>CM052328.1:189296-222838 GCA_028455615.1 Lasioglossum zephyrum
CTTTTCGGGTTCGCACAAGTGATCCCTTAATTTTTTTGAGGAGTGTACTTTCGATAATTTAGTTCCTTATGGACTGGACCAATATTTTTATTGGATTGTTTCCAGTAAGAAAAGTTAGCTCTAGTGAACATTTTCGTTTCAAGATTATCTGGTTATATCCGAAGTAGGTCCAGTTCCATATCTTCAGTAGGAATAAATGGTTGAAGAAAAATTTTTTGGAAGTTCGAAACCGCGAACAACCCCTCGAGAACGGCAGTCCAGCAGGTCACGGTGACCCGTGTGTTCTCGGTGGGAAAAACATGTCGCCGAAGGCAGGGTGGTGCGTCGCGTGCCCTGTACTCCTCAACGGGGTACTCGAAGGGTTAATTAAGAAGTTCCCCGGTCGGAGATCAGTCAACATCAACAGACATCATACTTGGAGCCGCAGACGCGGAGTGAAACGAACGCGGAACAGAGCGGCGCACCGGAACACCCGGGGAAAAAGGAATCGGGAGGGAGTGAAATGGAACGCAATCGAGTCTTTGTTGCGCTTTTACCTGGGAGCCCGACTAGGCCCGCCGCTGTCTGCCCGTGTTTGTCCCGCGCAAACTTTGTTTTTACAAATAGAACCACATGTTCCTCCGTTCACCCTCTAACCCGCCATTCTCTTTCACCTTCCTCCCCCTCCCCCTTCTCCATACACATACACCTTTTCGCATGCACTCCCTCTCCCTCCTCTCCGTCGGTTTTGCTCTTCCCCTTCTCTTTCCACCCTTCTCTCTATCTCTATTCTCAAGCGAGCCCGTCTTTGTCCCACTCTCATCTTCGCGCCTCCTCTTTCGCTCCTCTTCCTAGACCCCCGCCAACCACCCACCCATCCCTGCGCACACACGCGACAGGTGGTAAAGTATAACAAAAAGGCAACTTCATTCAAACGGTTTGCGTTGGATTCGCTTTGCACCTCTCGGAATTTCTTTGGAAAGCTGCACCCCCATACACCCCACGGCCAACCCCTTCTCTCTCTCTCCTCGTTTCCCCTCCTACCCGTCAAATATTAGTTCGCGACAGGCTTTTGTGGCCGGTGGATCTATACCAGCGACCAAAGTGGGGGTACCACTTCGATTCTTCTTTCCTTCCCTTTTCCGATCGTAATTGGAACACCCCGTTCACCTGAATCCTGTTGCTGTCTACCAGACACACCGCGGGCATGCTTTTTACCATGTAGAACGGAACTTTTATGCGAAGTAGAGATTGTTTGCATTATTCGCGTCTCACAGGGGCTACAGAAACATTTGGGGGAAAAGATAATTTCCTACGTTTTTAAAATGATCCCTATCTTTCAGCGTTTGTTTTGAAGTGTATTTTTATTTATTGCAATACTTTGTTACCTCTCGAGCCGTGAGGAATAACTGGAGAATCTTCTTCTTTGATTTACAGTTTTATGTTGCATCACTGATGGATTTTGTTTTGCTTTTTTTTAAGACACTGAAGAATCTGTCGAGTTCTTCGACTGAAGCATTCACGGAAAACCAGGCTTTTGACCACACGCGCGTTCAACTACTAGAAGGCTGTTAATTAATATTTATGAGTGACTGTGCGCTTGCGCGCATTTCTGCGCACAACTTGTTCATCGAGTGCCAATTGTCAGCGGCGTACACTTAAATTGCTCATCGAATATTCATGCGTTAAGCAGTCACCGGAATGCAGTTCTACTCTATACCTAAACACGAATGGAAAAACTCGGAGGAATATTCGAACTATTTGTGTGTCGACGAGCCGCCATTTGGAAATTTAAATGTTACAAACGCACATGTATCTAATTTGAAATTAGCTGATGTCTATTCGTGTTGACGATAACACAAAAAGTGAATAGGTAGATAGAATATAACAGAGAAAGTAACAATTAAATAAAAACAAGATCAGGAACAACTAATACAAAAATAAATCATAAAATAAACCAGTAATGTGTAGAAGCAAATTAAGATTGGAAATGTTAAAAACAAGATCAGGAACAACTAATACAATGTACTTATATACTATAATACAAAATACATGTACATCTTTGCTAATAATAAAAATATCAAAATTTTTTTTTAGATAAAGGTTGTACTGTTTAATAAATTAAATATAATGCAAAAGAATAAGAAATTTTTTAAATGTCAATTTTTGAGATTTCAAGGTCACGAATTTTTTAAAAAATCAATATTACATTTTCTTTCTAAATTGTTATAGTGCGTTAAAAGACAAATTCAACGTTATATAAACATATATGCTAACCATGTACTGCAGTGAAGAAAACCGAGTTACAAAGTTAAATAATTTTCAAAGTCGACTTGGCACCATTTCTCGTTATTCGATCAATTTCAAATTTTGCACAGATTATTTTTTCGTCCGGTGGCAACATTCTAAGGGTTATCCCACAAAAAATTCATAGTCGAAAAATAAAGTTCACCCCAAGTGTGTAAAGAAATTACAGTTCGTTCTGTTATTGTTATTATCATTGAAGGATCTATCTGAAAAATCCTGGACTAGACTGAAATGTAAAGTGATTAAATATGCATTGAGGAGGCATAAGATTTGTATGTATTCATTATGAAAATTCATTTTACTCAATGTTTGTTTCTCTCACGTTTTCATTTTGCATAACGATCCATGGTTCGTCGCTAAGACGAGAGACTATGGTTCTTTGGTTTTCGATTCAAATTTTAGGTGGTGGTCAGCAGTCCTTTTCTTTTTTCCATTCGAGACAGAGGATGGACTGTGAAATTCGGACGGTCCCGTACAACGTTGAGAGAAGGTAGAAGATGTATACTAATTGAAGGGCCGGTTAGGAGCAAGACAGTAGCAAGTCTCCTGATTAACACCTCCGCCGGACCACACACAGCCTTTCGGGTTCTGAAGAATTTCCATGCCTATTTTTGTTTATCGAAAGAGGCGAATCTCTCTGGTCCCCGCTGTGTACACGCGTATAATAATGATACGACCTTTTTCAACAGGATCATTGTTCTCTATTGTTCTTGCGACGAGCCGCGATTATTCGAATGATGGAAGACCTAACACGAGAGCCCTTTTCTGCTCGGTGCCCTAAAGGGTCTTTCATTCAGAAGCGTTATTTTAAATTAGAAAATTTTGCGATTAACAATTCTTTACAATTTTACTAACCACATGTTGAAGAGTGACAGCTCTGAACCTCACAAATAAAATATACATAGTTAGTTAACATGACCATCCACTAAGCTCTTCAGTTCTGAAAGAGTTTATACACAAAGTAATAGAGAATGACTTATAAAGAGTTACCAAAAAATGAATCAAGGATGATTTACGAAGAGTTAATGAAGCATAATTTAGATAGAATTGTCAAGGAATTAATAAAGAAAATAAAACATGTTTGGTACACATGCTCATCCACTAAACTCTTCAATTCTGAAAGAGTTTATAAATGAATAATAGAGAATTGCCAAAAAATTAATATAGAATGATTTACGAAGTATGAATAAAGAATAATGTAGAAAGAATTGCCAAAGAAGAAATTAGCAGCGTTTTAACAAAGGAAAGGAAAAGGTTCCGGGAAATGTGCGGACTGGGACGACAACGTTAAATCGCTCGGAACCCGGGAAATATGTTCCGAGCAGGATGCAAAAGCGCGGAGGCGCTTTGCGAAAACATCAACAGCAGAAGGAGGAGGTTGCCAGTAAAGGGGAGAAGAGAGGGACTACTTTCGGAAGTTCATGAAAGTTCGTTTACACAACTCTTTCCCGTACTGTGATGCATTATGCTCTCGAGACGGACTGACCTGAAATCTTCGGCCTCTACTGCACTTCACGACGGAAGAGCATTGCGACTCGTCATTCCGGTGCGCTTTCTACGAATTCGGTCGATATACTATGTGTCCCGGAAGTACCGAATAGAACGAATAGAAGCCCTCCAAACGATGTACAAACTTCAATATTTTCTCGAAACGTAATTAGATTAAACTACCAGCCCCCTTTCAGACCCAATGTTATATATATATGTATACAGTAATACATTATCGACGTTCAATTACTATTATTTTTCCATGATTAATTCTTGTCTCGTTGGATCCCACAGTATTTTCAATTAATATTGTTTTAATTACGATAATATACAAGAGTATACAAGAATATACAAGAATGTACAAGAATATACACGAGTATACCAGAATATACAAGAATATGCATTACATAAGAATATTGAATTTTGCAAATGCAAATGTCACCAGAAATTGGTAAAGTAATCAACTTCCGACACATTTCATTAATTACTGAACCTAAAATATGTATAATTCGATCGTTTATTCGTAATATTTTGCTGAACAATATAAATTTAGCTAACAGGTCAAGAAAAAATTGGGAAAGTAATCAACTTCCGACGTATTTCTTATAGTAGTTACTCGACATAAAATATGTATAAAATTCGATGATTTATTCGTAATATTTTTCTGAAGAATATAAATTTAGCTGACAGGTCGAGAAAAAGTACAATATACCTTCACCAGATTCCATCTTAGCACGTACCTCCGAAGGCTCGCCAGCTCGAGGAACAGCAGCGGTAGCTGGTGGCATATTATTCGATAGAAAAACGGCCTGTGTCATATTCGACCCGGTATGCTGTCCGAGCGAGACTACTCCGACCGATGGAGTACTCGGGGGCCAAGGGTACTCGAGGCAAAGTCGAGGAGAGACCTCTCTACATGGGTGGTCCATTCCCTCCTTACGCATGCATTATATGTATAAGTTCAGGAAAGTTCACACTAAGGATACATCGGCAACCGGGAGCTGTCCTGAAGCCTGCCAACGGAATTCGATAATTATATCCTAAACCGTTCTCTCACGCCCCCGGAGTCTTATGTACGCGTCAGGTCTCTTCGAATCTTCCAATGCCACCTTTGACGTCATCATATTTCTCCTTTCAAGATCATCCATGTAAGACCGACGCGCGACGGTTATCGTTATTTTTCCTGATACTTGTAAATTAAGCGATTCAAAAAAGTCCCGTTCAAATCTGACGACTCTTATCGACAATGATGAAACAATAATTCATAATTCTCTTGTTCTTCATTGTTTCTTCGCGAAACGATTACCAATTTGTAACGTTCCTCTTATTAAAATAAGTACCCACACGACGTAGTTTCGACCGCGTCCACTTGTCTAATTTGAGGTACAACAAGTGGTACAAAGAGGTAAGAGTGAAAGGCACACCAGAATACCTAAAGAAAGGAGAGTTGTCCTGTTTCATGTATGTATACATATAGATTGTAAGGAAATGTAAAATTTAAATAATTAAATGCAAAGGGAACGGGTTCTCCCTGTAACCCGAAAGGGAACAGAAATAAATATATGATACAATACAATACAATAAAATACACTTGTTTCATTTGTTCGAAAATATTCGGTGTTTTGAAAATAACGAGAATGTGTCTATCGAAATTTTTACAATTGGACTGGGGATTTTATGCATTTTTAATTGATAGTAATTTTTCTCTTAGCGTCCTCTATCGTTCTATCCAGGCTCGTCCATTATCATGGAATACATCGGTTAGAATAAACGGGACCGAAGAACTTCGAGTGTCCCATATAATTCAAATTTCGGACATGTATAAAGCCGGATCCTAGGGAAGCTCTCGCCCTATTCGTGGCGGTAGACGAAGGGCAATATGGTCGATTCATCATTCCGTGTCCTGGATAGCTCGCGATATAACCCGTGAGATGTGGAATACGGCGAGGCAGAGAAACCGTGGCCTGTATTCCGCAGATAAGAACGGACCCTACGTCCCTGCTACACTAGACTCCACCCTTCCGCCGCGATCAAGATTCCTTCCGGTCCCAATTACGTTTCAGACACTTGCGTGGTCACGGGAGGATTATCATCCTTCCGACGACAATGACGGGAAAAGCAACACGCGTACAATATTTCGCGGAGAACCGTCCGATTCGATTTTATTAAAAAGTATTGCATAGACGAAATGGGACCTAAAATTAATTTCCAAAATTTTCGGTGACCCGCACCTCCCCCACTAGTATTTACTCTCGTATTACCCTCGTATTACCTCTATGTACTGCTATTCATGTTAACTCTTAATGTTTGCCCGTCGCACTTGAATGGTGACTCTAAAAAATCGCCACACCATTGTTTAAAACAGTTTTGGTTTTACAGTTTATATTTTTTCATTTATTCAATCAATATAAATATTATATATATATATATTTATTCGATCAATATAAACATTATTTTTTTATTTATTTATTCAACGAATATAAATATTATATATTTATATAACAATAACAAAAAATTATTAATTGATCGAAACTGTGCGCCGATATCAGCAACAAATTAAATATTTAACATTTATGATCGACATAATTGATTATTTATTATTAATTTCGTCTGTGTTCTATAAATTGTGAAAAGCTGAACTGCGGTGTGAGAAAACAGGTTCAACTTCACGTGCATAATGTAAAACAGATTACATAAGATAAAAATGATCTGGGTTGAAAGAAATGTCACGATTTTCGAATTCAAATTGCTTCGAGTCCAAAGGGTTAGCCCTTTTGTTGAGTAAAGAGCCTCTTCGCGATCGCGTTTTTCTCAGTTAACGAATCTGGCATATAGTAAACTAAAAATGTGGTTTCTTACTATGTATATTTATGTTTATTTCTCTGAAAATGTTGTTTTAATTGTTCGTTCAATATTTTTCCCTTAAATAAAACACAAAAACTGATCATTTTTCAATTCTTTCATCCCAATGAAAAAAATCATGCAGTGAATGGTGAAAGAAAAAAAGGAAAGAGGAGAACTAGGGCCGCCACGGAGAGCGAGACACGCCACGTCGCGAGTGAGTAAATCCGAGCTCTGCGCTGGGCCTCACAGTGGGTAATTCGGACGAAATTTGTTTAAAAATCAAAGAACTTTCGATAGTAGTGAGATAGAGGGATGAAATTATTTTTACATTCAAGCTGAAACTTAGTAGAATATGGGGGAAATAAGGAGGTTATGGTACGAATGTTTCTTAACCTTGATAAAATTCGTAAAACCTTGTACAATTTCAAGAAAATTGAAGTAATGATGACAGCGAAACGACAAGTGATGATGAGATATGAAGTGCTTCATGTTTCGTAATTAACGAAATCGTTAAAATACTTCATTATTATTATTTTTATTGTGTTCCATATATGAAAATACGATGTACATTCTCAATCTAATGTGATATCGAATCATTTCAACGAAAAAATGATTTGATTAATTTTTTGTCACAAAAATAGATTTTTTGCACAATTCTGATGTCTTCGACAAATTTTGAAACTAGATTTGACATTAGCGTGAAAAAATCTACGGGAAATGATGTATAGCATGTATTAAAAAACAATTTTCCACGCATGGTACTGAAGGACCTCAATTTTCATGAAATTGTACAAGTTTTTACGAATTTTATCAAGGTTAAGTAACATTCGTACCATAATCTCCCTATTTCCCCCATATTCTACTAAGTTTCAGCTTGAATTTAAAAAAATTTCATCCCTCTATCTCATTTCTATCGAAAGTTCTTTGATTTTGAAACAAATTTCGTACGAATTGCCCACTGTGGGACGTAACGATTTGACCAGTCGATCTCTAGTCGCGCCAAGTCGCGCTCAATGAAGTTCTCGAATTCACCGTTCTCAAAGCGCAGAGGACGCTAAAACCATTTTCAGTTTAGCTGACGGTACTACAGATTTATAGGTTTTACAGAAACTACAAGTCCCATAAAGCGTCGGGTATATTCCTACATCTCGTCTGTGGTTCTGGATTAGATTTCGACATAATTACGTTTAATTTTGATTAAATTTAAACCGGATAAGGTACAAAATGACACTGACATGATATAAGATTCTTATTTGAGTCGCGAGAAATCCTTTCGGGAAGTATGTTCTTAATGCAAAATGGTAGTATGTGCAAAATGTTAGGTGAATGTGAAGTTCAATTGATTTTTCGGAATTTACCCTCAGTTTTGAATGGTTACTGGTTACTGGTTACCACCGACGAGATACTGTTAAAGACTGCCAGCCCCCGTGGTGTAACCCGCGGGACGCTAAGTGGGCGCGATGGGCGGGGTGGTAACGGTGGAAGTTACAGTGACCTGAAAGACCATATGGCTAAAAAGTTCCACCACCGACGAGATTCAGTCGGTGGTTCAGCGCTCTCTACCTAAATAGATTATTTGTTCGTGAACTACGTGAAACTGCGTCAGTGGCGTAGGTAAATAGATTTAGTACCGGAGGTAATAATTAAATGTAGAATGCTGACATTACCCATTCTGTAATTCTTAGAAAGAAATTACTTTTTATTGTATAATTTCATTACGCACTCTTATTGCTTTCTTAATTCCCTTATTTTTCACCATTGTAATTATTGTCTTATAAACGACAGTGTGTAGATGTAGGAAAAATGAAGTAATTACCACGTAATATTTTAAAAGAGTATTGGAATTTAAAATTAATTTCAAAATTACTACGGTATTTATAAAATAATAATTCATATACGAAAAATATTCTGTAATAGTCGTTATCTATTGTTATTTACAATTCAAACAATTTTTAAATAAGTACATTTTAATAATTTGTTTCTATATTCATTATTGAAATTATTATTTCAATGTACCATATTGTCAAAATGATTGTTCAAATAAATAAATTTTTATAATGTATAGACATTTGTTTCTATATTCATTATTTTAATTACTATTTCAATAACAATTTTAGGTTGAAATAATTGTATAAAGAAATAAATTTTATAAACTGTTTCTGTGTTTATTATTTGAACAATTATTTAAATAATAGTTTATTGTTAAAGTAATTGTTTGAATAAATATATTTTTAATTATTTCTATATTTATTATTTGAATTATTATCCTCATAATAATTTATTGAAATAATTATTTTAACAATAAATTATTATTGAAATTATGAACATATATAGAAACAAATTATAAACATTTATTTATTTAAACAATTATTTTAATAATGATTTATTGTAATAATAATTCAAATATGGACTATAGAAACACATTATAGAAATTAATTTGTGTAAAAATGGTTTATATTATAGATAACAAAAAAATAACTGCTTAAATAATAAATATATAAAGCCAAAGATAATTCGAAATACGAAATGACAGATCCGGAACCGTAACTGTTATAACGATATTAGACAGAACCGATATTCTCGTTAACAGTTATGACATCATCACGGTTTTCAATTCCTGCTTTTAATGCATTTTGTTTTCTTCTGCGTTAATCGATTTTGATGAAATTTCCAGTACGTGAATCATTAACGTAAATGCAAAGACACATATCTTAAATTTTCATGGTGGATTGAAATAGAAAATTTTTAAAAAGTATCTTTTATTTTTTCATGTAATTCCTACCAATTGTAATTTTTTAAAGATCTGTTTTATACGTCATTAAAAGAAGGATTCTTCGCATCTCTCATTCTTTTCTTCACGCTATCCTTTGCGCCCGAAACTTTCGTCATTCGTTGCACAAGGAGCCGAACGTAGAGAAGGACAGCGCGTGTAAAGAGAGACTGCGCGCAGCCGAAGCGACTGCGACTGTCGCGTCGCATCAGTGTGATTCACACAGATATACCCGGTCCGATCTGTATCACGTTTCAATTTTTCACTCCTCGGCGACCGAGGCTTCTCGAGCTCCGCCGTTCTTTTCTAGGTTCAGCAAAATTTAAAGAATAGTATTCCTGGCGGATAATCTCTGAGGAGACCTATGTTGGGGATAATTGTCGATAAAATACTGTATTGACATTTGAGATTTTTTCCGATTTTTCCTTTCAAATTCTCATTTACTTTCTGTATAGAAATTGAAAAACAGCATTGATCATATTTTTACAATAGCAACATATCATTAGAACTTTCTCTAATCCGAAAAAATAACTATTATGAAATAAACTTTTACAGCAGAGTCAATATATTAATGTGAAAAGTTAAATTAAACCAAAAATGAAATGATGCAAAAGTTAAAGAGTCCAAACAGAACTACGATTTAGAAGAATTCACAGTTTTATTCGATCCCTACTCTGTTCATTGGGCGATACTATATTGTAACGCGCGTTCCATTCTTTGACTGCTCGGGTGCTCCGTCCTTCCTACAGCCGCATTCGAACGCGGCTCAGAAGATTATGCGAAGTCGAATAAACCGTCCAATAAAGATACAGATGGAAATGAAAAGTTTAATGAACGTCAAAAAATAAATTTTCATAGATTAAAACATTATTCTTCAGAATTATTCTTATTTGACGCGTGACAAATGATTTTTTTTATCTCCTATTCGCTATTTGAAATTCTTAATTCAATAAAAACTTGTCTATCTCTGCTCCTACAATTATATTATATTTGTCACCGATTCGAATTTCTAGACGTTCCTACACTTTCCCTCTTCGCGAGGGGACGGTTGTATATGTTTTCTCTGCGAAGAGACTAAGCGGAACGAAATTCGAGGACAAGCTTTGGGCACGTCCACTTAGGACTCCCGTTTTTTTTCCACAGATGTTTTCCACGTAGCACAGTGTGTTGTCTAACAGAACTATAGGCGATTCGGGTAGCCCCAGGGACGCGACTCCCCGTACTCACTCACGGGCCCCACCGTGAGTGAGCCCCTGAGGGAACTGAATACCAATTTTCAGCAAGATGTGAATATTCTTCGAAGAGGAACTTGTGAAAGTTCAATATGAACACTTGGAAAATACGAAATTAAACTGGAATGCGAGCTAGCTGAAAGTAAATTTCTATATTTTGCAAGTCTTAAACTTTATCAAAAATTGTCTATGTGCAGCTATTAGCTCGACATTATCCTTTATTCGTAAGATACTGGAAGTTCTTACGAATAGAGGATAATGCCGATTGCCCAGGTCTCACCACGTGGAGGTTGCTGCACGGGAGACCCTGAAAGGGAGTCAGAACGAATGCGATATTCCTTCTGGCTCCCTTTCTTACAACGTCGGACTCATATTAACTTTTGCGAACACGTCGAGTAATTATCGCGGAGCAAAAGGGTTGTGAATTGGAGAAGAAGTCTCCAATCCACGGGGCCAAAAAGCGAATCAGGCAAAAGGCTCTGATTCTTTCAAGAAGAGAGAAGAATAAAAGCAAACCAGAGCAGAAGGCTCTGGTTTGTGGGTGACGCGAGCAATGGTCGAGAGGAGGTCCGACACCGATACCAGCTGCAACAACCACCTGCCGCCAGAGACGGACATGGGTGGAAAAATTTTACGGATGAGTGGTAAAGAGCGAACACAACGCGTCTCGACCCCCCCCCATTAATATTAAACTACCGCGAACTCCCGTACCAATATATCTGGTACATACTACGTACGAGCAAAGAGGTCCGACACAGTAGAAGACTGTGTCGGAGTCAAAAAAGAAACGAACAAAGTGAAGTTACGGCGATAATTACTCGACGCGTGTACAATAATGATACAAAATCTTAATATCTATCGCAAACAATAAATTCTTATTAACTAACGTAACTTAACTATACGCTGTTGCTGTCTTCTATGTCGGTGTCCACTTCTTAGCGTGTCCTCTTCGTTGCTGGTGTCCTCCTCTTTGCTGGTGGCCTCTTCTTAGCGTGTCCTCTGCGTCGTCGATGAAAGACGCCCGGCTGTTGTATCCTAACTGAAACAGACTAATTATAATTAGACAGTACACATATTCCCGCACACGAGTGCGAATTAATATTTCATTACCAGGATAAAACCAAAGTCCAGACACTAAAGCGAATCAAGAGAACAGAAAACGAGCTCACGAGAGCAAACCAGGAAAACAGACAGCGAGCTCATGAGAGCAAACCAGAAAGGCAGACAGTGAGCTCATGAGAGCAAACCAAGAAAACACACAATGAGCTCATGAGAGCCAACCAAATCCTAATCTAACCTCGCACACGAGTGCGGCCTAACAGAACTATAGGCGATTCGGGTAGCCCCAGGGACGCGACTCCCCGTACTCACTCACGGGCCCCACCGTGAGTGAGCCCCTGAGGGAACTCCGATCGGAGGAATACCAATTTTCAACACGATGTGACTATTTTTCGAACAAGAACTTGTGAAAGTTCCAAAATGAACATTTGGAAAATACGAAATTAAAATTAGAATGTTCACGGACAGAACAATTTATTCGAAACAGCAAACTGGACATTGTGGTCAAGGGTAAACAAACATATTCAAGATATTCAATTTAATAAAATATATTTCATTTAAGGGAGTCAGAACGAATGTAATATTCCTTGTGGTTCCGTTTCTCACAACGCCAGACTTATTCTAACTTACGCAATTACATCGAATAATTATCGAGAAATTTGATAGGCAAAAGTGCGAATTTGATAAATAGAAGCAGGAGGAAATTCACAAATCCAACATCAGTAATATAAAAATGTTTGGAACACTGGACTGTGAAAGTTTCTTCTCCGACATAAATTGCAATAAGAATATTGAAGGCAAACATTAAAAATGATTGTTGAGTGAGAACAGTTGATAGTCGATAAAGTGTGAAGAAAGTAGCAAGCATACAAGAATATTTGAATTAAAACTCACTAAGGCACCGTTGGTCACTGCTAGTCCACTTCTGGTCCACCACTGGTCCACCCCTGGTCTCGCGGGACCCTCTGGCACCCCCGGTACCGCAACACGTCCGTCCCTGTAGACTCCGCCGGCCCGACTCACTGACTGACTGACTGAGCGCTCTCGCTTAGCTGTCTTCCCCCCACTCCTCTACCATTGAGCGCGTCGACTGCTAAGTTAGAAATTATTGCTACATTTGTTATTTCTCGCTGTTAAATGTTTATAACAATTCCTTTTGCCGACGATACCCACAACCCCTCTCTTGACCATCTGACCACCCAATTTTTTTGTAAAAATATGTAATAGAACTCGAGATATAGAATAAACTTTACAACATGAATATTACCGCGCGTTAATTTAGTAGATACAATTCACAGAGAAATTTATTATTTCTGGCTGTTCAATGTTTATAACAATCCCTTTTGCCAACATTATCAACCAGCACTCCCGTGACTATCTGACCATATGATTTTTTAGTCAAAATAGGCAATGGAAGTCGAGATACAGAATAACTTTTAAACCATGCACATTCGTATTAATTTATTCAACATAAATACTACGAGAAATTTATCGATTCTATCTGTTCAATGTTGATAATAAAACTTTTGCCATTTTAATTGTTTACAGTAAACTATCTCTTACTCTGATCTTCAACATATTTCCTTTTTCTACAGATCGATTCTTCGAACATTTATGTATGAAAAAGTGTAAGGTAATAATTCTCGTTTATGAAATACTTTGAAAGTACGAATTGAGGTATCTCACATACAATTTAAAGTCGGAATCGGTAATTTTCCTAAAACTATACTTCAATACTTTCTTAATATTTCTAGAAATCTTTTGTCCTTGAGTTTTGCTTTAATATTGTAAACCTTAAATAACCAACACTAAAACATCGTCTGAAATATATTCGGTGCAGAATGTAACAATTCATAATATGTAATCGATTTCATCGAGAAGATGCTAACAGTCTCTCGTTGGTGTCAAGATGGCTGCATGACAATTTGCCCACCGACGAGAATCTCCTCAGTGGCCTTCTGTACCGACGAAATTACGTCGATAGCCTTCTGTTTCTTACTCCAGTCAGAATATATCCTAGAGGGCGTAAGAGAACACTGAAAAATTCGTGAGACACGTAGTCCCGTAAGGCTGGCAGTCTTTAACTGTATCTCGTCGGTGTGGTTACTGATTTATTCTTGTCTTTATATACTTTACATAAAGATGGCGTTGAAGAGCCTGAGCTCTATTTGCCCAATACAAACCGGCCCGTATATACTAGTTTTAACCTAATTTCGGCTGTTCTTCCGTTTATGCTCCATCTCAGAATTCGATGAAATTTTGAAAATAGGTTCTTTTTTTACTAAAATGACGATTGCCAGAAGGATTTTTGGCTACTCGAAAATTTTTGTTTTATCATTAATAAAAAGAGAACCTATTTTCAAAATTTCATCGAATTCTGAGATGGAGCATAAACGGAAGTTCCGCCCTAATTTCTTACACATTATAGATGTTAATATATGTCTAATATATTAATTTCGCCTTATTTTACCTATTATATGAATGCACCTATTGAATGTTACCACGGGTTCGTGTACCAAGCTAGCGACGACCGTGATGAGTGCTCACTCTTTAGGTGGCAGCACCATGCAGGAATCAGTGTTGACGATTTCACGATTCCGTGATTTGCTGAGGCCGGGCTCTGAGAAAGTTGCAAAACCGAAGTCCGAAGTTAACTCGATTGATACATTCTAAACGGTGAGAAACGACGAGAAAGGATGAAGCGGTCCGACCATTAGTTCGAACGGTGTCTTCCCTTCGACGGTGACGACGTCTGATTTCGTCGGTAACGTGGCACTACGTTACATAAACGTCAAACGACGCCGCTTACGTAATTCGAGGTTTAAGGCACCGGGAGAGGTGCGCATAACACGCAACGTACGAACCATTCGTCGTAAGCGAAATATTTACACGCTCATGTAACCAGGCTCTTATGCTCGCGAATGGCAGTACTGACCCTCTCCTATATAACGCTACAAGGTAAGCAGACCCGTTTCGTAATGTGCCATGAACGTTTCAAAGTCAGCGATTCCGCGAGTCTTAATATCAGTCTCCCAAACAAAACTGTCCACAGACGAAAACCAAAAATTTATCGATATTTTTTACGGCTACTTTACAGCCATGATGAAATCCTCGGTTGAACCGGAAGTCATCTGGATGTACCCGGGGAACGCCATCTTTCGTTTACATAACGTTTACTCGACTGGCTTATTTTTACAGAATTCTTTCTTGTGTTCGGTTATATCGAATTTTTCGAACTGAGGGAACGTCTAAGGCTCACTTGTCTTGCTAGATTTATTGAGACACTTCGGCCATTCGTTACGACGGAATAATTCGAACATGCTTCGGTGGGCAGATATTGCATGCATGCAGGAAAATAATTGTTACGTATTGTTTTGATACGTAGTGTCAAGCTGTTTACCAGTGACTCATAATAATTATCGGCCGTTGCATTAATAGAATGAACGTTTAATATTACTTTGTCGTTCAATCGGAGAAACGGAAAGTGAAATGGTAATCGAGTATGTTGAATCGCAGATTGCTTTCGCAATTGGCAATGGATGTTTCAGATTGAAATTGTAGCGGCGTTTGTTTGAGTTCGTCAAGAATGGTGTATCCTAAAAGTGAAGGACACTTTTAATAATAATACATAAAATCAGTCATTGTTGTGTGTCGAGAATAAAGAGGAACTCTCGAGTGACTCCGATGATTATTAATATTAATTGCGTTCTTAAAAGCCATTGGAGAATAAATGAGTTCTGTTACCCACGGCCGTCACAAAAACTTTTATGGAACGTAACTTCATTGTAGCTTACTTTCCCTGCCTAGACTCTCCGGAGTATATTACATAATTTGATTTCAATGATGTAATTGACAATTCATAATCGTAGCCGAGACACGTGGGGCTCCAATAGGAGACTACGTCTCGTTTTAAGTTAATTACGCCACTGAATAGAGACAGTAACATCGAACCAATGCGCAGTAGAGTGATGCAAATAGTAAGCTACAGAGAGATTACATTTATGATCTGTCAATTTATCAATTTTCAAACAGAATTATTTTGAATTAGTTTATAAAAGAGTTCCGATGAGAGGACTACTTTGCATTTAGTTCATAGCGGATATTCTACAAAATATACGGACGTCGTTATATAAAGACATTTTAAGTATTATATTTGATGATTACGAGAGAATTCACAGGCCCGTTTTAAAATTAAATTTCCTTCCCGCGCATTTCTGATACTGCGAAGCTTCGACGCGAATGGTTTCGCTCGAGAAGCCCGCGAGATTCAAACAGCATCCTCTCTTAATGAAAAATCTCGGCGAGGAATAAAGTTACAACTGCTTAACACAAAGATGTTAATTGGAAAATTAAACACTGCAGCTTCTCTGGAAAGAATCGTAGATGTACACGAAACCGTTAACAGTTGTGTTTTTTAAATTTTCCGAGTAATTGGATGAAAAAGGTATGGGGGCGAAGCCACGAGGTCAACTTTTAGCGGAGGAATTGTGCAACAGTCAGCTGGTACCATGACCAGAGTGTCTCTCTCCTTTATTTTCTTCACGTAACCCAGATGAACTGTATCGACAAGTACCCTGAATATCGACAATTTGTAACACTTTTCTCCCTTCGCCTTGTAATCCGGTTTACGTAATGCCGGGTAATATAACCAAATGTATGTAACGCTTGCATAAGGCAGATCCCTACCCGGCCTACACGCTGAGCGACGACGACGGCGCGGCACAGCATAATCTATTGTTTGGCAATAGTTCTAGTTCGTTGTGTAACGGTACTAGTTAATGGAGACGATCGATAGATACAGAGAGCCGCGGCGCTGCGAACTGCGATTATCCGAAGAAAGGAGCACTGACGACCCGATGAAAGCTGGAAAGGAGCCAACGAAGAATGAGAGAACGTCTGCCATAGAACGGTTCACGCGGTCTATGAATCATCCGAGCATCGCTGACGTCACAATACCCTCCGTCATCGTTGCAATATAGGGTGCCTAAAAAATTACATCGCAATCCGGAAATATGAGGATCCTCAGATCATTTCAACCGACATTTTCCTTTGCGAAAACGGCGACCGCGGCTTTGCTGACTAGTTATTAACCCTCATACGTTCTTTACAGTGAAAATTCACCCATTTACTATTTTTACATCCTATAAAATGATTGATTCCTCTTTATCTAAGTGCACAGGAGTGCACCAGCCAAGTGTAGTCTGGCACTATCTCCTTTTTCATGAAACGAGTTAGCCGTTTTTTTAGAGGCTTGTAACTCGGAACTGGAGGCAGATGGAGAGATGTTATTTCGTACACTTGTTAAATATTATCATGTCTATCTCAATATCGACAAAACATTAATCTTCCAACATTAGTAGATTCCGAGATATAGGACCTCAAACTGACTGACTGACTAATAAAGGATTGGTAACAGTAACCGTCTACAATGAGAACGGTGCGTATACTCAAACATACCTAAGTCCGTAGACCAGTCTCGTATTTATCTGGCCATCAGAGAGGGGGTAAACTGTATTCCCCTTAATTACCTCGATTTGGTGAGTCTGATTTTGAATTTCTTTGTTTCAAAATTAGTGAAATTTGAGCGCAGATATATCGGAAATTATGCGAGATAGCGAAAAACTGAACGCTACCAATCTTGTGGCACATTTTGTCAGCTTTAATTTTGCATAGAATAGTTTTATTGCTAGGATGCATAGTTTCTGAGATATAAGCGAAAACCCGGAACAAGGGACCTTCTAGACTAGACCGAACGAAAGACTAGAAGTCCCAAAGTGAAAAATTGTGTTCCCTTCCATTTCCCTCTACACCCCCCTTTCAAGCATTCATTCATTGAATGGACTAATGAAAAAAATGAAAGAAGCGCAGTTTGTGTGCGTTTATTTACGGGAAAAATATTGAGAAGAATGAAAACGACATTTTCAGAAAAATAATCATTATGTAAAATATAGTAAGAAAATACATTGTTAGACGATATGATAGACTGTGCAGCGAAGGGTTAAAAAAGAAAAGCTGCAAAGCTGATTTGATTTGTATAAGAATGCGCGGTACGGAAGAGTTGCTTGAACTTTGGGGGATAGCGTGGAGTGAGGTAAAGATAATTTGTTCTTTTAATTATCGGTGTATCGTGTGCTGCTGCGCGGTCGCGTGTATCGCAGAGATTAATCAACTCCTACGAGCTGCGAGCTTCCAGCCGCGGTAAACGTAATCATTGTCGCTCGGTATGATGGCTCAATCGTGTCTGTAATAACACGGTAAACCGCGGTGGTAAATGTTCCTCGAATTCCAGTTCAGACGGACACCGGTGTTAATCCGAATCAAATGAAAAATAGACGTTGCAGCAGAATTACAGAACATGTACCACAACTGTCGCGAATACGTTGCTGACAGCTCCGAAACGGAATGATTGCGTTTGTGACAGAAGTTTGTTAAGGTTTTGCGGTTAATACGTTAAAATATTATCAATATCATTGCATGATAAAACATACATTTTCAACTAACTTTTTACATTTCAACTTAGAACTCTTCTATTTTGCATAAACATCCGCAGTCTAATTATACGAAACATTTTCTCCGGGTAAAAGTAGTTATGTGATCTGCAGGAGAATGTGTCGTACATGATCAGACGTAACATGTAAAAACGATTGCGACATGTGGTATCGAGCAGAATAATAACAGTAATGTAACAACTTTATCGTCTTCTTGTTAAACGTGTTGTTAAACAGTTCGATATTTTATATAACCGGACCATTCGACGGTAAAACAATTATGAGATCTACCGAAACATTGTGCAAACAAAGTAAGAATAAAACAGCGTTTCTATAATTTCCGATAACGTTTCTTAGTGAAGGCCCCTGTATTTCCATTCTACTCATTTGCAATTGATATGAACGCATAGAATTGAATAAAACGGCGGCGTTAATGTTCGCTGGGAATTTTCTAAATGGAATGGAAATATTTGTTGGAATCTGAAACAGCGTTCGACACCGATTAAATAACTGTTACAGTGCACGGGTTTCGAGAACCGGTAATCGCCTGGTTCGCGTTAACTAATTTTCTAATGTAAATACTGACCGCAATGTTGCTCACATATGTAGCGCAAAATACGCGTGTACACGCGAGCCAGTGTTTAGAATCGAAGAAACAGTTTGCTCGAGATATTCACCAGCGTAGAATTGTTGTTACATAAAGTGACCATTAAAAACAGTGACTGTCATACGTACGGCAAATGCTGTAGATTGTAACTAAGTATTAGTTAGTGACTGGATACGCGTCGAGTCACTTAACTAGTGAGTAAACTTTGTAACATTACAAACCTATAATCTGCGACTGTGTCGTAAGGTTTTCAAATAAACTATAACCTGTCGTTTAAACAATCTCTTGTGCGGCTAAATTTTTACTTCTCTGCAGTTGATTATGTCGTCCGCAATGCATATAACGAACTTTGTTACGCTGCGTTAAAAAAAAAATAACTCAGCGAAAAAAAATCGTATATCAATTTTCAAGATCCCGTTGCAAAGAGGAGAGTTCAATCTTCGAGTCAGCGGCGGTTTTATTTTCGAAAGAAATTTTTTAAAGCTTTGACAGGCGTTTGAATTTGTACCGTTTACAGTGAAAACTGGGTACCCAGTTTAGTTTTTCATCTGCTGCGTCGTGTAAACCGATCTTGGAGAAAAATTCAAAATACTATGCGAAAGTGCAGGCTACAAGCTAGAAAGTGAAACCAGGTTTAATACTGTATGATTATTTTTTACGAGATTACAACGGTTCGAATATCGAGAATTTTACGAGAGTTGAAAATGTTTGAATGCTTTTTGCAATTGTGTAATGAGCAATGTAATGGCGGGGATTATTCGACTGCTATAACGCGTCGTGTGTATTAGGCGACTCGATCGTGCTAGGAAAATTTATGTACAGTGATATTCGCGAGACGAGCATTAATCACAATTTTTCGCGAGTGCGCCGCGCGATTATGCAAGGAACAGATCTTCACAATGTAGTCTTTGAAAAGGGCATCGATAAATAACTTTCTGTTAATGGTTCAAGGGTTCAACCGACAAAAATCGCTTAACCGCTTGACGATAAGTAACGTTTCGTCGGTTTCCAAGGCTTTAGGAGAATTGATATAGAATTGCTTTATTTAAAATGTGAATTCGATTTCGGGACACTTTTGACACTTTTGACCATGTTGTCCGGTTACACTCTTTCTGAACCAGTTCGATAGTAACATATTGCGAGATACGTGTTACTGACATTCGTAAATATTACTGCAACTTTCAATACAAGATTACTGCGAACGTGTTGGCGGATTGTAAAAACGTGCGATCGAGTAATGCATATTTATAATTGGCATACGTAGCTCTATGCAAATCGCGCAGCTGTAACTATAACTAAAAAGAAAAAGAAAAAGTTGAAGTAGCGTCAAAATTTCTAAAATTATTCGAGCGAGAAAAATACTTTTAAGTGACTCTTGTTCGCTGCAAATTTTATTTTACATAATACGAGGAATGGTTAAAATTACGACATATATTTTCATTCTCAACGAATTTGCATCGCAATGTTTTTGTCTTGTAAAAAAAAAAAAATATTGTTCTCTTCGGATTCAGACTTTGATCTCCTCGATAATTCGATTCCTTAGGAGTAGTTCCTGCGGTTGATATGCAGCCGATGACTCAGTTCTACGATCGGTTTTCTCATTTATGTTAACGCCTACCAATCGCAATTGCAATCGCGCGTCATTGCACGCATTTAAAGTGTTGTACACCCACTCGTCTTACGTAACCAACGAGTCAAACCTGGGTGTACTTTCACGTCTAGATTTTTGCTGTCCATTGTATTATAGTAAGCCGTAACCGTATTACACTGTTTAACCGCGACCAATTGTGAGAACGCATTCGTTGCATGCTTCAGCGTGACGTCACACCCCGGCGAAATCATTATGTTCGCTGCAGAAAATGAACATAATATTTTCGAACTTCAATCGAAATTGAACAAAGTGAATACGAAATAGGAATTGTCAATCAAGAATTTCACATTGACTCTTTATTTACTCAAATATTCGATCACTCTTAAAAAGACGCCAACTTATTTTAATATTCTACTATACGATTTGAACTTTTTTGAGAAGCTGGAGCGATTAGTTTGCTACAGAATATGGAAAAAAAATTTTATCAAAAATTGCAATTGATCGACAAAATGTAGTTTTCAAATTTCCAAGATAGGCCCACATAAAAAAGTTGTAAAGTGCAACTTTTAGTATTTTTTTTTTTACTACAATTCCTATCAATTGTAAATTTTGAAAAAACATTTCTTTTCACATACTGTAGCAAACTAATTGCTCCAGCTTCCCAAAAAAAGTTCAAATCGTATAGTAAAATATGAAAAAAGTTGTCGTCTTGTTAAGAGTGTTCGAATATTAATTCGGGTCACTGTATATGTTGTCCAATCTCGTACTGTCATTAAATCTCGAAAAGTTTCTGTCTAGTAGCCAATTTTTCGGGCTTTAATTTTTAAATAGAAATGACAGTTTAATTATAAGATTTCTATTATTCAGAATATTTTCTACAATTTCGATCAATTGCAAGTTTTGAAAAACATTTCTTTTCACTTCCCATAGCAAACTAATTGCTCCAGCTTCCTAACAAAAGTTCAAATTGTATAGTAGAAAATATTCTACTATTTTCAATAAAAAAATACTTTTAATTAAACAAGTTATCGTCTTGTTAAGAGTATCCGTACCGAATATTAGTGGGAGTCACAGTGATTAACACCAGAAAGATCGGGTAAAGAATTATGACAGATTCCGCTTGATTTGCTATTGGTACATTTCGTTGACGGTATTGTTATAATGTAAATGACAGTTTTAGCATGTTGTTGGGTCAACATGTTTACGTATAGAGAGACGCCTACGCATAAGCAGGGGGGGCTGGTTTTTCATCGGGTCGAGCGCGATCTGGTTCATGAATAAAAGACGTCGCTCGTAAAACAGCGAGTTAAACAGAGTTAATATCGATGGCAATGAGCGGCGGTGTTAATCTCTTCGCTTTATTGTCACGCAGCGAGATCCAGAGTGATTCAGATCTGTCCATTGTGAATAATCTTCTATACACTTGTCAGCTGGCGCGACGTTTGTGGACTATTGTGATAGGATGATGTCGTGGCTCGTGCTAAAATCATGCATTGTCGTCGTTATTATGTCATTTATACAGGGTGTCCCGAATTTAAATGGCAAACCTTCAGAAGCGTGTAGGGCACCAAAAAACTAAGACAGAAAGTCTTTTAGAGATTTGCTCGTTTTTGCTTCGTTCTGGAGAAAATCACAAACAAAAAAGAAACAAAACAAGTTTTCATTTTTCTAATTGTCTCTACTTGTCACATTATCATCTATTTAATATAATTAATGCCACCCTTGGATTTCTTTGTATGGAGAGCCTTGAAGCAGAAAGTTTATTCGGTGCCAATCAATTCGAGAGAGCAATTAAGGGACCGAATCATATATAGATGCAGTGCGTCAAATATCACCAGCACAATGTTTAGCTGCAATTTATTAAGTCAGTGCTAGATGTAGATTAAATAGATGATAACGTAAATAAAATGTAATAAATAAATAAGTACAACAAATGAAAACTTGTTTTGTTGCTTTTTTTGCGATTTTCTCCAAAACGAAGCAAAAACGAGCAAATCGATAAAAGACTTTTTTTCTTAGTTTTTCGGCTCCATACACGCTCCTGAAGTTTTGCCATTTAAATTCGGGACACCCTGTATATTTCTTTTGTTTGGAGATCCAGAGAGTAATGCCAGTTACATAATTACTTGGTCGATAAGATGTCATTGGATAGTGACAGATATCGTTTCAACGTTTCAGCTACTTTTATTCCTAATTTTAGTCATACGATTGTGCATTTGTTTCGATACAGAGATGGAAAATATCGACATTCTATATCTCTGTTGTTCAAGAAACTTTGCAAATATTAAACGTTGTATAATTAATATAAATTACGCAACTTCTCATGCGGTACGAAAATTTAATCATTTTATTATTCAATTCTTAAATAAATAGCATGCCCAATATTTTTTCCCAATATTTCGAGATATCCTACAAATCGTCTAATTTCTTTAAACAATCGAATACATCGCTGAACGCCGTTTCTATTTTGCGGATCGTGACAGCTCGCAGGATCGATCCGCATAATCGCGCGTTGAACTTCCGCGGAGGTGCACAGCTCGCGTAGGCGAATTATATTGCGATAATCGGGAGAGGTTGCGTTTCCATGTCCAATTCTGTTTGAAAATGTTTTTTCGTCGCGTATCTACACCGTTACGTAAACCTTCTATCAATATACGGTGTTGTGCTTGTTGGTCGAATGACGCTCGCCGTGGAACATGTAGCCAGCAGTTATACTCTCGATCGTAAAATTATTTACGAGGCTGAGCTACCGATGATTTTCCATATTGTCGTCGAATTGACAGCGTCTTTTTAGCGGCGTGACGGCACGAAGGATCCCGTCGTTTTTCTCACGACGCGCGACGGGAGTAAGTTACGTTCGCAATTAGAATCGTTAATGATCCCGTACGTGTCGCGTTACACATACGCCAGCCGAACGATTATGTAAATCCTGCTTATGAATTCCGAGATTCATGAATGAGCTGGATAAACGCTACGAGGAAAACGATCACGCGTATGGAATCCACGAGATTAATTAAATCATTATTTGCCGCGGGAGATATGGGGAAAAACGGATGTGAACTAGAGAGTAAATGTTAATGTAACTGAATATTGTTGCAGAATATTAGTTAGAGGAAACCCGAAGCAACAGAAACTATTCGATCTCATTGTTTTTACCGCGGAATAAGTATTATATTGATATTGTTCAATCCCAGATTTATATAAAACCCTATATGTATATGTATTCTCATCGATATTCTCGTTGAGTGTGAGAAGACGAGTCCAACGATTATAATGACCATACCATTTCGGTCAATCAGTCCCGAAATATTCTGAAGGGTGAGGTACCTACTTAATCGGGACCTAATCTAATTGTAAATCTATTTCAGACACGGACATCTCAAGACTGAATGATCGAAATGGTATGGTCATTATACTCGTTGGACTCGTCTTCTCAGACTCTACAACAATATCCAAGCAAATATACAGGGTGTCGTATAAGAAAGTACCGATCAAATGTTCTGCTTTCTTGAAATGTTTAATAGGTTCAACATAACATAACAATGTTGCTGAACTCCTTAAATGGCTGTACCGTTTTGAATTATAGCTACTTATTTCTGTCGCGACTAGATAAAACTCCGATATATGATTATAGTTAAACCGGAATATTCAACTGAGATTTACACCCGGGTTTCCCAGCGCGAACCTAATCGGCGGTTGCGACGACGTTCAAGCTCAAAACCACCCAATATACTACAATGTAAGAGTCGTTAAATGCATTAATGGCTGTTGCGCAATAACCTATATATCTATGTCATCTTACGCAATGCGGTGGCAAATAATTTCGTAGCGACGAAGCCGGCGACAGGTTTCGAAAATCATCGTTCAAACTCGTTCCACGAAAACCTTTGTTATGTCACGCGACATTTTAAAGATGTCTCGCTTTGGATGGTAGCATTGAATGGTCGCTCGATACCGGGAAACGTGAAAAATAAAAGACGATCCCAGACACATTATCGTTACGCGGAAAGCCGAAAAAACGATACACAGTTGTAAAAAATGAATTTTTTACAAATATCACGTTTTTTAAAAACGGACTAAAAAGTATGAAATAATTTTTTCTAGTCCCATAATGATTGAAAGAAACGATGAAGTAGCGTTTCGCGGGGGGATGAAACGGTAAATATTTAATTGTTATTTCTCTGAAACGGATAGACCTTTTTAAAAATTATTTTTGAATCTTGCATTGTCATCCAGTTCTAAGCTATGTTTCCACTTTCAAGTCTATAGCTCATCGAGAAGTTACCTTAAAATCAATTGCAAAATTTGTCACCGAACAGACAGACAAGAAAAGAAACCGAGCTAATAAAAACATGGTAAAAAGGAATAAACCTGAACATCGACATGTTATTATCAGACTGCGGATCTGTATGGAAAATAAAAATTTTCCAGCTAAATTGCAACGGACTGGAGTGAAATAAAAATTGATTTCCCTCCTTAGTACGTTCAATCTGTTGAAAATAATATAACAGTATTTTGAAATTTTTCGAATGATTTTAACTGTTTCGTTAGCTTCATGACAACACTATTTCGAAGTGCATAAAACTCGCATTAAACTCTGATAACTGACCCATGTATACGTGTCCTGTTCGATTCTACTTCGAGAAAATGCATCAATGTTGCAAATTTCTTGGCTAGGATAATAAACTGCCTATAAATATCAATGCGCGTGAAATGTCAACGCAGTCCATTCACATAAACGCGTCGAGTTCACGTGGCGCATCGTATTAAAACGACGCCGTATTAATTACACCGGGCACAATGGACACGCCGTAAATCGAAAGGAAATAGTGTCACGAGAAGATATTAATCCCTTCTCCAATCCGATTCAGTATAATATCGGACTCGTGCTGAAAACTTCAGTTCACTAGACCGCGGATCTTTATGCAATTGAGCTTTTGACACTCTTTTTTTCTTATAAATGCCTAAAATTCGCTGTCTAGTAATTATCGTTTCTCCTCCGGAGTTATGGTCGCCGGAGGAATCCGTTGACCATCGTAATTCGTTCGTCCTTCCTAGAATTTCGTGGAGATCGTTGGAAAATCAAACGCGATTATGGTCGCCGGGCCACTGCCACGCCACCACCGCGCCGTCCCGATATTCTCGTCACGTCATTTCGTTTCACGCTTGATCCAACGAATTCGTAACGAGGGACGCTGTAACGCCTTGTTACAGAACTACCGCTCACGTAACAATCAGCACGTTGAGTAACTCGTTCCTTCGAGTTAGACGTTACGAGGTGAGCTTTACATTGGTGCCTACGGGCATAAGAGCAACACGTAACCTGCTTTACGACCGTTATCGTCTTAAAAAAAAAACGAAACAAACGATAGAGTGAGAGAGAATTTCGACGACATTACGCCCGGAAGCATTAGAACCATTTAGTCAGCCATGATTCTCCGAAGTTACGCAATCTTGGTATAGTAATTCGGTAATAACCGAGTCATCGAATAGTCCAGTCAACGAAAACTTGTAGAGGGAAATGGAAGGAACACAATTTTTCACTTTTCCGAGATATAAGCGAAAAACCAAAAACTGGGATCTTCTACGTGCCCTCCAGCACCCCGCTCACCTCCTATTATACGCGCAAAGGAAGAAGGCACGAGAAACTCGTAGGTACCACGTGGTCTCCCACTACGCGCTATACAAAAGGCATGGAGCCTTGCGTCAAGAGTGGGGATTCGCCGTTCCCCCTGCACCCCACTGACGAAATTCTGTGCCTTCTTTTTTTGCGGCGCGTATACGAGTGGGGACTTTTAGTATGTTTACCTCCTAACTAGTCCGAACAAAGTCCCAAGGTCAAAAATTGTTTTCCTTCCATTTCCCTCTACACCTTCCTTTTAAGCATTCATTAACTGGACTAACAGTAATAACCTAGTCACCGAAATACAGTAATTCTATTGTAAGACGTCTCGTTAAATAGGTCATCTTTTTTATATTATGCTAATGACACGGATCGGATTGTTGCACGACACCCTGTATAGTTTCTTGGATATTCTTGTAGAGCACGGAAAGACGAGTTCAACGAGTATAATGACGCTACCATTCCGATCACCCAGTCTTCAGATATCCGTGAGCGAAAGCTGGTGTTTCGATTAGGTCTCGATTAGGTATCCCATCTTTCAGAATATCTCAAGACTGATTGATCGAGATGGTATGGTCATTGTACTCGTTGGACTCGTCTTTTTAGGCTTCACAAGAATGTACATGAACATATATAAGGTGTCGTACAAAAACGTGCTGACGAACTGAGAAATTAAATAATAAATATAAATTCATCTTAAATCAATTTCGTATCGAAATCAAAGTTTCATTAGTGTGTTATCAGTATTGTAATCGTTAGAATCAACGTAGATATAGGTTTTCTGTGTCTATTCGGAAATTGTTATAGTATGGCAATTCGATTAACTGAGTCGCGGGAATTTGTAATCGGCATGGGCGTCAGGTTATGTGAGAAAGTGCATGTCATAAAGGTCGCGGGTAAATAGAGAGGAACAGTGTAGATCGAACGCGATTAATATAAAACGATTAATCGCCGCCATTCGATAGCGTCGTCAAGGATAAAACGTCGAGAGCAATGTCCTGAAAGATTAGGTTGCGTAACGAGGCTCCGACACGGTTGCAAAGTTCGCAGAGCCCGAATCATTCGCTATACTTTCGTGGACCACGTTTCTTCGTTGAATCCCTCCTCTTATGAAATCACTGTACAGTCCAGTGACTCGAAAAAGTTGAACACTAAATTCAGTGGATGCATGATACAACGATTCCATCAAAATGAAAATGAACTTCTCGGTAAGAAGGAATAAAAATGGTTTAGTAAGTAAAATCTTTTTCATTCCCGAGTTATAGCGTAGGCGAAGATCAAGTGATTCATGGCGTGTATTTGGCAATGGGTGAGGAGGGGGAATGGGGTGAAACTGAAATAGGACATTTTACGTAATAACCCGGCTGCCGTTACTCATACCTTGTTCTTAAAATGTGTGGGCGTTCACGTGTTTTCATCGAGCTGGAACAATGGATAACGGACATTTGGAAGAACAATAGAAATCGGGTTCATTATTCACGCACGGGTAGAACGAAATCCGGAGAAGACGGGAGCAGCAAAAATCTTGAAATCAGATGGATGCGCGATAATACCCTAAAGGTGGGATCTCTCCTTTGCGCGTCCGGACGCAGCGTCTTGTTTTAAACAAATGTCATGTTTTCATAGCGGGCCATTTGTTGGAAAAATTTACAAAAACCTGGATACAGTGATTTCTAGTTTCTCACACGCCCGTGAGCTTCTCTCGTAATTAACGATTGCTCTATAGTAGGAGATTAACATTGAAAAAGATTCATGCTGCTAGCAAGAACTGTTAATTATTTAACCGGAGTACTGCACGAGGAATATTGAATTTCTTGAACCTGTTACACTATTGCATTTCAAACACCAGGAACTCTTCTCTGGCATCTCACCGATCAGAGTTGAAGGTCGCTTCAGATCACCGTGTAAACGAAGATCGAGTTTACGGATCACGTCCCTACACCTCTGTAATGATGTTCTCGATTCTTTGTTACTCGCATGTCCGTTGCATAATGCCTTCGAGATTTCTGATAGCCAACCAGTTTGTGTATCGCGATGTCTCCCGTACTCCTGTGTACCATTATGCAACGTTTCTGCCCGAACGAGCACGTGGCATTACCATATTACGAGACTTCTTCTTTTTTTTCCATTTCGACGTGTCGTCCCATCTTACTTTTCCCCATTTTCTTTACAATTATTTCTAATTACTGAAAATAAATTAGAAGAAATCATTTGGACCAGTTCAAATTAGCTCAAACTACTTCAGACATGCACAAAATGTACAACAATTGTCATGTATTTCATTTACTATGTTCGTTTACTTGGGTCCGAAAAATTCAAACCAGTTCAGACTCCTTCAAACTACTTCAGACATGCACAAACTGTACAACAATGGTTATGCATTTCATTCGTAATGCTCGTTTACGTGGGTCCGAAAAATTCTAACCAGTTCAAAAATTCCAACTTTCAACCATTCGCAAACATTCGAAAAAGAAAAACCTTCGTTTATTTCATTCATGCTCGAAGCATGTTCCAAATCAAATATTGAGTAACATTCATTCTAAACGTTCAAACCGATTGAAACATTCGAAAGAATTTCGAGAAATCATCGCTTATTGAGCAAAGCTCGCATAAAAATTGTAGGCTGACCTATACATAGCCTGGTCGAAGACGCCTAATGACTGGCGCACGTGCAGCAGGGTTAGTCAATCACGAGGGAGGCCAGAAAAATAAACGGTCGGATATAAAGGTGGCTCTGTGAGCCTGGAATCTGGAACCATAACACAATTAGCCGATAGAGACAAACATCTGACGGAAATTGATCGTCCACCAGTTCGAAGAATAACCATTCTCGATTAATCAAGAAGTGGTGGTGGTACTTCCAGCGAAGCTTTCATCATGGAGGAGGTTACGCGATCATTTGATGCCGCGACTGAAAAGTTGCGTGGCACGGATCCTGCAACGGCAGTCTACGCGCGCGCGCGCGTGTATGTGTGTGTGCGTGTGCATGCGTGCGTGCAAGTCTATGAACCGCAAGCTCCCCGTATTATTATTATAGTGTCTATACTTAGCGCCAATTAATCAGCTGTCGGACATATCCGCTCCAGTGGAGTTCATTTTTAACGAGACCTCGCGAGGTATGTCGCCTCCTCCCTCCATCGTCGAATTCTGGAGGCTCAAGGCTCCCAAGGATTCTAATCTACCTTTTACCAATCCATTAGCTACGCTTTAGCAACGCATTTAGCGGCTCGCAATGTCAACACGATCGCTGACACCGTGCAACGTGCGCTACCTCGCTGATTACACAAAGATATTAACATTAATTTTATGCACTTCTTCGTGCAAAAGTTATAGTTCACAGTATACTAATTTGTTGCTGACGTTATTCCCTTTAAAACGAGTCCAAACACGACATCATTCCAATCGAAATTGCCTGTTTGATACACGATTAAATAGGTCCTCTGTTATCCGAATCGATGATATACTGTCGACAATAAGTGTGATCTATATTGATCCGTATATAATATCATCATGGACCTTCGTGGGTAGGTAGCTCTTCTATAATCAAAATTATCCACGTTCCACTGAGTCGTTCGGATAGCAGAGATTCTAGTGTATCGTCAATTAAATGATTAAATAACGTCATAATCGGTATCGTTTTAATCAGAGGAATGTCACGAATAGGTTGACGATTCCGTGAAAAAATGAGAAATGGTAATCTTAGCAATGACACGGTCCAATAGCCAAAAATCGTTTCGATTCTCACTATGCGATTCTTATAGAGTTTTTCGCGCTGATTCCAAATCTGACCATAATTTTTCTCCTAGATGCACAGTTATCGAAATATTTTAATTCGAAAAAAACTATATTTTTCGACTTTGTACAAATACCGTGATGTTATTGTAAAAGATATTGTATTGTTCTTTACAGCAAAAGATTCTCTAGACTGTCCCGAATACAGTGATGTTTAAACAATCATTAAAGACGGAGAGGCACCACTTTTACACCGTTTTGTCTAGGAGAATAATTCAGACCAGATTCGAAATCAGCGCGAAAAACTCTATAAGAATCATATAGTGAGAATCGAAACGTCGAAAAACCGCTTGCATTTGTTGGACCGTGTAGTTCGTTCGCAATGTTAGTAGTCACTTTGTTGCGAGCGAGTCGTGTCATCTTAGCGGGAAGAGGCTCGTTAAAATTTCGCGTACTTTCACCAATTCGAGGATCAGTTGTTCAGCTTACGAAACCGCAGATAAGCGTGCGAGATAAAAGTTAGCATAGGCGAGATCGCGTGACATTTGTCGCGGAGGGAAAAAATGCAGTCGAAACGCATTCGGGATCGCTGAGGTTTATCAGCGGGAGCGCTAATTACACTTGCGACGGTTGGCTTTCTTTCGATAAATGAGAGTTCCGTCGATGAACTTTAATTGTGCACACGATTATGCGAGCGCGCGCGTGTCCTTACATAAACGCGCAAGCGTCTTGATTAAATATTAATATCACTTTAATTGCGTTGCGTTTATGTTTGGATTAAGATCTCTTTCCGAAGATACATATCGTCCTGTCAGCTATTATATGCGCGTTATCCACGCGATTTTGGAGTTACTTTGTTACACCGTCTCTAACTGTCTTTGGTTACGTCATCGTCGTTAAGTGTCAGTGAATCACTTTCCATCCACTGATCGACGAATGACCTCATTTGGTTAACTACTTTATGAGTCAAACTGTTGAGGTAACCATAAGCAGAGTCGCCAGATCGAGACTCGTGTCCCCACTCTACATTCCACCTCCACGCCGCTACTGGCAGAGAGGGGGTAACATTTTCCTATCAATTAACAACAGCAAAAACATTCGGAAAATGTAAAAATAGCGGGACGTTACTTGCAAACAATTGACACATTACCCACCGGTGATTATTTTGACCATAATTGTTGAAAGTCTACGTGAAGTTTTTAAAAGAATCCTTCGTAGCAACAGCAATTTTAATCATTAATCAACAACTCACCCTCAATAACAAAATCCAATAATTTCCTTCGGGATTATTGTTATAAAAGATTTTCAATCATCCATTTGATACAGCAGAATTATTGAAAAGCCTATTAACCCTTACACGCTCCTCAAGGTAAAAATTGACCCATTTATTATTTTCACATACTATTCAATCATCGATCCCTTTACGGTTACGTTGTAAGATGTATTTCTTTAGAATGTGACGTTATGAGTGACACAAAATTTGTTGGTTTAACGTGTAGAGCAAACGTGGGCGAATTATTATTCTATTATTTTTTATGCAACTATTCCTGAGGAGCATACGAGGGTTAATAGGATACCGGAAGATATAAAGTGTTGAAATGATTTATCTCCGTTGTCGCGCACCTTTCGCAAAATGTTAAAATGATATTAACTAACTTGCAAGTCTATCTGGCATGGCGTGGTGATTTTTCAAATAATTTTTGAAAAAATCGTCTACAAGGTTTCGCAAATTGATTCTATCGGTGCAATAAGTCGTGTAAATCCTGTTAGACGAGACAGACACAGTATTGGTTAGGCCACTCTGACCTAAACGGTCGCCTTTGTTGTCGCGCACCGATGCACAGTGAGCCGGGAACGCCATTTTACTGGCCAAAAGTAAAAAAGTCATTGGATCTTTCTAAAAGCTAGTAACCAGATGTGTTTGAGGTCATTGATAACGAATCTGACATCAAAAATGAAAAATTCAAAATGGTGGATTCAATACTATGCATATATAGCCTAAAAATTAATTTTTCGTGGTCAAAATTCAAAAGACGCATAGTTTATAAGACAAAAGTGTATAATTATATTTCCGATGTTAATTCTAAATCTCAACAAAAACATCCTGTAAACAGGAGCCAAGTTCTCTATGGCCGTAAAAAGTTGTGAGATCAAACAAAATACGGCCAAGTTCGTTAGCTTAGAAATAACTCTTGCAATACTGAGAAAAGCGTTTGTAAAAATTAATTTAAAAGAACGCTATTTCATTTTTGAAGAGTTAAAGAGTTGGAGGGCTAAATTATTGAAACTTGCCCGCAACCTAACACCTCTTATGGCCATTGGTTTAAAAAGTAATGGCCAAGTTTCAATAATTTAGCTCTTCATGTGAGAAAGCACCCTTTCAACTTTCCAACGTCGATGTTTTTTTCGATTTAGAAAGCAAAATATCCATGCCCGACATGAGTTGCCGCCAGTGACGATCACCACTAGAGCAGGCGTCTTGTTTTCTATTTAGAAAAATACGTCGACGTTGGAAAGTTGAAAGGGTGCTTTCTCAAGATAAAAGTCTGCTTTATCGCGTGGTATAGTTCAATTTATTTAAACATATTTAAACAATCACAACGTATTATTATTGCACATCACTGGATTCGGAAAAGTCTACAGAATCTTTTGCTGTAAAGAACAATAAAATATGTTATATAATATCGCAATATTTGTTCAAAAACTGTGCGTGTAGGAGAAATATTAAGGGCAGATTTGGAATCAGCGCGATAAACTCTATAAGATCCACCCAACAGTTATATGGAAACATGAAAAATGTTGAAATTTGTTGGATAATGTAATTTCTGGACTAAAGCACACAGTTTGCCTGAGGGTCACATGTGGGCCAGTCAAATTGTTCCTCGAAATATAGACGTTTCTTTTTCTGTAATCAAACGTTCATGGAACTTCATAGATCGTCGCATTCCGACACGGCGATCACTCAGATCACGAGTACGTTACGAAATGTCTTATGCACATATTCGCTCTGGCCCGTTGGAACAGAAGGAACGCTACGATCCCGACTTTCATGGGTGCGCATCCTGCTGCATTTCGCAATCGCGCCGCGATCGCGAGATTCGTCCGCGGGGTCGCGTCGGATAGGTTCGCGGCACCTACTCGCGGTTAATCACAAGCGAGCCGGCATAATGCACGCCGATATTTCGTCACACGTCTGCCAGCCTGAAAACGGTCGACAATAGAAACTCGTACGAAAGGTTACGAGCGCGTTAGATACTGGAACCATCGGGGAACCGCGTTATGAAATGCACAATGCGGGGTACGGTGCAATGCTTGCTGCATGGTTGCAACTATCAACCTACTCACGACCGTTCTTTTCTGTCGGGAAATATCGAAACGATCCTCGTCTATTGTTTCGTGCCTGAGCTCTTCTCCCTTAGGGCGTTATTACACGAGGACACTGGTGGCGCGACTCGGTTGCGCCACCAGTGTCTCATCACGGTCGTGGGGCATTGAATAATATGGAGCCTATTACACGAGGACACTGGTGGCGGACACCAAAAACTATTGACGATCGGGTTGCCGGCAACAGCCACCGGCCGGGAAAAATTTGGTGGCGCGGACACCAGCCGGGGCATTAGTTTGCATGTAGCGTATTAGACGAGGCAACCAAGTTGCGCCACCAGCATCGTGAAAACCAGGACCGAACCAAAATTTTGTAGCAGCCCGGCTACAGTTAACAGATATTTTTATTACAATTGACGTTTACATAGAACAACGACGTTTCAAAATTCAACTTAATCCCAGAAGTGGCAAAGTAGTCACGTTTCTGTCGTAAACTTA
>CM052328.1:222938-440242 GCA_028455615.1 Lasioglossum zephyrum
TTTTTTGGTTTCTCGAGAAACGTGTTTCAGCGTCCTGTGGAATTTTGGAAAAGCTAGGATAACTTCTCCTGGAAAAGACGTCATTAAAAATTGTTGAAAACGGTGAGAAAAAATTGTGGATGAAATTTCCAGAGTTTGTTGTAAAGGGGAGATCGCCGAACTTTCAGTCAATAATGATTTTCATTGTCGTGTTACGAGCCGAGGGCTGACGGATATCACGTGGCCGAAAAAGAACTTAGTAGTCTAGACAAGACTCGGTAAGATTGATCAGAAGCGAAATGAGACTGAGAAAAGAATGCTCGCGAGAAGAAGAAATCAGCAGAAGACATAGATTTTGGTTCTGTAAAGTGGTGGTTGTTTTAGGTTTAATGGTTAGTAAGGGATGAATGATAGGGATGAAGTTCAACGATGAGTAATAGAAGATAGAATGTCGAACTGAAGATAGAGAGACGAACTGAAACGCTTAGATTACATGAGTGATTCTAATGCTAGAGAGAATCTTATCGTTGGTACACAACAGCCGGTGCCTGTTTCATCACCGAGTGTCACAGGATAGGTTGTCGTGGACTAATCGATGCCTATTTGATCACCGGGTCGCCACTACATAGGAAAAGAGAGGGGTTGTCGTGTACTAGCCGATGTCTATTCCATCACTGGGTTGCCACTAGAAGGAGGTTGTGAACTAGACGGTGTCTATTTGACCACCGGGTGTCACAGGATAGGTTGTTATGGACTAGTCGATGTCTATTCCACCACCGGGTCGCGACTAGTAGGAGGTTGTGAACTAGGCAGTGTCTATTTCACCACCGGGTCGCTGCTAGTTGGAAGCTTGTGGACTAGCCGGTGTCTATTTCACCACTGGGTGTCACAGGATTTCAGTGAGGGTAAGGTATTCGGAAAGGTCGGCTCTAGTAACTTTCTAAAGAATATAAAATAAACCTCGAACAGTAAAGATTTATCTAGGTGGGACAACTTACTAGTTACTGGAGTTTTAATGGATGTAGAAAATTAGATTAAACACTGTCAGATGTCTAATATCAAAAGTACAATATATTCAAAAGTAGATTTAAATGGGATATATTTGTTATCGTATTGTATAAATCGCGGAAGCTAATTTCCGAACTCTCGGTTTTCACGTACTGAGAAATGCGGAAGTAGTGTAACTATCTTGCCTTTAAGAACCGCGTTTTGAAGCAGAATTTGATGGAAAGGGAATGAGGCTCTATCTCACGAGACGCGTACTGGTTCGGATTGAGTTTAGAACTAAGCCCGCAGGATGACCAGCTCGAGCCCTTTATATATTAAAACCGTCTATGAAAAATAGTGGTGGAGGCATGGGAAAATCTGCCCACCATAAGGAAAAAACTGTTTATATAAATAATGATCTGGACCTTCTACATGGACATATGATTTTAAGAAGGGAGTAAAGGGAGTCACGTAGTCAAACACTCCGTGCGTAACAGTCGAGAGAATGATTTAGTCGTTTGAATTCGGAGAATGTTCCACCCCCCCCCCCCCAAAAATTTTAATCGTAATATAGAATTAGAATTAATTGATTTGTGTAGATTTTTGACTAACGAATGCAGCGACTTCTGTAGCATCTGTGTAGCATCGAATTCCACAGTTGACTGCGTCGAATAATTACTACAGTTAATTCTATATTTGTAGGCGACAGCCCCCTCTTTATTTTGATGTCGCATCGCCGTGGGCTACAGGCATGTCGAAGACAACCATAAAACGTTACTTATTGTTCTGTCTCACGCAACGGGCCGATACGCGTCGTGAATACACGCCGAAGGGGACCCGCGCGGCGCAAGGGTTGTCTAATTTTACCCGATACCCCCGACCTGGATTACATAAATTACACGCCCCTCGTAAATCACACTTTTTACGATCCACGTTCCAAAAAGTGATCAGCCTCATGGCTGGCCCCATAACAGGCTCCATCTTGTGTCCACACATTTCTTTTCCAGGGCCACGAAGATTTGTTTGGCAGGAACGATTTGGAACGAGGTTGATGGCTCTTTTTAACCCTCTCGGCATGATTATTTATTGATCCAGTAAGGCGTATGCATTCGTTTTAAAAATCGTTAATTAACGAGATCTTGATGCCCATAAATGGTGCACAAAATTAGAAGAATTTATTTAACGATGCGAGAAGATGATTAGAATTATTTTAGTGCACGAATTACAATTGTTTTTTTTCATATTTCGTATTGGAATAAGTTGAAATTATTGCTGTAAAATTTTTTACGATTTTCAGACATTTCTCTTCGTTATTTATTTAATGATATTTTTGAATAGTGGAAACTGGCAAATGGAATTGTAATTCACCCTGTTCCGCGTCGTTCCGTTTTGCACGCCATTGCGAAGTTGCTTATTCCCAATACATATTCGTTTCGCAGAAAAACATGTAACTCCATAATCTTCCGAGATATCTCCGGATCGATATCCCCTATTGCGGACAATGAGTTAGTAATTTTTAACTGGAACGTTCTTGCCAAACATTCTGCAGACGTTGCTTCTGTTAAGGATTCTGCAATGCGGGCACACTAACGCAACATAACGTCACTGGTCGAATGCCATTGTGCTACTTTGTAGAATGGTTCACGTACGTAATACAGCCGGGCTTCGACAACACGCAAGTTTATTTATCATTCAGATGTGTATATCGAATTATCGCGATGAACATTAATGAGGTTCGTATGAATGGATGAATGGTAAATCATGTTATTTTTATAATACTATACACATCATTCACTTTTGATGGTCGGTGGGTTTAGTGTTAAATATAAATATAATATATAGTGATAGACATTAATATTAAATACTACAAATATAGTATATGGTGATAAAAATGAATATAAAATTAAATTAAACTAGCTGACCCGACAGACGTTGTCCTGTCCAAATGTATATAAATTTGTCGATAATGTAAATTCCTATTAAAATATGTAAATTCTTATTGAAATATTGATTGAAAGCTGTGACGTACGTTTTTTTTTTGTTGTATTGAAATATAATTAAAAAAGCACTTAATTTTTCCCCAAAATCCATTTTTTGCGGGCAACTTTTCCAATGTCTCTTTCCCTGAAAACCGTATTCGGAATATTACGAACTTTTTTTAAAATTAACCAAATCGGTCTAGCTGCTTTCAAGTGATGCGCTTACCAACGAAAAGCATTTGATTTTTATTTATGTACATATAGAAATATATAAATGTAGAAATATAGAAATATAGAAATATAGAAATAGAATAGAATATAGAATACATAGAAGAAGAAAATAGAAGATAGATTGAGTCAAAGCAATTTTTAAAGCACACTTTGAAGTGTTAAATAATCGATTACGAAACATCCCCAGAGCTACGAATGGTAGATTTTTGTTAAATATTTTGAAACTTTTAATAAGAATGAGTAAGCGGAATTTGAAGCGATTTACAAAAATTGAACAATATCAATATGTATTAGTTCGAGCATATTATAAACTGATGAAATTATTAATACAAAGATTAGTCGTAAAGATGGTTTACCGGCGCGTTGAGGGGAACGTAGAAAAAAGAAAACAGTATTGATCAGGAGGGTGTTAAATTATGCAACCGGGCTGACTCGGTCGAACAAAGGCGTCTGGTCTCGGATAACATTCGTCGCGAAAGTTTTCACGCGAAACGTTTCTATCGAGCGTTCTGCAATGCGGTCGATTCAAATGTCGGCGGCGAAAGGCGGGTTTTCGAGTGTGTCTGGCCGTGACCCGCTTCGAATTACATAAGCGGAGCCGGCGGAGCCGGCTCTTGGTGGCCCCAAAGTCGACGTTGGCCAGGCAAACAGCCCGAGCGAACGAACCAACCGACCAAACGAATCAACGAATCAACCAGCTTAGGCTGCGCGGGGTGAACACCCAGACAAGGTCAGAGCCGCTGTCGAACCAGGCTGCAACGCAAGTGCAAGATGCGCCTCCACTGCATCCTTTATACGCATTCTACTCGCAAACCTGTCCCTGAGAGAACAATTTTACAGCTCCGAGAACCGGCGCTCCAAGAGAAATCAATCTAGTGGATTCTCCACATAAAGAAAAGCGTGGAGCGCTAAACTATATTAACGTAATCATCGTGGGCGCTCCACGCTTTTATTTATAGTCACTAATATCTAAAAATATTATTTTCTCTTTTTTAGTGCATTCTAATATAAGCGTGGTTTTTAAAAAGGTTCTTTATATATTTTTTTTACTTCACATTTCGAGTCTTCAGTTACAGTGTGACATTTCAAAGGATTACATTTTGCAACCGAAAAAGAAATCAATCGTTACGTTACTTTTGATATATTATTAGTGAATTTTGATGAAGTTCATGTATGTATACCAAATAAATTTAATGAGGAACATTTTACCGTTCAATCATGAATTTCATTAAATTATCCTGAAGGATAAATATTCAAATTGAAAGAATAATATTGTTCTCCTAAAGGTCGTTTCAAATAACATTTTACTTTTTGAAAATATTCTCCGTTGCCTCGCTAAAGAGTTATTAACAAAATGTTAATTATAAAATTATGGACTCTGGTTGGCTGGTGCATTTCGTCGATAACTTCTTGAGGGAACCGCAGAGAAAATTGTCGCAAAGGAAAAGGTTGTTCGAAATAACCTGAGGATTCACCCGTTTCAAGGAAGTACATTTTTGGGACAGCCTGTATCGAGAATTTAGGATCGCGGTAAACTTTCGCGTTTTTCCGCCGTGTCGAGATTACTTCATCATATTATTGCCGGTACCGGCTCACGGTTTTCTTGTTGCATTACGTAGCCCGTGCTGGATACTGCGTCGGTCTCCCAAATGTAATGTGTCGTAACGGACTCTTAACGCGGGGAATTAAATTCATAAGAGCCTGCGAGTTTCCCGTTTGCCGCCACTGCTAGACGAATTTGCTCAACGTACGGATTTCGGACGGTTACGTAAGGACAGATATTTTCAGATTACAGTACTCGAACGCCGATATCAATCGGAGAACATTTCGCCGGTTCTATAAATACAGGCTCCAGAATTTTCGCGTATTTTTGTAGCGGCACTGTGATCTGGACGCTGGAACCACGATCCACAGATGCTCGGCCGAATCATCAGAGCCTGTTCGATCAGGGTAATTCATAAAATTTAATTGAACTGTCCAAAAAAATTTCAACTACATGAAGAGTTTTCCATTAACTCTCGTACTATCCTTAGAAATAGTTGCATAAATAATTCTATGATACTTTTTCACCCATTTTTGCGTCACACTTTAAACTAATAGACTTTGCTTCATTCATCACGTCACATTTTCGAGAAATACATAAATAATAACAATAAAGAAGAACCAATCATTTTATAGTATGTAAAAGTAATAAAAGAGTGAATTCTCACCCTGACGAACGTATGAGGGTTAAGAGGTGGCATTTGAAATTTTCTGCTGTTTTTCACTCGTGAATAGTGTTCCTGATTTCTCAACATTTTTCATTTCTCGAGGAATGAAAAATAAGGCTATATTTCTCGAGAATTTTTAATAAAATAAATAAAGGTAATTATTGCGAAAGGCTGGCCATACACCGATTTTAACGAAATCACATTTAAAATATGTTATGCAGCAACACATTTTGAACAACTTTTTCCTGTTCCAATATAGGAGGGTCGTTTTTAGTTTTCGAGATATTCGCAAAAAACTATTGCTAATATTGTTCAGAAGAATATGAAAAAAGAAGATTGGGGAAAAACGATTGTTCATGATTGCGGATCGCAGAAAAAGGTGGCGTCCATCCTGGACAAAAAAAAAAGAAGTGCAAAACGAACCGAGTAAACGGTGATCTGTCCAATCAATTAGACTCGATTAATTTTTTTTCTATTCGACATTTACTGTTGAAATACTTAATTGAACCTCGCGAATGTTGACGCAAGGATTTACCCTGTGATTCTTTAATCGCGTAAGCTTACGTAATACGATCCAATTTAGCGCGAGTTCATTCGTTTCGTTTGTTCGTTCGTTGGTTGGTTCGTTCGCGGGCTGTGCACGTCGAGCAATTCTCCATTCGTACAATTACCCAAGCAAACCAGTCAAGGAATCCGCAAACTCGGAACAACAAGCAAGAAAGCGCGTTGATTGCCAATAGAAATTCAATTCGAAGCTCGTTGCGTCAGAGGCAGCGCCGATACAAAACGTTTTGTCGATCGTCTGTTAAGAAATTATGGTATTAGCCGGTAATATGGTCGAGCATTCTTACCAGTTTTTATAGTGATGATCACTAACTGCAGATCTTTAACGTCAGGTTTACCGTCGAAATGATTTCTAATATTTTCAACGTACCTTAAAAAATAAATTTAATTATATATAGAGATCATTTTATATTAAAAATATTATAGATATAATTATGCCTTGATTCCAAAGCCTTGGAGAATATTTGAAAGCCATATAATAATTAGTTTGATATATGGAAACAGCTGGTTGTAATTTATTTAGTGGGTGACTGACTCGACGAACAATTACGAGACAGATTATAATTGAAATGATTATTTTCCACTTTTCTTTCGAGCATTAACCTATCAGAGCGAGCGTTTTCCGACCGGTTGACGCACGTATACATTTATCTCAGAGCAATATCTGCCCGTTACATAAATTGAGCACTTTCCCACAATAGGTTCTACCTTTTCGAAAGCAATTCTACGGTTGCAACACGGATTATGGCGCGAAGCTCCTATAGAAACGCGCGAAACAGTTTCAAGCGACTCGATTTTATTTTTAAAAATTCATTGACGGACAAAATAGCTGTGAAATCTTATTGCAAGAAGTTTGATAATCTTCGGAAAATGAAATGCTTGAAATTGCCAAGAAGATAGCACCTCAGAGCAGCTCTTAATTAAAACGTCGTCTTCGACGCGTCTGTCCTATTGTTCGTGGCGCAGCCAGCTCGGTCGGTGGACATTGTATTTTATTAGACCGTGATGTCTCGTTTCCGGTAAGACGAGTGCTGCTCATTCCTTTTCATCGCAAACGTGTTCTACATGCGTACCGGTGTACCGGCGATATCTGTTCCCGTCCGGTCTCGTTTCCTTTCTCCGTAAATCCACTTTTAGATCGACCTCCCTCTGCGTACGCTGGAACGCTGAATTTGTCACCTCAACGAAACTGAATGAATCACTATGCGATACACGGTGTTTCGAAAATCGTTCGGACACTTATCGAACATCGATTCTACACTCTGACCATTTTTCGACTCGCCGCCATTTCGCCGCCGACTCGCAGTATTTCTTTGAAAAGAGAGATTCCTAGAATTATTTCCAACAACTTTTTCCTCTACGAAAGAAGAAGGACCAATCAAAACGGGGTTGGTAGACCGTACTATAGTAATTTTATGAAACGTAGAATCAGTTGCAGCCACCGTTGCCTCAGGAGACGTAACTGCACCATTTTCTATAGGCACTTACTAGTTGTGCAAGTGCCCACGAGGATATTCGTTACGTCGCAGAACCGAAGCAAATAATCGTTCCACGTGTGCTTATAAGTCACTCATGCTTCTGGTAACTATGTATAGTCTACGTTGAATTCCCTAATCATATGCAAATTCAACTGTGTTTACTCGGCGAAGCCATTGAAAGCTCTCGAATAAGTTCATTCATTCGTGCATAATTAATGAAAAATTCAAAACGCTCTCTTCAAAGATAATTCGATTCAGTGATTACGCTGTAATCTCGAAAGAACAATAATTGCTCAGCAATAAACTTGAACTCATTTCAAATCCTCTACTTTCGCACGCCATTATTAATTTTTCTTCTAAATAATTTTACAAGATGCAGCCGATGAAAAACCGAGGACACATTTTTCGCCAGAAATGTTGCAAATTCCAACGACTGCAGCGACTTCATAGAATTTTTTTTCGAAATGGATCTTCCACAAATTTTGAGATTGATACCTCCTCTTTCCAACGAGTCCTCGCAAATTGAGATACGATTCTTTTTCACCGTTTTATGCAACAAAAATGAGGACTTAGTTTGGTGATACAATTGTAAGATCACTTTGATGTTGTGCCTGGACATGTCACATTTAAACCTTTATAAAGTAGATACAAAGAATCGTACGTTAAGTTTCTTTATACTGTTGTAAATAGAAAGTTTCAATCTTCAAATCTACTGAAGATTTGTTGACGAGAAATATTTTTTAAAGTTTCTGGAGATGTTTGAATTCGTGCATTTTTAAGGAAAGATGGGTCTTCAGTTTCTTGTTTGTTCATGGTAAAAGACAATCTTTGTGAAAAATTCCTAATTGTACGCGAAACTAGAGAATTCAAGCTTGAAAATGAGTAGAAGTTTGTTGTGGTGCGATCATTTTTCAGGAAGTTATGGCAGTTTGAAATTCCTCTTGGATGTATTCTATACAAACTGTCCCAAGAACGTGATTCCTTGAGACGAGTACAATCTTTTTCGGGTGGTCCTGTATATTTAAAAAAATAATTAAACAACAGTCTAAATTTGTTTCTCTGTAAATAAAGATTGTTTTATTAAATACTTATTGATTTACACATTTTACAACTATTTACAAACTCACCTTTAAGTAATGAAACGACGATTAGAGTCTATTGTTCACTGTTTATCTGTATCTTTATTTAGGTTTTATGCACGTGTGCTCTCTATTTTCTTTTACTCTTTCTCCTCTCTCTATCTATCTCAAATGTGGAAACAGTTCAAAGAGTGCGCTGAGCATGCAAAGCGCGCTCGATTTAAATTAAAGAAAGTATATTTTCTTTACGCGTATAATATAAAAATCTGTATTTCAAAGAAAAGCTAAAATCGGAGTATATTCGAACGATTCGAGACGATCAACGACTCGACCGAGCAACCGTAAGTTACTCAATAGCAGGCTCGCTAACCTGACCTAACAGTGTGCCGCGCGAAAGAAGCGAACATAACTGGCCGGCAAACAGCGATCATTCCCCAGAACCCGCGAAAGCAACGAAAGAAGATCAAAGCGTGCGAGCGTCATCTCGATGAAATCGCGTCGATCTAAGTTTGTTTCTTCACTTTTGGAAAACAGAGTTACATAACCGTGTGCAATTACGTAACACGTACGATCTATGGTATTACATAAATAATCTGTTTAACATACGGAGCACCAACGCGCAACGGAGCCGCGAGAAATTCGCGAGTGGTTTCGGATATAATATTCATTCGAGAGATCTAGAGATCTGCACACACACACGCGCGTATTCTTGGCAGAGAAAACGGCAAGACAGTTGTCGGCATTGTTCGGAGCTCAGAAATCGAACGAACCTGGTCGCATTGTTCCCGGAGACACCCGTGACATAATCTATTGCACTGACTCCGATGACCGTGACGATGCCAAGCGAAGAAGATGCTGCCGACTCAGATTCTTCTAATAAATTTTTCAATTTTCTACACACTCTATATTACGCTATAGTATATGCTAACACATGCTATAATTATATTTGCAGGAATATCTGCCTAATTATAGAAATTTTTCCTCGATATTTCAATCGACTACAACTGGCGACGGTGTCAATATAATTAATTACACAGTCCAACGACAAAAATGTATCCATATAACTGTTGTTTGTGTCTTATAGAGTTTTTCGCGCTGCTTCCGAATCTCGCCTTAATTTTTCTCCTACACGCACAGTTTTGTGTGTTAGAAATTTGAGTTTGAAAGAAAGTCATATTTCTCTACTTTCAACAAATATTGTGATGTTATTATATAAGATATTATATTGTTCTTTACAGAAAAAGATTCTGTAGACTTTCCCGAATCCAGTGATGTGCAATAGTAATACCTTGTGATTGTTTAAACATGTTTAAACATTCAATGAAAACATTCACACGTGTTTAAATCAAGGCGAAGGGACACACACCACTTCTGTACACATTTTTGAGGATGTTTTACAATTTATATAAAAAGATTAGGGTCCAGCGGAAAATCGAATTGCACCAAGCAATACAGCAAACTTCTATCTTGAGAAACCACCCTTTCAACTTTTCAACGTCGACGTATTTTTATTACCACGTTTTTATTAGCTCGGTTTCTTGTCTATCTGTTCGGTGACAAATTTTGCAATTGATTTTAAACTAACTTCTCAATGAGCTAGAGACTTCACATTGTCAACATAGCTTAGAACTGGATGACAATGCAATATTCAACAAATTTTTTTTTAATCTGTTCGTTTCGGAGAAATAATAATTAAATATTTTCCGTTTTATCCCCCCGCGAAACGATACCGTTTTATCGTTTCGATACGATTCGCTACGACATTGTTTCCGATATGTCGCGGTTGCAATACTGTCTAAAATTTAGTACATGTCCCTGTTATAATTTTATAATGTGGTAAAAATGTTAAAAATCTATTGAAAAATTTCGCATACCACAAGACGAAAAAGCAGAAAATAATTATGTACATAAAAATAAATTTTTAAAAAATACCACGTTTTTAAAAACGGACTAAAAAGTATAAAATAATTTTTCCTAGTTGCGTACTGATTCCTAACCTCGTACAGACAGTGGTGAAAATTTGTGATTGTGAATTTTGAATTGCTATGAAAATACTTTTAAGATTTAAAACGAAAAACGTGGGGCGCATGAAATAGACAATTGATGCATCTTGCATCACTGGCGCCAATTCATATCGGGCACGGATATTTAGTTTTCTGGTCAGGAAAATACGTCGACGTTGGAAAGTTGAAAGGGTGGTTTCTCAAGATAAAAGTCTGCTCTATCGCGTGTGTAGTTCGATTTTCCACTGGACTCTTATTTTTTCAGATAAATTAAAAAATATCATCAAAAACCGGTGCAAAAGTGGTGCCTCTTCACCTTTAATGATTGTTTAAATATATTTATATTTAAAATATATTTAAACAATCATAGTGTATTACTATTACACATCACTGGATTCGGGAAAGTCTACAGAATCTTTTGCTGTAAAGTGCAATACAATATCTTATGTAATAACATCAAAATAATTGTTCAAAGTCGAAAAATATGTCTTTTTTCAAACTCGTGTAGGAGAATAATTAAGACCAGGTGCGTAATCAGCGTGAAAACCTCTATAAGATACACTCAAACAATTTTTTAGAAACATGAAAAAAGTTGAAATTTGTTGGACAGTGTTAAGGAACCTGTTGTTTTTTAGGAAATAAAGAGAAAAAAATTGGATTTGAAGTGCCGAGTGGAAAGTTGATTGAAAACGTTTCTAAGAATGCGAGAGATAGATACATACAAGGAGATTAGCTCGAGAGATGCAGCAGAATGTAAGCAAAACACATACACAGAAAGGACACAATGTCGAGTAGATAGCGCGAAGCGTTCGAGCTATTGATAAATACCGGCGCGATAACTATAGTCAGTGTGTAAGTATTGAAAGCAATGTTTACAATACGATTACAATTAATGTAACCTCTTCTCGCCAAGAAATGCTTCGCGGCGTCTTTTCATCTATTCTCAGTGAACGTGCGCGTACGCGCGCGCGCGCGTGTGTGTGTATCGTTCGCCAGGCGCCGCATACGAAATTTATTAATTCTTAATTCCCCACGGCGGGAATAATGATTAAACTGTTGCATAACGGAACTGGTTCATCGAACAAAATTAGAAACAATTCCGCGGTTAACATTCGCGAAAGGATTACGTAAGGAGAAGATCTCGTCAACAAAGTTTAAAACGACCGGACCAACACGCCGTCAGTCGTAACGACTTTTTACTCCGTTACGTCTCGTTCACAGGACACTATTTTTTTTCTCTTCTACTCCCGGCGTTAGTCGACGCGCGATAAGTTCGCGCAAAAATAAACACCTATCTCCCTGTTATCGTAATCGAAAAACACCGAAGGACAAGAAACGGTCACATAATGGCTGCGAAGTCTGGCGACACGTAACTGTACAGTTACGACAGCTTCCGGCGGAGAAGCACCGTTCCGTTGATAAAATTCGCCGAATGAGTATAGGCGAGCACATTTTCAAACAGAAACAATAAACGAAACTTTGAAATTCTCAATCGTTTAGTGTACAACCCCAACTGGCATATCCGTGGCATTTTTCTGATCAGATTGAATACAAACATGACACCATTCGATGGGTAACTGTTCGTTTAATCCTTGATTTAGTGAAACCTCGACTATCCGAACCAACAGCTCCAAGTCTGTACGACAGCTAAATCAGTAAAGATTCAATCTAGCACTACAGTTCGACGTCTGTTCTGTTAGCCGACGTTTGTTAACACTGAAGCTCTATAGAGCAGTTCGGATAATCGAGGTGCTACTGTATCGTGGATTAAACAGCCCTACACTGTCCGAACGGTGTCGTGTTTGGGCTCGTTTTAATCGGAAGAGTGTGAGGAACATGCTGACGGAAGTTGATTAACGAAATCATTGCTGACGAAAAAGTTACACCCCGAAATAACTGCGATACGGTCGGATTTTGCGGGTGAATAAAGTCCGATTTCGAAAATTTGAAAGGGTCGAGCACGGTGGGAATGTGGACGAGGAAAGAGGATTCGGTCGGACACAATCTCCGGTTACATAAACGGCGCTCCGATTCCCGAGCACGAAGTATACCGTAGAACGGGCGACTCCTAGCCCGGCGTGCGTGCACCTACACAATATCTAGGTATGTACGTGTGCGCGCGCGCCTGTGTGTGTGTTTGTGTTGTGCGGAGCGTTGCATACGTGTGATACGTAGCTTACTCACGTGCGTGCGGCGCACGCGTGCGAGCTGCAGCAGATGTTATGTAAAGTTCAGGCGAGTAGAGAAGCACGTGGTCAGCCAGGAAAACGGCGATCGGCGTGTGACGCTAGCACGTGTTTAACCCTGGCTGAAGGAAGCTCGAATTTTCCAACATTTATCGTCGAGGAGAGAATCCGAGGTATCTGTTCGGCGGTTCACTGCCAAACGGTGTCAGCCTCGCTACCTCGGATACAATAGCGACTCCATTCATCACTCAAAACTTCAAATTCTCCCATTCCTTACCAAGCCGAGATTGGACAAACTATGACCGATTAAATTTTAAAAGATATTGCTGGCTATCAAACAATAGTATACATATAAAAGAGCTTCTTAATAGAAGAGCCACCAATCGACCTCACAAATCATGATCATTATGATAACATTTTATCAGAAATCAACGGCTCTAACCCATTGTTTATAACTCCTGTATATAATTCCTAGCTCATAAGTCTTTGAGGTTTTTTTACAATTCACCCTGAGCATATAAACATTTTCCCACAAAATCACACTTAATATTAAAACTAACCATACCCCGTTATCATTTTTACCATAATTTATTTCAATATTAAATAATAATGTTAATCCTGGAACACTGTATGCATACAGTCAACTAGATTTATACTCAGGAACGACTGGTTATTTTTCATTATGTTTATTAAGGCACCAAGTTATATAATATAATGTACAAAAAAATAAGCTAATAAAAATTTTTTTAGAAAAAAAGCCGACCGCGAGGATACGTACGGCGATCCAAACGTGTTTCTCAGCACCGGGTACTTTTTGTTTTTGAAAATCGTTTAAACCGTTGAAAATCCGTGGAGCAAAATACAGTAACTTGAGTAGATTAGTCCCTTTGCACTTCGAATTATTTTTCAATTTTATTGCCAACAATTCTCTCTATTATTTCAAGTGTTTCATTTGAAATGTAATACCCCAATGGACTTGACTGCTACTTATTTTAAACAATTTTGTTTACTAATTATATTAACCCTCATCTACTCCTCAGACATAGTTAGACAGAAGATCCTAGAATACCCTTTACTTTCACTTCTTACTCTCATTCTTACATCACATTTCAAATCTACGAATTATGCTTCAATTATAGTGCGACATTTCAATGAAGTACAAAAAGAAATCAATCGTTTTACAATATGTGGAAAATCTGGTCTTTTGAGTATATTAGACCAAGTGAATTCTTCCCATGAAAATTGAAATGTAGCAATTGAATATAGTGCGCGCAGAGGTGTCGGTGTTACTTGTCCGGCTTGTCTGTCTATTACTCACCGTTTCTACTTACTGACAGCGTCAGAAATGATTAAACGCCAGCACCAGTGATCGAGTACTGAACTGTCAGATATCGATACGGTATCGACGACGTTTTTATCGTTGGATCTCCTCACCTAAAGGAGAATCGATTTGTACTTTTTACATATTTACCTCTGCACGAGAAATGGTCCGATGCTCGATGGAGTCATCGTTGAACCGCGCCTTCTGTAAATACGCAATAATATCGTGCATTGGCTTGGCAAGAAAGTAATTTCGGTAAAATCTTAAAAGATTGTCCGGTACAATTATAAATAAAGTTATTACTGTTTTATAATACGTTCAAACACTTTCGCGGTTCACCGTATATAAAAGAGAAAAATATTTCTGACTATTCGGCTGCAAGATGATCTGCCCGCCGTGCACCACTGTGAAAAAGGTTCAATTAAAACACTCGATCTCTCACTCGCGAAACGTGTAACTTGCAACAACCGACGCGGCGGCATTAGATAATCGAGTTACATAAACAATTGTTCGCAACGATGTATGTTTAACAAACTGGTCTAAGCTTATATAAATAATTTACATCGCAAATTGATTTAAAGATTTTTACAAGCTATATTTCATAAGCTTATACGAAACAGAAGTTTTCTATGCAAATACAAATTTCTGTTTCTCTTGAAAAAGTTGACAATGTTGTAATTAATGTACAGACGTGCTCGAAAATTGTTTTATTCTCTCGACTGTTGTAAATCGCAACTACGCATTCTTTTAATCATTACAAAATCGTTCGATACAGTCCGATGGATGTCACACGGTAGAATTGATTCGCCACTAGCGAGACGATTTAGTACGTTCAATGTAGCGTTAATTGGAATTGTCGAGACGCGCGCGTTCCTACATAAATATCCGAGCGCTGGCTTATAATTAGACAAGTCGGTTGTTTCGTAAACAGGCGCCGCATCCTTGATAATTAATTACTTGGCGGACGAAATTTACATTCAATTTTGGCCTGAAATCGGCGAGATCGATCTTTTCGAAATTTTTAGTGCCACTTTAGAACAGTAAAACGATTTAAAAAAAAAAAAAACAAGTATACATATGCATAATACATATTATATAGATATTGAATATATTATTATATTATGTAAAATGACAGATTTGAAAACAGCCAAAATCGTCATTTGTTTTAGCAATTACGAAAGTTTCTGAAGTGTTTTTTGACTGAATAATAAGAATGTCTATCAATGATGGAACCAACGCGAAACCTTCCCGAGACTGAACGTCGATCCACACGTAACCATTCTTACGTCACGTTCATTTTCATAGGAACTGGTACTTAAAAGTAAACGATTACACGCGTGAGTGTCGTCACGTAGTCCTCGACTCCTTCAGTCATGTTCGCGATGATTTTTCACGTCTTCTAGCGAATCGGCCGGGTTAGAACGAAATTGAGAGTACAACTCTAATCGAGGTCATGCGTATTTACATAACTAACTGTGCGCGATCGTCGAGTTGCCTATTGTAATCGTTTCTGCATTTCGTATTTCATTCTGTTGACCTCTTGCTTTTGAAATTATTCAACTGAAGATGCTTCACGCAAAATGAACATTTTTGACATTGCTTATAAGGCACTGGGATCGAATTAAAAAATCTTCCTGCAATAATGTCGTGATGACATCTAGATACTCTGAAATTTTGTTTACGTTTCTGCTCTTAATTCTACGCTTAATAATTGTACGTCGAAAACATTGTGGAGATGTAAAATTTGTAAAAAATATTGTGACGTATTAGAAATATTAAGAAACGTTTAACCCTCACATACGTTCCTCAGGGTGATAATTCACCCATTCAATATTTTTACATAGTGCAAAATTATTCATCCTTTTATGTGTACGTCGTGAGGTGTATTTCTTTAAAATGTGACGCTACGAATGAAACATAATGTGTTGATTTAACGTGTAAAATAAAAATGGGTGAATCGTTATCCTAGTCTATTTTATACAGTTATATTTTAGGATATTTTAGGATGTTAATAACTTTTTTTGTCGAATATTGAAAAATACCAGAAATATTGAATTTAATTTATTTTGTTAGTGGAGACTGGCAAATTAGAATGGTCCTCGGAAAAGTCGCCGATTGGGCCGGTTATGGTTCGCGCGACTATCTCGCGCGGACTAGAAAAATCTGAGATTGTTTTAGGGCTTCGTGGAACCTTCTGATTTGATCCAGGCCATCGTCAGCCAATATCGCGGCCTCCTATCGGGTGCGACGCAATTATGTAAGGTGTAAATTCTATCTGAAAGATTACATAAGCTGCGCATGCTGATTCCACGAGCCGGTCGAGCGCGATCGGTGCTCCTAGCAAAACGAATTGTTTACCACGCCGAGAATAAAACTTCGTGGCGTCGACTCTCCGGCATCAATTACGCCTGAAAAACTCGAGCGTTCGCTATCGTTGTTGCAGCTCGTAAGCCCCTCCCGACGACGAGCCGATGACTAGCTCCGTTTTAATTCGCGCTCATTCATTACATAAACCCGCGGCCCTCTCCGGGTGTTTATCGAACGATCGTTTTTATTTTTAATCGCGAACCGTTCGCGCAAGCCGATCCGCAAACCGCTCCAACGATTACGAGACTTTCGTTGAGCGGTGCTGAACATTATTGGACAAATACTCTCGTATCGCTTGGTCGAATTAATTCGAAAATATTCTACCGCGACAACAAGCGATTTTGCGAAACTTTCGTTCGCGAGAAATTCAGTAAGTGTTATTAATAATAAATTTTATGCATTCGTGACAAGTAATTTAATTTAATATCATCGGTGCAATGTTTACAACCTGTCAACAACAGAAATCAATTTGCATGTAACTCCTTCTACATTCCACAGACTATTCTTATTTAGCATTAAGTTATGACACAATTAATCACTTAGAAAATTCTGAAGAGATAAGCATTTTTATATTTAGCAAATGTAAGAAAAAGCCGTATTTATTATAATCAATCGTTGACAGGCGTTCGTTCCGATCTGTCTTCTTTTTCAAATTCATTGGTGATCGTGATTTTACAATTTTGTTGTTATTTTCGATTTTCTATTTTTATAAATTTAACTATATATAGGGTTGTCTGCTAATACGCATACGCTAATACACATTCAACCCTATAGTTCGACCATCCTGACGAGTAATATGTCCCGATTAATCACACAACTAGATGAAATATAATAGGGTTTTAACATAAAGAAGGGTTACAATTTGTCCTTAAATTAACATAGAAACACGAATTGAATTAAATTAAAACAAGATTAAAATATCTACACTGTTTCGGTTCGAGCGAATTCCCCTAAGCTCGCAACGCAGGATGGCCGTTCATAGTTGATCTAATAAGGCCCTGTTGGTGATGGATCGGTGAGCGGTACGGGGCCTCACGTAACACCTCCAAACATAGTTCTCTCGGCCGCGAGGTGACTGCTAGCCGCCGCCGCCGCAGCCGCAGCCGTCGCATTTTTACTAAAGTGTTGCAACCTTCTTCTCCCGAAAGCCTTCGGCTTCGACCTGAACGGAGACAGCTCTCCCGACCCGGTATGCCCAACGAAACATCGCGGAGTCTAGTTCCTAGCACCACCCATTACATTCTAACAATATTCTTGAGTTTTCTTTACAAAACAGTTTTACTTCATCAGTTTCATTACAAGATCGGGTATAAGTTTCCCATCAGGTATTTTCATATATCTTTCGGTACGAATCCCATTACGGGATTCTGTAGTAGATAGCCCACGCATTCCTCGGTGCGTTATAACTTATAACAGAGAGGTTTAGATCGCGACAAGTTACACTATACACTTGTAATAATTCCTCCTACTTAATTTAGATTATATCATTGTGTGTTAATCTAATGTAGAGTTCATTTCAAACACGCTATTCCCTTTTCAATTTCCCAGTCGCTACCGGCGTGATCTTTTGCGCGGCCAGGTTCAAAAGTTCAAAACCCAAGTAGCACTCGGACGTCCGATGTACGTCCAATGTACTTCCGTATCGGGCCTATGTACGTACCAGGGAAGTCCGAATAATGTCCGTATGTCCGAGATATGTCCGAAATACGTACCAGGAAAGCCCGACAGAGGTCCCAGTTAGGAAGTGGTACGTACGTAGGACGTGCCACTCGGACCTATCAGGGTACGTATCTGGGACTTACCTAGAACTATCTGGCACGTATCTTTTTTTATCCACAAATAAAAAACAGCATTCTCTTTTTAAAAAATAACTGTTTATTGGCAAATGTCATAAATTTTAAGATTGAATTGAAAAAATTAAAAACAAAAAAATGTCGACAGCGGGACTTGAACCAGCGAACCACTGAGATTACTAGTATTTCTCGCTGTGCCCTCGACCACTCCGGTTGTGGTTCATAGGTAAACGCGCCATCACATAATGACTGAAGAACAGATTTTCAAATGCAATTTTCTCGGAAAATCTTGAGAAGTGCAGGCTACTGCTTTGCTAAATTAGATTTGGATACGTCATCTTCAAATACTGCAAGTTAGGAGCAGCACCTGTTAGGATTGCCCAACCTAGGGCATTTATATCCCATACTTAAATTTCACAATAAGGAATTACTATTATTTTGCGATTGCATTTTCCACACACACCCGAATATTCAATCTACTATACAGGTGGTCCTGCAAAATTTCGGATGAGTTTTCGTAGACCACGGGGCCTTTCAAAACGCGAGGCCGGGTTCCGTCGAACGCGCTGAACCTGCCTCGCACCGGCCCTGCGCCCAAGGTGTATTAAATTAAACTCGATAAGTTACGAGTCAGCGGAACCACGATCCTATTCTTTATACGTGACAAGTCCTCGCGAAACCGACAGTGGCGACCTGCTGGTGAAAAAGACACCGGCAAGTCCACTTTACCAAACTTTCACACACGAGGCGATCCGGTGAGGTGGTGATGGAGATACCGGCAAGTCCACTCCCGTGTTCCACACGAGGCGACCCGTTGGCGAAAGAGACAACGGCTGGTCCTATTGTAAGAAACAACGTTTTTTTATAATTTACGACAACACCTCGTAATGGAAGACCCTGTATGAACTCCACAATTATTTAAAAGAAGTTGTCGAAAGTGTTGGAAACATCGATCGTCCGCAATTTGTTTCACAGAACACGTTTACGTGTTGGGATTTTCGCAGGTCCGTTCGGACTAGGTGCACGCGTCGCGCGTTGGTTCGCCCCTTGTAATAGTTTTCATCGTCGTCCTCCTCGAATTGTCAGCGAGAGAACTCTGTCGCGAGTATGTGTGCGGGGGTCTGCCGTGCGTAAACCATTTACGTAACGTCAAGATACGCCGTATTTCGATGATTAACAATTTGTTTTGCGATCAGCAAAGGTGACTCTTTGTACGACACAAATACCTTACGTAAGCCGCAGATAAACGAGTATGTGCAAGGCGGAGATTAAGCCTTCCGTTTCTCGAAATCTGCGATGATACTCCCGAGAAAGCTGGACACTATCGCTCTGACTGCACACCTAATCGCGTGCACCATTACAACTCAATGCGAACTGTATCCTCGTTCACACATTCACCGTTCACGAACTTGCAAAATCATTTTCTGAATTTGCGTTGAAATAAAACCTTTTTTTCATATCGAATAAAGCAGAATTTAATTGGAAAGAAACCATCGCGCATCGCTTTCTAATAATGCAGATCTAGATTAATCTGCGATTTCAGGGTGGTGGCGTAGCTGCGACGCGAAGGAATGAAGTCAATTAAGGTCAATGAGCTGCTGCGACGAATTTCTGCTACAGAAAATTGAGGATTCTTCGCTGTGGCATTTATGAGCGGGTAATGTACGGGTTCTGGATTCATCAAACGGAATTACGCTTGTAACTTACGACCAGAGGTTAGAGCCTTATTCACTCTGAATGATGATGGCGTTCATACTAAAATGCACCGGGTCTTTTTTATCACTCGAAGAATGGGAACCTGATCTTCCATATCGAATATTATTCAATGATTATATTCGACAATTGAAATATCTATAAGACTGTGATAAATCAATTCTTGTTTAAACGATGATAATTGTGTAGATTTACAACTTGTGTAATTTTCTAGAATTCCGGAGATCTACTTCCTTGATAACACGGTCCAACAACCAACAATCGTTTCGATTCTCCCTATGCGATTCTTATAGAGTTTTTCGCGCTGATTCCGAATTTGACCTTAATTGTTCTCCTAGACGCACAGTTTCCGAGAAATTTGAGTTTGAAAAAAAACATATTTTTCGAATTTGAACAAATATTGTGATGTTATTATACAACATATTTTATTGTTCTTTTCAGCAAAAGATTCTGTAGACTTTCCCGAATCCAGTGATGCGCAATAGTAATACTTAAGAATCGCATAAAGAAAATCTAAACGTCAAAAAAAGTTTGAATTTATTGGACCGTGTAATCTGCATGTGTAAAAGCCGTTTCTTTTCATTATTGGCACCCTAATGGGATAATAGTACGCCTGTAATCGAGAATTTATACAAAATTATTTTTTGCTAGTGGGTACGTATGTATGTATGTACAATAATTACAAGTTGTTCCACCCACGCGAATTCTGTGCTGCATTCTTCGATGTAATCTCGGTGTAATACACGACCGATCGATGTTTTTCTTGTCGCCGTTCGAGGATACGTCGCCGCACGCCTAGCTATTTGTCGGATGATTAATTTCTTTATTACTTTCTACATCCCGTTATTACAAGAGACACGCGCCGCGTCGGAAAATGCATTTTCGCAGTGCAACGCACGCTTAGGAGGCTCGTCTGACTTGTTCTGAATTTTTCAATGCACAGTGTCCAGCTTGTGATTTTCATCCATTTAAAATTCCATCTATTGTTCTTTTTATAACTTCACCTCGACGCCATTCTGTAGATAACCAAGATTTTTCATTTATCTCATAAATTATTGATCTTGTTATTTCATATTTCAAGCAACTTTGTGTAATTTCTCATATTTTTCGTTTAAAAAATTCACATATACACTTCAAATACCAGCAAACACGTGTGCAAAATCCCAAAGCAAAGGATTCGATAATTCTCCTAAAAGAAATTCCTAAAAACTGGTAAGAATGACAGTTAAAGCCAGAATACCCTTTTAGAGTTCAATAAAAAGATATACAATTCTCGCAATTTTGATTATTTCTCCTTGAAAAAAATACACGATATATTTCAAGTACCAGTAACTACGTGTGCAAAATCCCTCTACTTGTGAAAAAGTTCAACAGTTTCTCTGAAAAAGAATTCCTGAAAACTCGTGCAGAAATGGCCTCGAACAGCAGACCTTCGAAAAGTCTTGAAAGACATTACTAAATCCGAATGACAAAAATAAAAAAGGAAGATAATAATTGTTAAACCACGGTTGTTCGAATTGATATCGTTCCACAGGCTGGAGTGCCTCGGTGCACCGGCTGATCGCGGTGTCATTCACCACGAAATGTTCATTTATAGACAATACGCGCGTCGGCGTGCGGCGTCAACATTGTGCGTACGCGTCGGGGCGTTTGTTCGTTGAGTGCATCGACTGCATCATCATCACCATCAGCAGCAGAAGCACGCGAGTCGAACGTAGACGGCGTGCGAGTGCGTTTCCACCGCGTCTGCGTGATGCTTCGGAGCGCGACGTCGATGTATATACATAACAGCGCGACTATACAGGGTGAACCACAAATCGTGACCATTAGATATATAGATTACTCTGTTATTAGCAGTCCGATCGAAAATGATTTTATCAGGTACAGCATGGTTTCGAAAAGGCAATTTTCTGCATTTCTTTTGTGTTACGATACTTACCGAATTCGTCTTGAAATACTCTAACGAACAGGCGTGAAAAATGACGGGTGGTATTTGCAAAAATAAATATCTATAATCACGTGAAAACCCCCTTTAAACCATGCTACACCTGTGATACAACCAATTTGCTGTTAATACAGTAAATCCTTAAATACTGTCCAACAGTCCTGCTCTGGGCAGACAGTGTTTGCAAAGATGACTTTATTTTTACCTCGTTTCTATTAGCTTGCTTTCTTGTCTGTCTATTTGTCCGTTTGTTCGGTACAAATCTTGCAATTGATTTTAAACTAACTTCCCGATGAGCGAGAGACTTGAAACTTTCCACATAGCTCAGAACTGGATGACAATGCAATATTCCAAAAACAATTTTTAAAAAAGACTGCGTTTAGGATTTATACACTATTTTTTTTTATTTATGACTGCGTGTACCGCGCCGAGCTAGACTTCACAATAGAGAGCCGAACCTAAAGAAGGACCGAATGAAATCGCGTGACCGAAAAGTGTCGCCAGCACAGCGGTGCCCGGCAGTGGAGTGTGTAGGCACTAGACAACGTTTACGTAGACGACCCCGGACAGTATTTAAGTTTTCACTGTAACAGGGTAATATTCTGGTGGTCACGATTTGTGGTTCACACTGTACAACGCGTGGAGGCTATCCGGGAGCAGGGCCAGGCTCTCACGCACGACGTACACAGTGCGAACGTTCCACCGGAGAGCAAGCGCATGCAGAGGCGGGGGTTAGCCGGGGCGAAAGAGAGCCGAGAGACACACGAGAGCGGCGCGTAGCCGTCGACGCCGCTGACGAGGACGACGAGTCAAACAAGTAAGCAAGCAAGCAACGTTACTGCTCATGCTCAGTAAGATTCCTAGAGCCCGGAGGAGCCGAGCCCTGTGGAATAATTGATCCAATCGAAACTCGACTCGCGCTCCCGCCACGTTTTGTGCACTGACGCGACACTCTTTATATAAGCTACCCGCGTTAAGGTCGCGCGCATCACTCTCTCCGTCTCTCGAAACAGAGGCCTCCATCCGTGTCTAAAAAGCCAGCCAGTCCCTCTCTCTCTCTCTCTCTCTCTCTCTATCTATCTATCTGTATGCGCGCGTGTATGTCTGTGCGTGTGAGTGTCGTCGTCTGTCCACCGTGTTGCGATTCAGCCCCGAGGAAAACACAGTGGCCTGATCGAGATAACGAACAACAAGTGTCCTGGTTGACGTCCCCCCGACTCTCAGCCCCACCTTGGACTTGGCACGCGCCCGCAACCTGTTTACCGTAATTTTCGGAAGAACCTTACTTCGTGCGGGACGCTGCTACACCCGGTGCGGTGGCGTTTTTATTTCAAGGCCGGCCCGACTCAGCCCGACCCGGCCCGAGGTGCTACCCGTGCCGCTCGATAACGCCGACCACAGACGGAGCTGGTGCTGCGGAGCCTGTTGATACTCCGGGGGATGATAATTGACGCTCGAGAACGGCTGTCTGCGAGCTATAGACTGTCCAGTTACTATAAAATCGAGTAGTGATCGCCGATGAGCTGTGAAGGGGTCTGTTGATACTCCGGGGGATGACGACTGACGCGTGAGACCGACTTTCTGGGAGCTATAGGCTGCGCAATTGCTATAGAAAGGAATAGTGACTGCCAATGAGCAGTGCTGGGATCTGTTGATACTCCGGGGATGACAATTGACACGCGAGAACAGTTATCTGGGAGGTATAGGCTGCTGAGATACTGTAAGAAAGAACAATGACCAGCAATGAGCGCTGGTAGGGTCTGTTGACACTTGGACAATGGCGATTGACGCGCGAGAGGAGTATGCTTGAGAATGTAGGCTTTTAGGTTGACGTGGGTAGGAATGGGGATGTAGTTTGGGGGAAGCTGTTGATACTGGGGGATGATAATGGATGCACGAGATTTGTCCACCTGGACGTGCCAAGTTACCTTTAAGATGGATCAGTGACCTTCAATTAGACGTGGTGATGTCTGTTCATCGTGAATGGGTTTTACAATCTCCAGTCCTCCAATTCTTGAAGGAAGGATCTTACAGTCCCACAGTGACTGCAAGACTGACATAATGCTAGAGTGGAGTTCCAGAAGGGTGCGTTCGAAACGGATGTTTTTACAAAGCTCGGGGTGATCGCGACCCAAGCTAGAGCTAGAACCGTAGCCAACTTACTGTAAGAAGCAACAGTCTCGTTTACATGCTCATTCCAGTGTCAATAATAATTCTCCAAACTGCGGAGTCGCCAAAGACCTACCCCCTAACATTATCAATTTAGAATGGTCGAGAGAAAAGGGTGCTTTCAGAATTCCAATAATCATATACAACCTACAGCGTATCGCGATACAGCATCAAAACCTGGAAAACCCTGAGGAATTGAGGTAACGCTACCCCCCTAGTATCGTCGACTTGGTATGCGTCGGAAGAAGTGTGTGTTGCGTGGGTGGTCAGAGATGGGGAATCGAGGCAGCAGCACAATGTCAGGATGACGCCTCGGTTAACGGTCCGTGGTGGGGGTGTGGTCGGACACCTACGCAGAGCGTAGAACCGTTGGCTCGCTATCACGGAATAGCTGTGGAGGTAGAAAACTGAGAGCATAGTGTGGAAGGTGTATCAGCGGCCGTCGCGGCGCTGCCGTCGTCGGTGCGACGCCGCCGCCGCTGTCGCCACCACGATCGGGCCGACCCGACCACCACCCCTCTCGCTGCCAGATTCTGACAGTGGGCCGAGCAAACGGTGACAACAGAGAGAGCCAGTAGTCGTCAGTGCGCCGTCGTACTGTGCGTGGTCGTCCGCGTACCGGTTCACTATAGCGTCTCGACCTCGTGGCCGGCAGCTGTCAAACGTGATAATCAGTTCATCTACCCTAGCTAGCTTCTGCTAGACCTAGGTAGCTAACCATCCAAGTTCTCGCGAGTGTGTGCCGTTCGGAAAGGATCTTCAAGATGCAGTGAAGTGTTTGAATGAAAAGGTGTAGTTAGAGGATAAGGGATGCTAATCCTGATGAATATGTGCGTCGACTTGGTGGACCCGTCAAGGGTGTCCAACTTTGATGAACCGTTGACGCCTTCGATAGTTTAGGGGATAGGCCAGCTCCAACGATCCCCAAAAGAGATGACCGAGCTGGCGAAGGAAGCATTCGCTTCACGAAATTACAGCCTGGCAGTCGAAATGTATGAGAGGAGTCTGAAGCAACAGAGCCCCAGCTTCGAGATGCTGGTAGGCTACGGGGATTCGTTAGCCAAGTGCGGAAGGATTAAGGAGTCCATCAGCGTGTACTCTAGGTGTTTGGCTGTAGGATCCGTTCCCGCGGATAAGCTGAAGCACCTGGCCAACGCGCTTCTCGAAGAGCTGGCTGGCGTTGCTACCACCAGCTCCAGGAGGAAGACCGAGACGTCCTTTGCCTGTTCATTTTGCGAAGGGACGCTGTGTCAACCGGTGACCAGTAATTGTGGACATACTTATTGCAAGGGTTGTGTGGAAACCGAGAAAAACTGTCGCGTGTGCGGACAGAAGATCACCAACGTGGGTGAGACCAATGTGCTTGTGCAGAGGCTTGTTGAAAAGTGGTGGCCCCGGGAAGCCGAGGCTAGCAGGGCTAGGCACGAAGGGGACATCTTCATGAAGGAGGGACACCTGGGCCAAGCCTTGGAGAGGTACAACCTGGCGATTCATCTTGGTGAGTTGCTGTTTGCGGATATTTCCTCGGATCAAACCTGATTCAGGATTTGGCAAACGAGCTCGGAGATGTGTGTTCGTCGGTTTTCGGATCTTTGGTGGGCAGAAACCTAATTGAGGATTTAGCAAAGAGGTTAGGTCGTCACATTTCGGGCTCTTCGTGGATTAGGAGTGACTCTCGGTCGTGAATTGAGGTTGTTCGGTTTCTAATCTTTCGGGTTTATGATGTGGTAGCTATTTCCTTAATAAAATCATTTATTCATTCATTCGGAATCGTTATGTTTACTGTTTATTTTTACTCGACAAGTTTGTTGACACTAACCCGTCTCAACAGTGACTGATACGTGTTCTTCTGTAAAATTGATAAGATTGCCTGCATTTAAACTTAGTATAATTTTTGCTGTACGAGGCTCGAGTGAGGAAATCGTTTCAAGCATTTTCTATCTTTATCACTTGAATAATTATCAAATGAAGCATTCGAGTAATTGATTGTGGCGAGGATAAACAACCAAAACAAACAAAATTAATCTGCAACAATCCTGTGACTACTATAAATAAATAAACCAACATTCTAATCTAACAACTGTGACTGGGTTTCTATTTATACCACCGCCGTAGTTAACGATAATGTTTGTTCTATTACGAACATTCGAAACATAATATTTACAATGTTAATATTTCTTTACATATTCAAAATTCAACTAAAGATCGACATGAAATATTTCTAAAGCTTGTGATGATTGTTTGAACAAAATTAAAATGATTGCAAAGCGAAACAAATTCAAATTGTTTCTCGAACAAACGGCAGATAAAAATAAAAGCACGACTGGTTCAACAGAAAACTCGAACCGAGCTACTAAAATTCTCGCCAGGGATTACAAAGTAGTTACATAAAGATCATTACGAAACAGCGAATCCGGATAACGTTACGAACCACAGAAGATCGAATTAATTTGCATGTATCGATTCCGAAGGTAAAAAAATCGATCCGAGAATGGGAACAATTTAATCTTATCGGTCGTGTCGCGTCAAAATAAAAGAAAACTTCATAAACAATACTCCGTAAATGAACCTTGCGAGAGGTGCTCGGCTTGAGTAGCGTCTAAAAAAAGAGATGCAGGTATTCCATTCAAATGCACAGCGAGGAATATTCTAGTCGTAATGTCATTTAACTTCGTGCAATGATTCGCGGTTTTATAAAGTACGTGTCGATTAATATGCAGCTTGGTCGACCGATATTTTGTACACATATTTTGCCTCGTTTATCTTCTGTCATAAAAGTTAAATTCAGAGATAATTATTAATGCTCGTTTGTTTATGCCGAGGAGTATTTAAAGAAGCATTGAAAGAATATTTATATGAACCTTCTAAGAAGTGAAAATGCGACGAACGTTTCAATGGAGCGATTAATTACAAATGTGCTTGGTTAGGTGAAAATATTCAAAGAAATGTCCAAATATTTGTGAATAAAAATTGTCAGTATCTATCGCGAGTTGAGGAAAAATATATCGGGATCAATTGAAACTGCAAAAAATTCTTATTACATTAGTCTGTAGATTTCGTTGGAAAATAAAAATTGTTTATATTACATTTGCGAGACACAGAAAACAAATGAAAATATTTTTGTCCGATCGGTAATTTTATAAAGTTGTAAAATTCCTTCAAAAGATGATAGTCAAATACAACAATGAAATTAGTGTATTATAGAAATATTACATGCGCTTAGAATGTTATAAACAGAATAATATTGTCTGAGGTGGTTTGAATTTGCGTAACGACGAGCCGAGGAAATTTTGGAAAAACACGCGATTTTGTTCCCGAGATTCTGAATGCGTCGCGTCGGACGAGGTCCAGGCATCCGATAATCACGGCACAGCGTCGCGGATTAAAAAAATAGAAACGGGTCCAGCAGACGTTTCGTCGTCTGGGAATCCGGACAAAGGAGACTGCAACGAACGAGGTCGACAACCAGACCCCAGCACAAGCCGGAGTGATTAAAACTCATCTCTGATAGAGAAAAAAGAGACGTATTCGTTGTTCCGATACAAACAACTTTGCGCGACCTCTCTGCCATCGAAAAATTCACGAAAACACATTCGGTTAAATTATACCATTAACATCTTCAATAATTACTAAATTAATAAAATAGAGAATTATTAAGTGTCCCGATTAAAGAATTGTTTGTTAATTCAGCTAGGTGCACTATCGTGCACCAGCAAAGTTCTCGCACCACCTCCTTTTACACGAAACAACTTAGCCGTTTTTAGAGTCTTGTAACTCGGAACTGGAGGCAGACGGAGAGATGTAATTTCGTACACTTGTTAAATGCTATCATGTCTCAATATTGACAAAACATTAATCTTCCAACATTAGTATGTTCCGAAATGTAAGACCTCAAAAATCACTAAATTTCTCACTGACTGACAGATCATCTTTTGGGTACTTCCCATTGACCTACAAGCTAGGGCAAATAGGTCCACCATAACAAACACTCAAAGGAATGATTATCAAAGTTTGAAATTTTACACCTTAAAGGGATTGTATTGAAAAAAAACTTTACGAAATAGGTACGTAGAATAGAACATGGTAGCATAACATACATAAGTATACGTTTTATTAGTCTCGAAGTCGCAACAAATACTGATGAAAAAAACAATCAAGAAAAATCGATGAAATGCCAAGAAAAACATCCTAGAAACAGGAGATAAGTTCTCTATGGCCGTAAAAAGTTGTGAGATCAAACAAAATACAGACAGGTTCGGTAGCTTAGAAACACCTGTTTCAGTACTGAAAAAAGTAGTTTAAAAGAACGCTATTTAATTTTTATACAGTTACATGGAGGACTAAATTATTCAAACTTGGCCGTTACTTTTTTAAACAATGGCCATAAAAGGTGTTAGGTAGCGGCCAAGTTTGAATAATTTAGCCCTCTATGTAACTCTTTAAAAATTAAATACCATTCTTTTAAATTAATTTTTACAAACGCTTTTTTCAGTATTGCAACAGGTATTTCTAAGCTAACGATCTTGCCCGTATTTTGTTTGATCTGACAACTTTTTACGGCCTTAGAGAACTTGGCTCCTGTTTACAGGATGTTTTTCTTGGATTATATTCACCCAGAAAAAGTTGCAGTCTACGAAAATAGAATACTCTATGTGCCAGTGGCACACCCAAGATTTAATTTTCAGGGGTGGACAAGTTAAACGAAATGACCTTTTTTTGTTTTTTAGCACAGACATTTGTCAACGGTAGCCACATATATTCTAAAGCCAATAACAGATTGTGGCCTACCTCGGGCAAGATGTCGACGAGAGAATCAACGAAAGGGGCCTTGTCGACATTCCGAGTATAGATACGGAGAAAGAAAATCCCTTTGAGAAGAAAAAAAAAGCTAGCCATATATATTTACCTCATAAGTACTGACATTAAAGTATTTTGTACCGGGCCACAGAATGATTTTTAACGCACATTAAATCAAATCCATTAAGATGATGTTTTCTTTTTCTGGGGAGGGGGGGGAACTTGACCACCTGGCTCCCCTTCCCTGGATGCCTGACTGCTATGTTCAACAGTATCCCACAGAAAGACAAATTTAAATTGATTTGAACCGAAAAAAATTGTCGTCCTGCTTCCATCCCCAATTATCCAAGCATCAGAGGAAGCTGGATAATACCATAGCGAGTATTAGCCTACGAAAGCACAATTTCAATTGATTCAAACCCAGAAAAACGGTCGACCCACTTCCAGCAGTATTACAAAAACAGTGCGGCACGCAACGAGGTCGCATTGCACCGTGCTGAGGAGACCCTGGGCAGCAGTATAGCGAAAACCATGGAGTCCCAAGGAGACCCGGTCACCGGAGAAGAAGAAGATAAGCAGCTAGGTAGTCCGTGGCTGGGACAGGTTATTCCCTCGATTCTCTCGAAAGAATAACTGAATCGATCGCATTCCTTCTCCCTCCCGGTGTATGTAAAGTGCATGGAAAGGGGAGAGAGGGGCGAGAGAGAGAGAGAGGGGGAGGAGGGAGGCAGTGGCTGTGCGTTCAAACACGAAGAAGAAGAAGAAGACGACGTCGACGAAGTCTTCGGTAAGTTCACGGCCAGTCTGAGGCGGTTCTTATATAATGCCTCGCGAGACAGAGAGAAAGAGAGAGAGAGAGGAGAGTGTGGAGAGAGAGACCAGATTGTTCCCAGCCGACAGTCCATTGGACGAGAGCCGCACGGCCACACGTAGAATACAAAGACTTTCACAGTGTGCGGACACTTGGCCGCACAGAGCCGCACGCACTCGTCACGGGAAATCTAGCACAAATTGAAGCAAACGTGCGTACGGTCTCTCCTTTCCCGTGCACGTGAGACCTGTTGTTTTCGATCCGGGCTCTCTCTGCTAGAGCCTGCTACAGTTCGTGCTACAGCGATCTACTCGGACTGAATTTTCACAATTTTCTAATCTTGCAACATCACAATTGTTTCGTATTCGTAAACATTTTTTTTTATCACCGAGCCAGCTTGACATATCCAATTGATTACAAAATCTATCGTCTCCGACTGAAAGAATGAGGAACAAAGGAGATTGTACAACAATGGAAACGAGTGTTAGATAAGATTAGAAAAGAGTACATTTTTTGAAAAGGTAGAGTGGGGACAAATCTTAATCTGGCCAATCGTTACGACACTCTGGGTGCATGTTCCATTAATTACGTTATTGTTGGTGGTGCAATTTCGGCGTAACATAGTTTGTTTATACGTTAAACACTCCGTTTGGGATGTATTGATTCTTAATCAGGAAATAGTTGTATGGTATACGTATGTTCTTTGATTTTCATTTATGTGGTACAGGATTGAAGAAGTTTGATAGATTTCTAGAGGACTACGAATTAACTTTTACAGACAATGTTAAAGAAAGCGAGCCTGTCTCTTGTAGAAAATTGTTGTTCCTCGCAAAGTCTAATATAATTGTATATAAATAAACGTGTGTCGTTTCCGTTTGGCGTCGATCGGACGGTAAATCGTTCGAACAATTTCGCGGGTAATCTCCGCGGGCAATAACGTCAGAAATATGCCGTCGCTAATTTAGCGCATTACTCGTCGGACATAAATCCCCTTGGGGCCTCTCGGTATGTTTCCTATTTCTGTTCCCGGGCCGCTGAAATCATGTTTCGCAGTGGCCGACCACTGACAGACGCTCGTCTTTTCTCACGGTGGCATCGCTGTCTCGCTCGCTAGGCATCTCTATCACATAGAGGCACTGTTGGTAAACGATTACCAAGAACAATGACGCGTAGCCGCCGCCGCCGCGATAACACGTAAGCCGTGTGCTTCGTGACTAATCGTCCTTGCCGGGATCGTCCTCGTTATCTTCGTCATCGGAGATTACGTTTTACGATGAAGGTTCCCCGGCTGATTCGGCTCTGCCTCATTCGTTATCCGTTCGCTCTTTGTCTGCTTGTGGTGTTGTATTCCGGATACTGTATATATACATATAACTTTATATTATATTACGGCTCATCTGAACTCGAAGAAATTTACAGTTTACTTACGCGTTCCGAAATTATATGTCGTGTTCAAAATGATTGCCATTGGCATTGATGCAGTACTGAAGTCTCGTAATAAACGATCTGCATGCGTTTTCTACTTCCTGCGGCGGGAGTAAAACACATGCCCTAAATAAAAAGAATAAAAGAAAAAAAATAAAATTTAAAAAAGCCGAATCATACATTATAGTAGGTTGTTGATTTTGTCATTTTATTCTCTATAAGAATATGAACAAAAAATATGATTCCATTTTAAAAATGACCTCAAGAAAAAATTTGGCCATTATTAAATTCGCCCGTTGAAACAGTACAACTTTATTCTGTGGAGATTTTTTGTACGATTAATAATAAAAGAGATGTTTGGGTGTTCCTATTTAAATGCCCCCCACGGTACATTGTACAGGGTAGACGATTGAAATGCCTCGAGAACTATGCATCGGATCAAAAAAAGTGGATAATAAAAGTTGTTCGTCTGGAAGGGGGACATCCAAACTCGACCTCCTAATGCTATCCCTGGGGGTGGGAGAGGGAATTACTTCAAAATCTTCAATGGGAACCCCCATTTTTTTGCAGATTTGGTTTCTCCAGAAAAATATAACCCAATTTGACCTACGAATTTTTGCATTTTGGTTCACATATGGAGCCGTAATCGACACAAATAAGAATGTGTCAAAAATCGTTGAAAATTGAGATTTGTTAGCGGCATAAGCGGCACCGGAATTTTAGAATTTCCCCTAGATCAAGACTTGTCCCCACTCTACCCATTCCCGCACCCTTCCGCCGCGGCATGTTCACGTGATGCCAGAGTATGTAATTAGATTGGGGGGGGGGGGGGTGACCATATTCCCCTGAATTTCTCTGACAAATCCGTCTGATCATAACACACACAGACACCTCTTCACGGTAGGTATCATTGTACGCAGTCGGAATATGAAAATTACGTAATCCTCGGCAACGCAGGAACTAAATTTGAAGAAGCAGAGCGAATCGTATAGCTCCGGGTACGAGCCATCTGCGAGCACGTTGCCATGATCTTCTCTTTGCTCGGCTTTGCACCTGCGTCGTCCACCTGGTCTTCCAGCCAGTTAATTTGCTTCGCTATAGCACAACGGCAAGCTATACTTTCATTCGTTGCATTTATTCCAACATTGGACTCCGTGTAGTAGAGGTTCAATGTTATTCTTCAATTTTCATTATTTTCCACTCTTAATTGTTGACTTCATTACGTAACGAGGTTTCGTGCTTTTTAATGCGTGGTTATATAAGGGAATGGGTAATAAGCTGGAGCGCACGGAGATAGGAGTGACATAATTGCACACTCTTAAATAAATAAGTGCACTGGTGCAACTAACGCCTGCGAATTAACTATTCAATTTTGAGAATCTTGTTGCGTGTTATATGTATAGCTTCGAGCGGTGATAATTTTTTTAGGTGTGAGGCTATGGTTTCTTAAAAATCCAATATATACATTTTATTATGTGATGTTTGAACAGTATGTACTAAAAATTTGAAGTAAACATCTCAAACCAGACGAATGTTGCAGCCACTTCACCCAGAACAATGTTATCGGAGCATGGTTGGGCATTCAATAATTTTTTTCGCGAATGAAATTATGTTCTTTTAAAAAAAATCCAAGATGCACGTTCTATCATGTGATGATTGTACAGTATGTACTAACCATTTGAAGTAAATATCTCAAACCAGACGAATGTGGCAGCCACTTTACCCAAAAGAACCATTTCTGCGAAGCATGGTTGGGAATTCAATAATTTTTTTCACGAATTAAATTATGGTCTCTTCAAAAAACCAAGAAGTACGTTGTTCTATCCTGTGATGTTTAAACAGTTTGTACGAAAAATTGGAGCTAAATATTTTAAGGCAGGCTGACATGACAGGCACTTCTATGTAACACTGTTTACTGTGTACACCATAAATGGTGTTCCACGGAAATGGCTACCACGATAAAATCTAGTGCTTGAAATGTATATGGAACCTTTTAGTCATACCGAAATTGTCAGGTTCATTAAAAAAAATTTTCAAGAACTTATCACCTCAGACACTCGAAGATAATTAATTGTGATGAAGTCTTTCGGAACGTTCTGTCACCTGTTGCCGGTTCGACGCGTCCGTAAGGGGATCCTAACGAGTATTATTTATTGCTTTGCTTGTTCGAAGTATCTCGAACTTCCCACGCTTAGAAATTACGTGATTTTGCGCGTTAGAAGTGTCCGGCGGTTTTCCCAGCGCTCGGCTTCTGTCATCGAACGTTGCAGCGCCGCGTGCACGTGCTATATAAAGTGCAGCTTGCACTCGAATGGTAATTATAGACCACTTTGCAGAAACGGGATACCCGCGATTTGAAAATACTCGAAAGACAATGGTCACACTCGCGCTCTTGGAAACTGCGTCCTCCCGGTGCGAGGCATTCTTCAAGTTCCCAGACAATTCGGTTCTATTGTTTTCTTTCTTTCGGCTGTGGCTGGCCGGCTATTTATCGATCTTATTTTGTCAGAGGATGATGGACGACCATAGTCTTCGAGACTGAAATTGTGGCCGAACTCTATCAAAATGGTTCGTTCTTCTATTCTTCTTCTAATACTTTTCTTCTGTTTACAACAATACTGTTTTAGCAAAATTCATGAAACCTCTGCTAGCCTATTGGCGACATTTTTACGATTAAAATGAGCCCCAACACGACACACTTTCGATCATGCTTCTGCGTGTAATTCACGATTTTCTGGAACCTCGATTATCCAAACTGGTGTTCGATTATGTAACCCAGTGGATTCTCCGTTATCCATATGCAACACGATTTGTTGTAGTAATCAGTTAAGATTTAATCTAGCACTGTAGCTAATTAACCTATTAACACCCCCCCCCCCCAGTTAGTTAAAATAGTGGAGGTTGCACTGTATCGTGAATTAAACGAACAAATCTAATCCAAGTCGCATCGTGTCTGGAGTCATTCTAATCAGAAAAAATTGCAGAATATGATGGCGCGATTGTTTGTGGAAACGATTGACATAATTCTGATCGTTGATCAGGATATTGGAAGTGTTTATTTTTTAATTGGTTGTTCATTACACGATAAAATGTCGTGGGTGTACACTAATGGTCATAATTATTCACTCGTTGAAGTACATGTATGTGATTAGATAGTCTATAATGATTAGACGATGTATTATACGAGTCGATTAGCGATTAGAAAGATATTAACCGATAAAATGTATTAAGAACGTATTCTTATAAAAGAATTTAACGAGTGGCTCTCAGATATGCTGTTAGACCAGTTCGACAAATATGATTTACGCCAGTGTCAACAGTTGATGGGTTTCGTTGAAAATAAATCAAGAGTAATTGAAAAGTTATTGTTCGCACAACAATTGTGTTCTTCTCAATAAAAATATTATGAACCACTGTAAAAGTAGCGTATTACTAGACATTTAGTAATTCCAAAATATTTAATCATTTTCCAATGATTTCTAGAAACATAATCCCCATCAATATTGGTTTTCTCCATTAAGTAACATCGATCCAGTATAAACGAAATGGAATCGTGAGTTTTTCATGTTGGAGTTAGCTTATTGCAATTGAGGTAGGTCCAGAATTCTAGGACGCCACAAAGGTATTCGAATTGGAGATTATGTAACGACCATGTCGAACTCCGCTCGTCCCGTTTATCATGTGTTTGAGCTCTTTTCCATTCCCCTTTATTTTCTTTCCACCTTATCGTGCATGATAAGCGGCAAAAGAATGTTGCGCCGCTCCCGCGGAGTTTGTTATACGGAAAATAAACACAGGCGTGCGTTAATTAACATTGTCTGTGAATTGCATGTTGGGAAAAATTTATTATGAAAGTATTTCAATTTATAATTGAGCCCCACTCTGAAAATTCGCCGCCTGAATGTAAGAACTAGGTAACTTACAATTCCTTAATATAGAGAAATTTTTTTGTAAAAAAAACAGAAGTTGCCTACTTTTTAAATTAACAAGATTCAACTAAATTATGATTCACTAGATGTCGTAGATTACTTTGATAGGTTACCCAGTCTTTACATTAAATTCTACTTGATTTCTTCTTTAATACGAAGTAGATAACTCAGAATGTCCAAATTTCAAGTTACCTAGTTCTTACATTCAGGCGGCGATTTAATTTCGTTAAAATATTGTCGAAACACTTCTTCATTTCTTTATGCGTCGATTAAGTTATAATAGTTATGGTAGCAATTAATTGTGCATTATAAATTAGGACGGTTAACACAGGAGAAAACAACAAGAACCGCAAAGAATTGAAAAAAATGTTGGTATTTTTAATAGAACCGTTTCTTTGATAATGACGTCGTCGTAAAAACTGTTTTAAGACGATAAATATTATGATCACGTCTTAACTATCACTTTTTTGCGGCTGGCTACGAATTCTAAATGAGCTCATTGACTTATATTGTTAGTACGTCCTTGAAACTAAAAAAAAGAGAACCAAGTTATTTTATGCGTAAATAGTTAACGTGCATATGACGTGGGTAAGTTGAATATATCTATAACTCGAAAGTATAAGATCTTGCATCGGTCAAGAACGTGAGGATCGAGATAAAGATCAAGGTTATTCGTTAAGGTATCACACTCTGACTTTTACATTCGGAATGTTGCATTTAATTTTTAACTATTTTTTACAAAATTTTGCCACGAAAAGACTGCAAGACGTTTTTTACGTACAGATAAATCTTCAAAGGCACAGAAACATTTCAACCAGTCTATACATATGTAGAATATAAATTTACAATTTAATTTTGTTGCTGTGAGTTCGAAAAACTGTGGTGCCTAGTCGTTTATAATAAATATTGTAAGAAATAATTGTGGTGCTCAATTTAACATAAAATTAAAACTAAATACAAGCATCAATAAATAAATGTGTAAATGAATAAAAAAATGTGTAAATGAGTAAAGAAATTAGTGAATTATCCAGTTCCGTCGCATCAGATTATAAACGAAGAAAATGGTTGCAACACGAAATGCGGTGTTACTCGAAAACAAGGCAACGCGGAGAGTATATGATCCTTTTGCTTATTTTAGGATGCTGTATTCACCGTCAGTGTACTTCCTGTATGCGACGTAACGCCCTGTATAGTATTATACACTCCCAGCCAAAAAGATAGCATACGCGTGCTATCTATAATTTCTCGGTAACACGTAACAAATACGACGACATGATTCCGAGCAGAAAATAATACGCGAATCACTTGAACGAGGTCACGCAACCTCAAGGTTTTATATAAACTAAATAAAAACTATTCTCACGTCAGTGTTTCTAATAAATTTCTACAAAACATACCACCAACAAATTCGCGACATTATTCTGGTTAAAACGAGTCCCAACATCGTACAATTCCGAACGTATTTATTTCTTTAATCTACCATATAGTGGAATCTCGATTATCCAAACTGGACCAAACCGATTAGATACCGACAGGTTTAATAATGTAAACAATATTTTGAATAATGGTACAGCAATTTTTAGTGGTACCTCAGTGGGGACAACCGAACAATTAATTTTATAAAAATGTAGCGGGAATGATTCCCGAGGTGATTTCAAACTACTTTTTCCTTTGCGAAAATTAATTAAAAAATGTTTACGAAATATATAAATATTACGATAGTTGTCGGTAGGTAGGAATAAAAACATTTTTTTAAATAATAAATTATGAACATTAACATTGTTCATAATTGTTCCTGAGGCGTTCTCAACGTGGATATACATTCTTTATAAAAAAAATTGTTCACTTAATCTTCAGGTGTTTTTCCAGGATATCGTTATGAAAAAACTGAATTTTTTTGGTGATAAATTGTATTTGAAAAAGTTTGATCTTCGAACGCTTATATTGTAACGAGAGTTTTTAATAACTTTAGTTAATATTATCGTTCCCGCGAATGTAATGGACATTTAAGAATCACTGTGCATTGGTTAAAAATCGATATGAGAACATTCATGATTTAGCTGATGGACAGCTACCAAGCCATTATTCTGGCCCATTGTGGGCCACGGAAAACAACGCGTTATCCCATTACTTGCCTCGGCCGCGCCCGGCCGATACAGATTTAGTTCCAGTAAAGCGTAAATTAAACGGTCATGGAAAATCCGAAGTATATCGTATTTGGTATCATTTTAATTGGAAAAATGTCGCGAATGTGCATCTAATGGTGGCGCGAAGAAATAATTAAAAATAAAAGAGCTACGTGAATAAATAGCATTGTCTCGAAACACTACACCTTGTAATTTCAGGGCTAAACTTTTCTAAATAGAGGAATTTACACAGGGGAATTTTTGAAAGGCTACCGGGAACGAGTTACTCACTGACGGCGTATTTCAGAATTCATTGACTCACTTGTTCACGAGTAGCACGATCGGCAAGTCCCGCCGAAAATTTTCCGCGGCTTTTACATTCGTCCGCTTTCTCGGGTTCGTCGGACGTATATGGATCGCTGCCAAACTCGGCACACGCTCACTGCTATACTCCTTCTTACCTTTATCTCGGACGGAAAGTCGACCGGCAGCGGCGGGAGGACGTGACCGTGAATTCTAAAGAGCACCAGGGACCAAGGACGCATCCGTGGTGTTCAAGTGATTCGCAAAGAGAGCAACGGGAACGACACAGGCCGTGTCAGGGCCACGATCAGCTCCGGAGGCCACCAATCGTGGACTTGGCCCCATGGTTTTCGCAAACATCACCTCCACTGACAATAAACAATTGGCCACCCATAAGATCCGTCGAAAATCGTCATCGTATTATTTCACCCCTTGCAACAGTGGATTAGACTAAACGTGGACGTTATAAACTGGACACGTTCCTCACAAATTTTTTCCTAAGGCCAATTTTAATTCAACCTCTCGATGTGGATGAATTTTATTCGTTATTGTATCCTCAGTCTACGAACAATGGTCACAATGAAAGAATAAATGTGAACTTTCAAAAGATGCTTTCACCGAAAGGTTACTTCAACTCAGAGCTAAGGAAAATAGTATTTGAGATAGTACATAATAAATAATCCTATTTATTTCAAAGTATATGTACACTTTTGAAAATGAAATATTTTATTTGCTGCAGTGATTGTTTGAAAATAAAATAATTTATTTGAGGCAGTAATTTTTGAAAATTCTATATTATTTGAAGAATATTGAAAATATTTGGACTTTGTCTTTATTTTCAATTTCAATTTTAAATACTACTGCTGAAAATAATGGTTCCCATTCAATAGATTTATGAGTAGAAATAGTTTCCTGGTCATAAAGATACACACTGTATGTTTATCAAGAAATCGCAACAGGCACAAAAAATACAATATTCCATTTTGTATATATTTAATTTGTAAACTGTTGAAGAAAATCGAAGATTTCTGGATGACCCTGTAGATGCAGTCGTGTAAAGTTATCCAACGAATTACGGAGTAGAAAGTTTCATTGACGGGCAGGATCAGCACCGTTAAAAAATTGCTGTATCTCCGATCCTTCTCGGAATAGATCAGCACTGTCGGGATCGTTCTCTCCCACGAGCTGTTCCCATGTGAACGCGGCCGGAGCGCGGCGCGGCGCCCATAAGTCCCCGACGGCTTCGATAAGCTTCTGTCGCTCGGAACACCGCGGTATCATAAATCCGCGAGCGCGTTTCGATTATATAATTACACCGAACGAAATTAATCCGTCGTGGCACACACGATTCGTGTCAAGGCGAGAGTATAGCCGCCACGATGCTTTCCCGTTGCTCCCGAGGTGCCGTGTCCGCGAAAGCGTCAAGAAAATTGACGCAACACGCTCTGTTAGGGCAATTAGCCGCGAAACCACCGCTCCCGAGCATCCTCGAGACGCTTTCGACCATCTGCCAACGCTACTCCTTTCGACAACCGCGATTCTCAAGTTTCGACCCTCGCTCTCCGAATGATTTTTTAATTTTATTGCCAACAACTATGTTTTCAAGTGTTTCATTTTTGAAAGAACAGCTCCTTGACAAATCTGTGGCGGACTCAATCTCGAAAAATATTTTCGCACTGCAGGTGTTTGAATTAGCAACATTTTTCGCGAAAAATGCGTCCCCGGTTTGTCATGTGATATATCTTGCAAAATTATTTCCGAGAAAAATTAATAACGGTGGACGAAGGTAGAGGCTTCAAGTTTTAAAATATACGATGATTTTTTCACGAAATTGCAATGGATCGAGTATCGTGAATTTCTGGCAAATATCTGGCGAAGGACGAGGGGAAGGGGGTAGATTATTTCAGATTTCCCAGATGGCAATTAACCGTCTCAGTTCGATTAGCACCTGCGATTTCGAAAGACCAATCGGGCTGACAGACCGATCGATCCCCCAGGCGAGGAGCATATCCAAATAGAGCAACTGGTGCTGATCGCGATTTTCATTTGCGGATCGTGAAACTGGGTCATCGTTGTCGCCGATCTTTCTTTCTTTCTCGTCTGCGTGCACGTCGCGTCCGTCGACGTTCCTCGAAAGGATCGCTAGAATTTCTGCCATTTACGTCGAGTGGACACCAGTCCGAAAGCAGTCTTAAAACGGTCTTGATGCACGTGACGAGCCCATCCAACCCAGTTCACGCGGTTTTTGGCGATGCGGTGATGCAACGTGTCGCAATCGAGGAATTGCGGCGCGATTCAAGAATTCGAATTGGACAGGTGGACTTTTCACCGCGTACCACCGACGACTTAGGCTCGAAAGAAAATGTATTCCAGTATTTTTCTATACTAATCACTCCCCCAATGCTCCCCGTTCTGAGAATGGTATTAGATGTCTTAGGATACTTTTTCATTATCCTGTTAATTTTTTACACTTACCATTCACTTTTAAGCTATTCATTCTTAAACATCCTACAAACTAATAATGCGAACTTACAGTTGCATATACAAACGGAAAATCTACCAGAAAACACATTTACGTACTCTATTTCAATTTTTAATCTCTCTCTCTCTCTCTCTCTCTCTCTCTCTGACCTCTTTAATTTTTTTCAATTTCCAAATAGAGAGAGGGGTTCGAAAAATAAATAAAATTCTTTTATTAATATGATTAGCGAAATATTGGGAGGTTGAATCTCGAGTTCTCGCATTTTTTCAACCAACGTTTAAAGGTTCCCATGGAAATCACCGACACGGATTTCCCCGACACGGTTTCCACCGACTCCAGTTTTCACCGACAACGAATTCTCCGGCAACGATTTCAGATTACTTAAAACAGTAATTGTTAAAGGTGCGTTCGATAAAATATATTTGAAGACAGGGCCTACGTAACGAGTTGAAGTCGGTGTCAGATTGAAACGGTCTGTCAGGCTGGAAAGAACTATCATCCGGATTTCCGTTCGCGGCCTACGTAACAGATTAGAAGTGCTCGCCCGTTATCATTTCGGTGTCGTTCGGTCAACAAACGTGGGATGAAAGGGTTTCGCTCGATGTTACACACGATATACATTGATTCGCGCGACCCGGAGAACAGGAAAGCTGCCGTTGGCTTTACGTAATCGGTAATAAATACGACAGCAATCGATATCTCGGGCTGACACCCAATGCTGAACCGAATTCAGAGCTGTTAACAATCTTCGATGATTAATCAAATGAGTCGGTGCATGCTGCCGAGTAGATTTCATTAGTGGCCCCCTCCATTCGAAACGTGTTATTTTCATGGATTTGTATGGAAAATAAATTATCAAGAACAATAGCCGGTGGATTTTTCTGTAAAATGAATAATCTAGAATAATAGTCTGAGGATTTTTATGCAAAATAAAAAGACCAAGAATAATAGACTGTGGATTTTGATATGAAAGAAATTATCAAGAATAATAGACAGTGAATTTGCATGCTAAATAAAAATTGTCTGCGTCATCTGTAAGCAACAGAAACCAAGGATACCGAATCGAAACAAGAATAAAAATCAAAAATAATAGATTGTGGATTTTTATGCAAAATAAAATGGCCAAGAATAATAGCCTGTGGATTTTTCTGTAAAATGAATTATCAAGAGTAATAGTCTGTGTTGTGAAGATGGATGAACAATTGACCGACTAGAAATGTGTCATTTAACCTGATCACCCGAAAGAAAAAACAGAACTGTATCGTGTTGCAATAATCGTTTAAAATACAGGTGAAATGTTGTAGCGAAATGAACGAATTTCAACGATGATCAATTATGAAACTCGGTGGGAAACGCCCCATGCCGAAACACTCATTACGTAAATCCTCCGTTAGATGCTCGTGGAGTCTTGGACGTTTTACCAGGAAAAATTCGGTAAACTCAGCAATCTAAAAATGCGAATACACGCAGAATAAATTTGAGAAGTGCTTAAACAAATTTAACACTGTACTTTTGATTCGAAATTTCATCTTGTCATTCTTTATAATACTATACATATCAGTCACTTTTCATGGTCGGTAGGTTTAGTGTCAAAAACTACTGAAACGTTCACTTTTATTTTATTGAAAATGTTCGACGTGGAATTGATTCAACAGAGAACACTTAATTTAGATAAACATGTCGAAGAGCAGCATTAAACGATTAATAGTGTTCTTTGTGATTTTCGGAAGTTTCTCGTATTTGGAAGGTCGTGAAAATTATTAGAAAATTCACAGTGTAGGGAAAATAATAGTTTATAAAAGTGTACGATAGTTTATAAAAGTTTTGAAACAAAGAATCAGCGACAGTATTATATTGGACACGGGCCGTGTAGACGCTTGGAATAATTAAATTATGTAAGGTGTTTTTGTTACGTCACAATGATTGTACAATTGCTTTTCTAATCTTTAAAACGACGTTGAAAGTAAAAATACACTCGGAGCTATGGTTGGACGATGATAATTGCCGAAGAGAACCTTATAATATTGACGTTATGTAATTACATGCTCCGTTGGCATAGCGTATCTTTTATTTGGTTACGATAATCGCGACACTTTGTCTGCACAATGTTCTGGAAAATTATTCACTCAGGAATATTCACTTTGGAACACCCACAGTGATCCAGATAAACGTGAAATTATATCTATCTTTCATGATAGGGCACTTGATCTGCCCATCATGTTGTCTTGTATTTTCTAGGATGAAAAAGTTAGAGAAGTGTCATTTTAAATTATTTTAAAAGAAAAACGCCGGTTTTTTAGAATTTGACAATTCTTAAATTTCTTAAAATTTTACAATCTTTATTACAGGAAGCAATGAGCATCCGATAGCAATGATCATGATCAAGAGAGATTCCTGAAGTATCTATATTTAAAGAACAACTTAATTAAAGATCGTTAATTTATACCATGGCCACGGATGTCTCATAGCGTTCCTATAATGTGAGAACACGAGGATTATTTTCAAAGAAGTAGAAGCTTGTTCGAAATGCAAATGACTAAATGGTGACAATAATCAAGAGACACCCGCGATATCTATATTTAAAGATAGACTTGTAGTTAATTTATACCATGGTCACGTTTCATGGTTTCTGTAATTAATTATAATGTTGCCACTATCATTTTCTACTTGTTTACAAGCTGCTGGACTTCTGTTTGATGAAACCTTCAAGTTAATGATCCTTAAAAACCGGGATAAGGTCCAAAATAATTCTAAAATTATTTTTTCGACTTTGGAACACTGCAACATCATTTCCAATGGGTAGAGCACAAAGACGAGAGTTAAAGTTTCTAATGTTAAACTAAGAGTATTATAACTTCTTAAAACTTTATTTGATAAATATTGTGTAACTTTTGGAATGCTATAGATCCATTTCCAGTGAATATAGCATAGCATAAAGGGAAGAGGTGAGTTTCGTTTTGAAGCAATTTCGACTCTAATATTAATTCAGTAGTATTATTGCTGCTGATACCAATTTGAAAAAATTGTCACCGAATTTTGAAAGACTGTAGAATTATTTTTTATTTGCCAGTGGATAGAGCGTGAAGGGAAAGGGGGATTTTGGTTGGAAGGCGAAAGAAGATTGGGCGGGAAACGCCCAGAACCATCTGGGATAGAATCGTGACCGGTCGATACGCGCGGGCCAGTTACGTAAAAGGGAATAATAAGAGCCGTACATGCCGAGGAGGCATATTTGCCGAGATAAGATAGAGGCCGGACGCGGTCACGTGCTCATCGTGGCTGTCAAACTTCTCTGTTATGTAAACTTCGCGCTTTCCTGGCGATTTGCCATTTATCCGCGGCCGTGGGTCCACGGCATCAGAGACTCCGATTTATTTTTGGCGGCGCGCCGCACGCCGCACGCTGCGAGCACCGCGCTACTCTTCTCTTATCGTCCCGTCCAGCCCGAAGGAAATCAGTTTCCTGTTTCGGCTACATGCCCCGTTTAAGCACATTACCCTGGAACTTCATACAAAATTTTATCGACACTCTCCATTCCGAAATAAATTATTTCAAGCGAACGCTGCACCGCGCGATATACAATCTCGAACGGCCGAAGAACACATAGTCTAGTCGCCAGGTACTATTACCTGGAAAGTATTCTGAACTTAATGAAATTTCGAATCTTTATATTAGCTCGATTTCTTGTCAGTCCGTTTCGGAGAAATAACAATTAAATATTTGTCGTTACATCTCCCCCCCCCCCCCCCACTAAACGCTACATTATCGTTCCGATACGATTCGCTACGGCATTGTTTTCGATATGTCGCAGTTGCAATACTGTCTGAAATTTAGTACATGTCGCTGTTATAATTTTATAACCTGGTAAAAATGTTTAAAATCAATTGAATAATTTCACATACGCAAGATTAAAAAGCAGAAAATAATTATGTAAATAAAAATAAATTTTTTAAAAATATCACGTTTTTAAAAAAGGACTGAAAAGTATAAAATAATTTTTCCTAGTCGCATACTGATTCCTAACCTCGTAACCTCGTATATACAGTGGTGAAGATTTGTGATTGTGAATTTTGAATTGCTATGAAAATATTTGTAAGATTTAAAACGAAAATCGTGGGGCGCAAGATGCATCAATTATCTATTTCATTTTGAAGATACTCCTTAGTAAAAGCTATTCATTTATAAGGTAACCGTCCGTCTTTGAGGTGAAGTTTACACGCTCTGTGAACATATAACGAAACAATTTTAAGTTTTAATATTCAAAGGTTTTAATACGTGGTTATTTCCGATTATATTGGTACAGTTAGTTTTTGTTGATTTTAAAGTTAATTTTGTCCAACTAAAATGATCATTTGGCACACTGCGTGTCGTTGTAAAAGGGAGGCCCCAATCTTTCACCCTTCGCTGCATAGTGTATCTGATTTAGTTAACAAAACTGGTATATAGTAAACTAAGAACGTGTTACTATTTCTTACTATTCTAAATTACGTTTATTTCTCTTTAAATGTTGTTTTAATTTTTAAAAATATTTTTCCCTTAAATGAAACAGAAAAACTGACGTTCTTTCAGTTTGTTCGTCCCAACTAAAAAAATCATGCAGTGGAGGGTGAAGTTCGTTAAAGGGATTCGTTCACGAAAAGAAATTATTCGACTCCAGTACTGATAACAATTCGAGCTTGCAGTTTCGATTGAATGTTCGATACACTGCATAATTATTCGCGGCTTAATCGTTCGAGTCATATTGACAGATGCGTCGAGGCTTCTGTCACGGTTTTGTGGGTGACATCGGAACAAACGGAAGAGTTTCTTCTTTTTTTCTGGCGGCATTCAGTATTTGGGGGCGTGTATCGGCGTGCCGCAATATCCAACGTGAATAACAGTTTCCCTTTATCGTGACGTCGGTCGGACGGAAAAGAATATCGCGTTCGCGTTTACATATCTGCGGTCTTTCCTGGCGAAACCGGAACCACATTGCGGATCATCCACCCGTTGTCATTGATAAAAAGCATTCATTTCCTTCTTAGTAGTGTTTTCATGAGCGGCTCCGTTACGTAAAGCCTGGACGAGCAATTTCCACTTTGTCCGACACACATTCCCCCAACGGTGTATTGGCTCGATAGACGAATCCTGTGAAGCCGCGACTCCATTAACCCTCCGAGCGCTGTACCCGAGTCATTTTTCACCGGGAACATCGGAACATCGGAACTTGTCATTCAAGTACTCCATTTCTAACAATTACCCCGTTGCCTTACAATAACGTGTCATATCGTGACATATCGTGTAGAAATATCCGAGAGGAGGTGAATTGAACAAACCGTGTGCGAAAGTAGAGGCTTCGAGCTTTAAAAAAAATGAAACCGAGCTTGTTGTTCGAAGATTATGTTTTACGAAATTATAACGGATCGAATATCGTTGATTTCTCGAGAATCAGGAAATGTCTCGTGTCACTCGCATTGGGTGTTAAAGGGTTGAGGAATCGGGAACGTCGCGTCGCGCGCGTCGGTGGCAAGTGAGATTGAGAATCGTTGCGTCACGATGGAAGAGAGTAGCGCACATAAATTCCATCAAAGGAAATCTTGGAACGTGGCCAGGGAGAAAAATTTACGCGCAGATATCTGCCTCGAACCTACGGAAGACGCAACATTCTCGTTTTAAACAAAGGACCGACAAGCGACACATAGCTGTTACGTTCTCATTTCGCATGTGCACACTGGCTCAAATTCAAATTGTCGAGACGATTATTCGAGATCGACCGCAATATCGGTTTTTATGTAAAATAAAAAAATCAATAATAAGAAACTGTGGAGTTTTATGGAAAATTAATTATCTAGAATAATAGCCTGTGGATTCTTATGCAAAATAAAGAGACCAAGAATAACAGACTGTGGATATGATGTAACAGAAATTATCAAGAGTAATAGACAGTGGATTTGCATGGAAAATAAAAATTGTCTGCGCCAGTTATAAGGAACAGAAGCCAAGGATAATGAATCAAAACGAAGAATAAAAATCAAAACCAATAGATTGTGGATTTTTATGCAAACTAAAAAGGCCAAGAATAATAGACTGTGGATATTGATGTGACATAAATTATCTAGAATAATAGTCTGTTTTTTATGCAAAATAAGAAAACCAAGCATAATATAGACTGTGGATTTTGATGTGAAATACATTTCAAGAATAATAGACAGTGGATTTGCATGGAAAATAAATTGTGTATTTTTATGGAAAATAAAAAAACCAAGAATAATAGACCGTGCATAATTCGTTGTAGCAAGGTACAGTGAGAGCCTGCAAGTCTCCTTGAAATTGATCGTCGAAAGTGAATCCTTTTATTAGGCGCGCCATCTGCAAAGACGCATTACGAAACGTGTGCCGGCGATCGATAACCGCGATAAAAGTTTTACTGAATATTACGGCCACGGCGGATGGAGGACATGATTTTTCTATAGCGACCGGTTACAGGTGTTTACGTAGCGGAAAACTTGGCAACAAGTACACGCGTGGGACTTGTAGGCTCACGAATGATTCAATCCAGTTAACCGTGGACATTTGCTAATTTTACAGGGCTTGAAAAATTTTCTTCCAGAATTAATCTTCCACAGATTTGTAGATTGGAATCTCCCCTTTGCGATAAACTTTGAAAAATTGACGTACGATTCTTTTTCACTGTTTTATGGAACAAAAATGAGGAACAAGTTCGAAAGTCCTCTTTCATAAACGATCTAAGGAACAGCTCGGACAGCTCTCGTTCAAGGTTTCATAAAACAGGTAGAAAAAATGGTACATCAATTTCTAAGGCATCGTTGGATAGGGCAAGCTTTATTCTTCTAACCCGTGCTAGCATTTGTTCACGGAGGTTTCAATTCGCAGTATTTTTAAGAAAAATGGGTCTCCAGCTTCTCACGTGCTACATGTTGAAAAAATATCTCAAAGGGAAAGGACTAACGGCACGCCGTGCGAAACTGGAAGCTTCAAGCTTTAAAACGAGTCCAAGTTTGCTACCGTAGGATCATTTTTTACGAAGTTATTGCGTTTTGAATATAATATTTCTTGTTCACGTTATTTCTTGGATGTACTGTATGTTGTATACCGATTTCAGTACAAGAATTGTAAACTTAATCCTTCACTGCATGAATTTTTTTAATTGGGATGAAAAATTGAAAGGAGGTCAGATTTTGTGTTTTGTTTGAGGGAAAAATATTTGAAAAAATTAGCACAACATTTCTCAGAAAAATAAAAATAAATATACATGGTAAGAAAACACATTCTTATTACACGGCCGAACAACCAAAAATCGTTTTGATTCTCACTACGCGATTCTTATAGAGTTTTTCGTGCTGATTCCGAATCTGGCCATAAATTTTCTCCTAGACGCACAGTTTTCCAGAAATTTGAGTTAAAAGAAACATACTTTTCGACTTTGAACAAATATTATGATGTTATTATAAATTATTATAAATAGATATTATAAAAGATATTGTATCGTTCTCTACAGCAAAAGATTCTCTACTCCAGTGACGTGCAATAGTAATACATTATGATTGTTTAAACATGAATCTTTTGCTGTAAAGAACAATACAATATCTTTTACAATAACATCACAATATTTGTTCAAAATCGAGAACTTGTTTTTTTTTCAAACTCAAATTTCTCGAAAACTGTAATTAATTATATTGACGCCGCCGCCAGTTCTAGTCGATTAAAGTATCGAGAAAAAATTTCAATATTTAGGCAGATATTCCTGCACATATAATTACAGCATGTGTTAGCATATACTATAGCATAATAATCGAAACGTCAAAAAAAATTTTGAATTTGTTGGACCGTGTTATTAATATGATACACTGTGCAACGAAGGATTAAAAAGAGGATGTTCTTCGAAAGATTTATTCCCAAAAAGGAATCGAATTAGGGGGTCGATTTGAAGAAGCGATTGTACGAGGCTGCGTGTCCGAATGTGACAGTGAGTTGCCATACGTGTTTCGAAGGAAAGAACAAGGGGAACAGCGAGAGGTGCGATCGAAAACCCGAAGGATCACCGAACAGAGCGACAATAGCAACGTTCTAGCGCGTAGGTAGCCGATGTGCGTCGCGTAACGGCCGCACGGGCCGAATCTATTTGGTTGTAGAGATCGGCCGACTGATTACGTAACGATAGATTTATATAAATGGTTACGTTGACACTAAAGCCCCGGCCGTAGCTGCTTCGGCCATCGTTATATTATCTAACGAGGAGCGGCGTTCATAGGTAGAGAGATACATGTATTCGTATACAGTATACCACGATGATACATCGTTGCGCCGATCGACGAAGAACAACTATAGCAATCCTCCTCTCGTCTCCCTTTCCTGCGAATCCCGAATCAATTTTTAGATCATGGAGCAGCTGCCCCGACCATCATTATCTAACACTTTAACTACCGTCTCGTATTCGATTTCTCCAGAAAATGAATTCGGTAACAGGTAAAACTGTCTCGTGGTGTCTTCATTTTTGATTCACTAAAATTCTTCTTGTATTATTGAATTTTCCATGGGACCGTTTGCACAATATTTCTCCAGCCTCGGAAATTAATTTGGTAAAAGTTATCAAATTTTCCATGGGACTTTTTCGACAATATTTAGTAACTCCAGAAAATAAATTTAGTAACTGGTACAGCTGGTTCGTGGTGTCTTTATTATTGATTCATTAAAATTATGGTTATACTATTCAATTTTCCATTGGACTACTTACGCAATATTTCTTCAGCCTCGGAAATTCATTTGGTAGAGAGGTTGGAGCTAGCTTATGGCCTGCGAAATAGAACACAGGAAATACTACCGCAAATGGGGTGTCTCCATTTTTGTTTCATCAAAATTGTTGTTATACTATTCAATTTTCCATGCCGCAGAAGATACATGTGGTCAGTATTTCTAGAGAATTTGTTAAACAACTCTTTTACTCATTTTACAATTCTTTTTACCCATTTTACAATTTCCGACAATGTTTTTCAACCGTTCTACGATGTTGCACAATTACGTACATTTTTATTTACTAACCACATTAGTTTACCAACAACACGTTTACGTAAGAAGAAACTAATTCTAGATCGGAAGGAACGTTTAATTTTCCGGTTAAAATAGCTCCGAGTGGAGAGGGTTAATTTTTGAATGATGAATTGTGGTCGGTTCTGGCGAGGCGTCCTCGTCGCTGGAAAAAAGAAGCGGGACACGGTGGCGAGAGAGGATCGATCGGCTGGAAAACGCATGATTTCGTCAGGTTGTCTGCATGCGCGACACTTTCGCCCGGCGGTACGCAGGCGCGCAGGGTCGACGTTTCTGTCAATTACATAATAAAAAGCGTTATGTAAGGACGAGCAGACAGTACACGCATAAACGTGGCCGGTGTGGTGCTCGACGACGACGAAACGAAATTAATCAGTTCGATCTTACAATTAGAGCGGCGGGTATACAGAGACGAAAGACGCCGAGACGCACGCCACTCTATGCTGACGCGCTTATGCTAGCCCTGGAGACCTGGGAGCCTAACTTGGGGACAAGACACGTGTTATGTCAACGTACTCCTATTTTTCTATTTTCTTTTTTCTTTCTAATTAAAAAGACAATCTTAGCTCAGTCATTTATTCATTCACGCCACTGGATATGAAATCCCAAGAAAAACATCCTATAAACAGGAGCCGAGTTCTCTAAGGCCGTAAAAAGTTGTCAGATCAAACAAAATACGGCCAAGTTCGTTAGATTAGAAATACATCTTGCAATACTGAAGAAAAGCGTTTGTAAAAATTAATTTAAAATAATGCTATTTAATTTTTAATGAGTTACATGGAGGGCTAAATTATTGAAACTTGGCCGCTACCTAACACCTTTTAGGACCACTGGTTTCAGAAATAACGGCCAAGTTTGAATAATTTAGCCCTCCATGTAACTCTTTAAAAATTAAATAGCGTACATAGCTTAAATAGTTTACATAAAGACTTTAAAGACTTTAAAATGAACCTTTGAAAAAATATCTTCTTCGTATTTTATTCTAGAAAAAACATGAATACTCGATTTGATTTATTAAGGGACATTTGGACAGTGGTAATTTGATAATTGTCAGTGTCAGACACGAAATAGAGCTGGCTCATGGGACCAGACCGGCTATGTATACCATGCTTCCGAAGATAATTTAATAGATTGCTATATGTTGCTCTATGAGCAACGATGTAACTAGGTTATGCTATCATCATGTTTAGGTAACTCGAGTAGCTCTTTTGAGAACCTAATCTAATTTGTATTGCCTTGGTTAATATTCCTATTGGGAGCAGGAAGGGTACACTGAATCTTCTGGCTAGAGGGAATTATCCGCAGATTGATGGAGAACGTTCAATCGATAGATTTATGGATGATATCATGGTAAAATTATAGGGTCTGCTAGCTTTACTTCAAGCAAGAAATACTGCCGGATGCTTAAGGAGTCGACTTTGATTTAGGGTGTCTCTAGTCCGACGATTTTACAGGAGGCTATAACTGGTTTATTATAGTGTTTACCTGTCCTGTTAATAAATTGCAGATGACCAAAAACAATTTATGCGATGACAATTAAAACTCAACACTATTTTATATTAATCTATAAAAATAACGAGGATGTATTTCTTAAACAGATTAGTTATAAAAATTTTTCAGAATTACTCGAGCATGACTATGTTTAGCGATCGATTCCCATTAAATTGTACAACAACAAAAAAAGAACGTACTTGAGACATAGTAGCATTTTAATGAAACTGTGCTTTAGCAGCATCGGGAAAAAATTCATTAAACAACCCACAAGGCTAGGTTGCATTTTTTGCCGGCTGAATATTATGCTACAATATTATATAAAGTGTTGTACAGTCATGTTTCTACCATACTCTTGCATTCTCCGATGATTGCACCGTTAAAAAAATCAAATTATTCATCTTGATCGTTCCTCTCGTAACCGATGCAGACAATTTTTATTTCCCATAAATGATATGGTTTGCTTGGACTACGAAGAACCATACCAGTACCTTCCGAAAAATATTTATCCTTTTGTATTTATAAATTTATGGCTAAATAATGCAAATGTTCCAAAGAATTTATTTTCTATACATTCTTTTGAGGTACCTCTAGGTACATAATTTAAGAGTAACCCAAATTTTCTAAAAGAAAGTTTAAAAAATTGATAAAGACCATTGAAGGGAGGGGGTCTCAGATTGAGGAGGTATCACAAAGAATGGATAAATTTTAAAGAATACAGTTCTATTAGTCGATTATACAGGGTGTCCCGAATTTAAATGGCAAAACTTGAGGAGCGTGTAGGGGACCGAAAAACTAAAACAAAAAGTCTTTTAGAGAAAATTGCAAAAAAAGGAACAAAACAAGTTTTCATTTGTTGTATTTATTTATTTATTAATTTTTATTTACATTGTCATCTATTTAATGTAAATATTGTTCAAAGTGTTGCCTTCTTGCAGCAATGCAAGTATTACATCTACCACTGGCTTGATAAATTGCAGCTAAACATTGTTGTGGTGATATTTGGTGCACTGCATCTATGATTCGATCGCTTAATTGCTCTTTTGAATTGATTGACGCCGAATAAACTTACGAAGAAATCCATGTTTGTCATTAACTACATTAAATAGATGATAACGTAAATAAGTAAGTACGAAATTGAAAACTTGTTTTGTTTCTTTTTTTGCGATTTTCTCCAAAATGAAGCAAAAATGTGCAAATCTCTAAAAGATTTTTTGTCTTAGTTTTTCGGTTCCCCATACGCTCTTGAAGTTTTGCCATTTATATTCGGGACACCATGTATAGTCACTAATCTTTTCTACAATTAGGAAAGAACTATTTTCAGTACAGTCTACGACATTGATGAAAATTGGACAGGAAGTTATGCAATCGTCTGCTACGTCGTGAGATGATGGAATTTTGCATGAATACTGGAATTTGCGAAAAATTTGGAGGAGCGAGGTCATAGCATTTCCATTCCCCCACCACATTTCCGACCATCGATTGCTTCGGAGAAGTGGGAACACTACACCTGAAGTGGTAGCGTTAAGGAGGCCGCCGGCAGAGTAGGTCAGAGACAGCCAGGAAACTCGATCGCGCGCGAACGAAAGCATCAGCGGGCCGGTACTTGACCGTGAAAAATGGCCATGTGTTCGTGCCGAGAGGCCAGCCAACGCTGATCGTTGCTTTCCTGGCTTGGAGAAAGCTGCCTATCTATCTCTTCGCCTTCTAATCCCCGGGAAAACGCATTTGCCGATCGCACAGATTCAAACAAACAGACGATCTCCTTCAGGAATCAGGAATCAGGAATCCAGGAGTTAAAACACTCTGCGACGGCACCAGTTCCTGGTATCACTCCTTCTCTTCCATTTTAGAAACGAAAACTCCTAAATCTGAGGGCTCAGACCTTATTATTTATAATATCAGTTAATATCACCTGTTGTTCTTGAGATATGCGGAGGAAAATATTTAAATTTTTCCGAAAACTAATAACTATTTAATTAGCAGTTTTGCAATTTAAACTTTTTCGTCCCTAACGTTTCGGTCCTGGTTTGGACCCTTTTCAAAGGAATTTTACGTCTAAAAAAATATTGCAAAATGTATGTAATATAAGTGGATTAAAAAATGAAAAAAGGATATTAGTGCTTACTTGCTATGTGTAAATTGAACATTGAGAACTGATTTGAACACGATGCTGGTTGAAATCGTACTGGGGTCGAAGTGATCCCATTTTGATATGTCAAAAAGCCGTTCTGTGATGACATTAGAGATGAGATTTTCAGGGTACCCATTCTGTTCAAGTACATTCCTAATGAGTGACAGATTGTGTGATCTGAATTCAGGATAATGACTATATAATAGAGATCCCGGTTTCACGTGTATGTAAATACACGTGGTACGTGAACCGTGTAGTACGAATTTAAGGATCCGTGTATACGAATCCGTGAATGCGGATCCGTGTTCAGTCCGTTCAGTGTACGTACGTACGTTCGCAGTTCGCAGCCGTATTCACGTGTTTGTGATTCCGTGTACACGGATCCTTAAATTCGTACTACACGGTTCACGTACCACGTGTACACGTGTATTTTAGTACACGTCCAAAACCGCGATCTCTACTATATAACTAATAATGATAATTTGTTGCTCTTGAGATATGGAGGAAAACGTTCAAATTTTATTCGAAGGGTTGATTTCGCCTTTTTACAGTTGCATGAAAAAATTCAAGGCTGTGTTAGGTTGTTCTATGGCTTGTTCTATTTGTGTACGAAGTTTGAATAATTCTTTGAATTTCCGGGCTCGATAACGTACTTGAACGTTGGTGATATTTTCAATTACAGGATGGGTAATGAGGGGGAGATATTCGTAGAGAAACCAGTGCGAAATAGTTGGTGATTGTTTTTAATTTCCGAGATTGCCGAGACGTTACGTGGGAGTGAAGGGCCCTCCGGTTACGCAAGTGTCAGGTTGCTCGCGGTGGTGAGTTTAATGATGGAAAATGAGATTCAATTTGTAAAACGATTAGAAGACATCCAATCGTGGCCAGCTAACCTATCGCTTATTGTACCTGCAAAGTGTCGTTGCATAATGTTACCGTTTACAACGAGCACGCCGACACGCTCCTGAAACGTGTCAGCTGTCGATAAACAATGATTTCCGTGCTCTGGTTCGAGGAATTCTATACGGTTCTTTGTTGCTGACAAGAAATTTCTTCATTATCTGTCTTCAGTCGTTATTATCTATGCTCGATACATTGACTTAACTGCACGTCGAAGCTGGTGATTTTGCGAGTAACAATAAAAATAGATAAAATAGATAAAAATAGATCAACTTCAATCATTTATAACTCAACATATATATTTGAGATACCAAAGAAAGCCTATGCTACATTCTAGATAGTGCCTTTTAGTTTGAGAATAAGAAACATTCTTCATTTCAAACGTTCCAATTAATAGTAACAATGTCGGTCATCTATCGATGTATCTATAAGAGAATGTATAAACAATACGATTTTTAATTTCAAAGAAGTTACGACTTGTGTCTATATCACTGCAAAAAATCGTAATTTTTCAAGTATTAAGAATGCTACCCCTTTAAGAGGGTATTCGTTGGGAATTTTTTTTTCAGGAAGATTATCTATCGAGCCTTTTCAATTGGAATTTTGCAGACGTATTTATTGGTAATTGAAGTACGTCAGGTATTTTTTCCAAGTAAAAATAATAAAAATTACACGAGTTACATACTATTCCCTATTCTCATATTCACCCTATATTCATACTATTACATACATTTCGAGGAACACGGGTCGAGTCAATTATGTTGAGAACTTAATAAAATGGAGATACGCCCTTAAACGGAGGATACGCGGTAGCCTAAGTTGCATAAGGCGTCGCAATTATTTTGGCGCGTGGTCGGTTTCCCGCGAAAGCGTCCAGCAAAAGATAGGTAGACATTCTTCTGCAGGAAGCGCAACCAGTTAGCAAATTGGCCGCGGCACTCGATAGCGGTGCGCATGCACGCGCGTTGTTTGCACCAGCGGCGCGGTGCATCGTATGCGAAACGGCGGCGTCTCTCCTGATTTCCGAGGGTGATGCAAACCGGCGCACAGGGAAAGAAATACAACGTGAATACTTTGGCAAGTGTTAACGCCGAGGAGCACGTCCCGGCGCACGTTCCATCGGCTGACACGTGGAGCATTATTGATCGTTGCCAGAATAGAAGGAGAGGGAGCATAAGTGGTGGTATGTGTAGTGTTGATAGATACGTCCCGCTCACTTCTGATGGCATCAACCTGCCGATACCGTACCGAGACACCGTAGAAATCTGACTTGAAGCTAGATGTCGAAGCTATTGTCCTTCAAATATGTATATTTAAAAGTACAAATTTCCGGTCCGAAATGTCACTATATCTTACACGTATCACGGTATAGTACACTGCATAATGTAAACGCATGCTACTCTTTGAAATTTCGCTGCTGTCATCGAAGATACAGAAGGATATCAAATAAACAATACATATTTATTGATATAATTTGTTTGTTCGTGAAGATTTTTGTACGGACCGTCGACTAACATATTCGCCACTCTTTCCCGATTAAAATGATACCAAACACGATACAATTCGGATCGTATTTGCTCATGTAATGCGCGGTGGAATGGAGCCTCGATTATCCGAACAGACGATACCGTCGATATTCAAAAATTCAAACTGTTATAACGTTGGAAGAAATGATCGTAGGGCGGTGGGATTGGTCTCATTTGAAAGCTTGATATCTCTACTTTCATACAGACATAAGAGTTATACTAGAATGTTTCGTACTTGTTAGTAAAATCGAAGACTAAAATTTGTGGAAATTCAAGTGGCTCTGGAGGCCTAAAAAAGTTTCTTTAGTTACAGTTCTCGAGTTACCGGGAATTATTCTTCAGGGTGCAACGAGCAAAGAAGATGAATCTTTTGACTGTTAGGGTTGGTATGCGAATACGATTAGAATTGTGATATTTCGGTGAAAGTCTGAAGGGGTCGTGTGCGGATTGCATTATTCGAGATCAGTGGTGTTCGTATGCATCAGCGTAGTCGCTGCTAGCGCCTGTTCCGGTGGATAACCCTGTATCTCTCACAACAGCAGCACTGACACCAGCAACGACAGTGAAGTACACGGCCGGGTGACCGACCTTTACGTAACGCTTGGCTGTTTGCGCCGGAACGGCCGGCGTCCATTCGATCCGACGGCGATGTGTCGCCCGATGCAGCTGCAATGTGTCGAGCGAAGATGCAACGCGATGCATCGCGCCACGTTGCACCCCGTGCTCCCAACGTTCTCGAGGAAAGAAGAGTGCGCTCTCTGTAAGCCCCTCCGATCTAGAACACCTCAATACTCCTTTTCTTTTGTTAGAAATGCGAGAGATTTCTTCAAATTCGTAACCATAACGAAGTGAACGCCCCAAAAATTAGCTCCTCGACAAGGATGATTCCTGAGATGATTTCAAGCAATTTATTAATTAACAAAAACATCCTGTAAACAGGAGCCAACTTCTCTATGGCCGTAAAAAGTTGTCAGATCAAACAAAATCCGGGTAACGTTCGTTAGCTCAGAAATACCTCTTGCAACACTGACAAAAAGCTTTTGTAAAAATTACTATAAAAGAACGCGATTTCATTTTTATAGAGTTACATGGAGGGCTAAATTATTAAAGCTTGGCCGCTACCTAACACTTTTTATGGCAATTAGTTTAAAAAGTAACGGCCAACTTTCAATAATTTAGCCCTCCATGTAACTCTTTAAAAACTAAATAGCGTTCTTTTAAACTAATTTTTACAAACGCTTTTTTTCAGTATTGCATGAGGTACTTCTAAGCTAACAACCTTGGCCGTATTTTAATTGATCTCGCAACTTTTTACGGCCACAGAGAACTTGCCTCCTGTTTATAGGTTGTTTTTCTTATCCCTGATTCATTCATTGTGTCAGTCAGTCAGTGTGAAATTTAGCGATTTTTGAGATCCTATATCTCGGAACCTACTAATGTTGGAAGATTAATGTTTTGTTAATATTGAGACATGATAGCATTTGACGGCTAAGTTGTTTCGTGTGAAAAGAGGTAGTGCGAGAACTTGGCTGGTGCGCGGTAGTGCACCTAGATCCGAGGTTTTGTGAAAGAGTTATTAATGAAAAACCATGGATCAATCGGAGCGCGTCAACGGCAGACGGACTCCGACTCCGCGTTCCGATTGGTCCGCATTTTTCGTTAATAACTCGGTTGTTACCGGCATTGTTATGCCACGGTGAAGATTTTTGCAAAGGGAAAAGTTAGTGGAAATTTTCAAAAGTTGCATCGATTTCCTGATGATTTTTCGGAAGTACCATAATTTTGCATGGGCATGGATCGCAAGTGATAGATGCTTCAATGATGTTGGTCTCGTGGTTTAGCATTGACAAATAGAGCTCGATGAATCGGTTCGACTTGGCATTGGCGGTGATCGCGCGTGCCGGAAATTCGTCCTCGACCAAGCAAGGGCTTCTATCCGTGAAGGCAATGACATTGCTCGCAATGCCACGATGCAACGGTGCAGTCCCGCCTGCATCGGCTGGTGTCCGTCGCTTCTGGTTGCACTGACCAAGCTGATCCCACTGAACCTTGCATCCTCGTAACCACTGTTCACACTAGATCCATCGATCATTCGTGCTGATTTATATTGGGTTTAAAATTATTGCTATTTTATATGCGGATCGACATTTAACAGGAATTTATTCATACAGATTTTCGTAATAACGAACGAATAATAATAATACTCGTGATAATACAGATTTTTAGCAAGTTTCGGTGATAATATGTAGAAAGATTCTTTTTCTCAAGGTTATTTATCAACGAGAGTCCAAGGTCGTTAGTAGTTTCTTATACGACACGAATGTTCTTGTACAACATGAAAAAACGAGTCCAACGAGTATAATGACCATAGTGTTTCGATCATTCTCTCTCGAGATATTCGTGTCTGAAACGAACGAACCGAATATCTTGAGATTGGATGATCGTAATAATGGTATCGTTATGGTACTGGTTGGATTCGCCTTTTCGTTCTCTACAAGAATGTCGATTAAAATATATTACAGCACCATATAAAAAGAGTAACGATGTTCTTGAAAAAAGATTGAATATCACTTTGAATAGTGTTTTCGTAGAACAATAGATAACGCAGAAGATTCGGTGATACTATTCGATTGAAGTACCCTATACGTATATATTGTATAAATAATTTTAGTGAATAGTGCAGATTGTATAATACAGATGATTAAATAGAATTTTCGATATATTAGAGGGAAGGCGAGAATATGCGAGTATGCGCATTACTGTGAAGGGGAACGGATGCCATCGAATTTGCGACCGCAACAGCCTATTTTGAGAAAGTTACAAGACCTCCAGAATGATTACAGGCATTCTATAAAGACCAGTTTCTAGTGGCAGTGCGTTTTACATCATGCTACACGATTACGTCGTGAGATTTTCATTCCGAATGATAACAATAAGAGAAATGTACAATACACACCAACAAGAACCAATAGCATTTTTCTTATATTTTGACAAATCGTAGTTTGCATTAGGTGACATGGAAAATTCTAGACTAAATAAATGTAGTCAACTATTTTTACAATCTAAAAATATCATCTACGATGAATTCTTAACAATCGCGAAGTAAAAGATTTACCGAATTTAAATTTTTCGAAAAGGTTTCGATTATTATAGTGTGTGACAAGATGTTTGGAGGTGAACATTGCTGTGATTACACACATAATTACATAGTTACGTAAATCAGTGTACGACTCCGATATCAGTCTTCTTCAAACATATGTAACATATTGTTCAATTTGTATTCGCCATTGATTAAACGAATTAAAACACTTACATAAAACAAACCATAAGCGATCTTTTTTTGTTGTACTCCCAATGCGTGGCGTCTATTGTTATGCAAAATAGCAGAAAACCATTTATTCGAACATCCCGTCATTCCCGAGGAGAACACGACGGTCGTTTAATTCCACTCGCTGGTGCTTTATATAAGCCAATTAATTTCTCCGGTTTAATTTGACCGTACTAATTGCGTGCTTTCGCTTAGGGAGATTGTCTTGTGTTCCCCCCATAGGCTCGTCTCTCGAATCATTCGATATGAAGGACATTCCGCGTCGAGCATCGCGAAACATCTGATAGATGAAAGGAAAAAAAAGAATTGTTGAACAAGCGATGATGCCTTCTTAAATTAATTCAACGAGATAATAATGATGTACGCATTGCACAATAATCGTGGTTTGCGCGAATCGCAAATAAATTGCGACAGTTTGTTAAACGACTTACCATTAGCATCAATCTGTTTGTAAAGCAACGATCCTTTCGTAACTAATGAACCATCAATAAAACAGGAGGAAATACTTTTAGATATTAGCGAATATAAGAAAAAGCGTGGAGCGCCTACGAAGATTACGTTAATATAGTTTAGCGCTGCACGCTTTTATTTATAGTCATTAATATCTAAAAATATTATTTACTCCTTGTTAGTGTATTCTAATATAAGCGTTGTTTTTAAAAAGTTTTTTTTATATATTTTTTTTCAAATTAAGATTGTTCCTGTACCAATTTTGCTGGAAGGTTTTGAAATTCCTGGGCACGGTGGAGAACGTTGGAAGTCGAAGCAGGTCCTGCAGGACCAGCTCGTAAACGTGAAACCTTTCCCTCAATTTAATCAGAGAGGAAATACTTTCCGCTAAAACACGGGGGACAGTTTTCCTGCCAAGTAAACTCACTCCCCCTTCCCCCGCCCCACCCCGTCTACGCTCACTATAAGATTGTATTCCAGCCATGCTTTACGATTGTGTTTCCTCCTGTTTCAGCGCCAAACAGCCCACTCCATCTTAGCAACAGGGCTCACGTATTGCTTCTGCTGAACAGGCCTCAAGCATCGCTCACCGATGCCGATCATGCGGTCAGGCTACGACCGGATTGGGGCAAGGTGAGAAAAACAGCCTCTGTGTTCAGTTAGAAACACAGAAATTTCATTTTGGCAAGATTCGTCGCACGGACGTGACTGTTTTACCATTTATTTCCCCATTGAGATTTTGTGCCGTAGCCACTGTTACTTTTTAATAATTTTGTGTGGGAATTCCATCGGTATATTCGCCACGTTTTTGCGAGTAAAGTGACACCTCATGCGATACAGTTTGCATCATGGTTGCGCGTGTAATCCACGATTTAGTGGAAACTCTGTTATCAGACAATGATTTTGACCTACACGAATTTGACTGACAACGATTTTAGTGTGGCTTCGAGTTAACTCCCCTCTCCAGCTGAATACTGAAATAAAAAATGGAGAATAACAGGAACCGAAAAGAGCCCTGTGGGTGGGGGTTTAATGGGGGTATAGGCGGTAGACTGCATTAAGGCAATGATACTCCCACCAATTCTATCTGAGGGGGGAGCCGAGTCCCACACTACACTCTCCAACCATCATTGGAGGAGAGGGTGTCCGTAAAAGGATTCACCCACCGCCCTTAAATAAAAAAAAGAAGGGTATCAGTGTGTGGGATACTTGATAGAGGTGAATGATTATTGTAATATTTATTTGTTTATTCGCAGGGCCATTATAGGAGAGGGGTGGCTTTGTCTGCGTTGGGAAGGCACGAAGAAGCGCTGTTCGCCTTTTGCATCAGCGTTGCTATCGACAAGAATCCCCAAGCTGTTCGTCACGAATTGGTTAAGGTAACTTAATGTTTATTCAACTATTACTGTTACACGAAATACAAGTAGTACACAAGGATTGTGTACTCTAGATTATTAACGATATTAGGATATTTACACATGGATTTGTTCAATAACATTTTCGACATTCTTTTTTGTTATTTTCTGCCGTATAGGTCCACCCTGTATAGGTCCACCATAACAAACACTCAAAGGAATAATTATCAAAGTTTGAAATTTTACACCTTAAAGTGGTTGTATTTAAAAAAGAAAACATTACGAAATAGGTACGTAGGATAGAACATAGTAGTATAACATACATAAGTATACGTTTTATTAGCTTCGAAATCACAAGTACTGATGAAAAAAACAATCAAGAAAAATCGATGAAATCCCAAGAAAAACATCCTATAAACAATGGCCAAGTTATCTATGGCTGTAAAAAATTGTAAGATCAAACAAAATACGGCTAATACGCTTTTATTTATAGTCACTAATATCTAAAAATATTATTTTCTCCTTTTTAGTGCGTTCTAATGTAAGCGTAGTTCTAAAAAAGTTATTTTATATTTTTTTTAAATTTCTTGTGAAGAGGGACGCGTTATTTTTAGTAGCCCTTGGGCGTCGAATATTTTAGGACGACCCTGGGCGGCGATATGTGAAAAACGTAAATGGGTGAATCTTCACCCTGAGGAACGTATGACTGTTAATATATTTCGCGTCGTGCAACAACAAACACTGTGACTGTCTTCGAAGAAGAACGTACTAGCTGATGAGTGGCTATCATTGCTCCGACATGGGTCACTCACCTGACGACTATCATGCCGCGTCATTAAACTATACTAGCAGCAGCAGCACCGGTACCGGAAATGCCATTGCGCACAGACGTCCACTTCTTTTGTGTACGTTTTCTGTTCGGCTCGCGTTCGTGACTCTGCACTGTATGTACACACAATATCTTGATCTCTCTCTATCCTCCTCTTTCGCTCTGTTCCGTTACGTTACGAAAGTCTGTGCAACGCTGACCACCACCACGGAATTAGTATCAATGTTAATAGGCGCGCGTGCAACATTATTTGCCGCGTGCCAATATTTATTTCCTACACGAGCCGTTCCTTTTTAAACTCGTCTTTCCGATGTGTGAAAGATAAATGAAAATTCAAAGTAGATTGCTAACTATTAAAGTTATTCAAGGTGTAGATTGTTAGGACTATTGTTATTAACATTATTTAGTGACTATCCATTCGGTTCTGTTTTAGATTGTGTGCTACTGTAAACATTACCCCAACAAAAACATCCTATAAACAGGAGGCAAGTTCTCTATGGCCGTAAAAAGTTGTCAGATCAAACAAAATACTACCTAGTTCGTTACCTTAGAAATACATGTTCCAATACTGAAAAAAGCTTTTGTAAAAATTACTATAAAAGAACGCTATTTTATTTTTAAAGAGTTACATGGAGGGGTAAAATATTAAAACCTGGCCGCCACCTTATACCTTTTATGGCCATTGGTTTAAAAAGTAACGGCCAATTTTGAATAATTTAGTCCTCCATGTAACTGTATAAAAATTAAATAATGTTCTTTTAAACTACTTTTTACAAACGCTTTTTTCAGTTCTGAAACAGGTGTTTCTAAGCTATCGAACTTGTCTGTATTTTGTTTGATCTCACAACTTTTTACGGCCATAGAGAACTTGGCTTCCGTTTACAGGATGTTTTTCTTGGGATTTCATAGATTTTTGTTGATTGTTGTTTTCATCAGTATTTGTTGCGACTTCGAAGTTAATAAAACGTATACTTATGTATGTTATGCTGCCATGTTCTATTCTACGTACCTATTTCGTAATGTTTTTTTTCAATACAATCCCTTTAAGGTGTAAATGTACCAAATTTAAATATATATACATATATAGATAATAATATTGTCGTTGCTATTATGTAATCGTATAAATATTATTTAACTTTACTGATTTATTATACGATATTTAGAATTGTGTTTGTAATAAATAATAAATAGATATATCGAGGAAATGTAGTAAGAATTGATATCATCGCTGATTAAAAATCATTAGGAAAATAAATTAATGCAGCTCCACTAGCTTGAATTTCATGCAAAAATTTTTTAAAAATTTCTATTTTGTTTTAAGATTGACTTGATCAGCTTTTAAAATGTAGAAAATCCTGAAAACACAATGCATTTATCATTTCACTACTCAATGCTCCGTTCGCTGGAACATTTTACGAATTCCCGACGGTAATTTTGCCGAATTCGATGCGCAAATAATAGTCTCGCTGCTCGATAAGCCGCCAGAGGAAGATGAATGGCGGTAAGACGGGAATAAATAGTTCGCGATTGATTTTCATGAATAACAGGAAGCATCGGAGCGAGCAACGCGATTCAATACCGTATTATATAATATAGTGTCGCCGGGAAACGAAGACTGAAGACCGTAAGGCGGCCTCCATGTTTCTGGAGGCCCCAGGATCGGACGAACAAATAACGGTAAAGGCGGGAAAAAATATCAAGAGAATTTATTTCCCTGTTGGCCTCTGCTATGGCAAGTTTCAATCGATGCGACGCGATGATCGTGCGTGCGCTCGTATGTGTGCGTGTGTGTGTGTGTTCTAATAAGACTCGCAGGTGAGTGACCCAAAGCCGGTCTACACTTAACAAGCAAGGCCACAGGTAATTACTCGCATACTCGATACGCGAGAGCATCCATGGGAGGCGAATCATCGCGATGAATCTCGAAAATCGGAATTCGTTTTCTAACACAGTCTGTAAAAATTTCAATCGGAATCAATTCTTTTCTAAAACGACCGAATGACCTCTAAAATTGTTGGATACAGTGCGTTTTATCTACATAATTTTTAACAACTTAAATTAACCCTCATCCGGCCCTTATTTCACGAACTGAATCTGTACCTCGGGGTCAAATTGACACAATGACACAAAATAAAAAAAAAAAATTCCAATGTTTCTTTAGTCAAATTGATGAGTTAGCATTTATCTTAGATTTTTTGGTTATGTGTTCCGCATTAAAAAAAAATAAAGGTCACACAAAGTTTCGGAAAACTTCACCGAAAAATAAAAAACCGTATAACTTATTTCGGGAAAACTGTGTTAAATTGACGCGAGGTACGAATGAGGGTTGAATTAAGTAGTAAAATGTCGATGTATATAGACCACAGAAATTTCGTAAAAATATATTTTTTGTATTATATGTCACCGGCAAGAGAATTTTAATATACGAGATAAAATTCCGCTTTACCTTCCTGAAAGGTTGAGTTTTGCATACGAAATTCCGCCTGACGCGAACCGTTCTTTCTATCTAAAACAGAAATTGAATTAATGTGAAAGTTGCAAAACAGAATATTTAATAGAATTGAAAATATTCAGCAGCTTTTTTTAATTCTTCTAATTTCATATACAATCTTAATAGTCGATGTGTGTGTGTGTGTGTGTGTGTGTGTGTGTGTGTGTGTGTGTGGGAGAATATACATTATAAAATAAAGAATAAACTAAAAAACAGTTCGAAACATTTTCAAAATCGATCAAGTGTTACGAATAAAAATGTTTCCAAACAAATTGATTGTAGTAGACTCATTGCTATCACACAATTAAATGAAATCGTTATAGAATTATCTCTATCGAGTGTGTAATATAAATTGAACATTTAAAAAAGAAAAATTGTAATGTTTAGTAACAGCAATTGTTTCTAACGACAGCATTGCGAACACTTTTGTGCCAGACGCTGGTTACGAAACACGAGTTTCGAAATTTCGGTGGTATTGTTTAGTGGAATTCCGAGAAACAGTGAGTTCCACGAAAACGAGTTAATAGATATCGAATGAGTAAGACAATATTTAATGGCGAAACGAGGCACGAAGACAATTTAATTCCGAACGGTCATTATGTAACAGAGAGTCTGCTGGAATCATTGACGCAAGTTGCACCGGTAGTTATATAAGATCGAGGAATCATTCTTTCGACGTAGCGTTTATGCTATGGGGAAAATAATGTTCGCCACTTTCTTCCCATTATAAAATACTCCTTTGTCCCCGATGGAACCGTGTTACGAATCAACAATGAGCAACATTAATTTGCCATTATCGGAACGCCACGGAACAACCAAGTTCTCATGAAACAATATACATATAATTTTTATTCGTCTAATATTGAACAATATTTTGCAACATTATCATCGTTGATGTGCTGTTTAGATTTATGTAGCTGTGTTTTCATTGAATCAATGGTTGCGTAATATTTTGAAATAATCGATCTCGTGAATGACACCGACACATTTCCATAGACATCATTGAGCAATCGAGCAGCACGCCGGTTTATGGTGTTAACAATATTCGCGAATGGCTGTGCAAATCGCCAAGAACACGGGAGAGCGGAGCTTTCTCCGTTGCGGATGCATTAGAATTACAAAAGACGTGGTTCCGTGTTGTTTCCAGGTGCTGTACAAAGTGCTGTCTATCGGCCATCGTCGTTACAATGCGCCATCCCGTACACCATACAATTTAACCGAAGGCGCGACTCGCACGAGAAGTAGACATCAGCTGATGAACCCGAAAAGAAATCGGCGCGCTGTTCTTCAAGGCTCGGACTGCGAGGACAACAGCAGTGGTGGCGAAGACGAGTTCACACAGGTATTTACCCTGCCATTTTATTTATTAATCAAATTCTTCGGTTCATCATTTGAACCAAGTTTATCATTTTATTACGAAATAAAATTCTTCATTTTATTAAGAAATACATCATCTTATTAAAAAGTTCATCATTTTATTATAAAATAAACTTCTTCATTTTATTAATAAATACATCATTTTATCAAAAAGTTCATCGTTTTATAACAAAATAAAATTCTTCATTTTATTAAGAAATTCATCATTTTTTCAAAAAGTTCATCGTTTTACTACAAAATAAAATTCTTCATTTCATTCAGAAATTCAACATTTAATTAAAAAGTTCATCGTTTTATTACAAAATAAAATTCTGCATTTTACTAAGAAATTCATCATTTTATCAAAAAGTTCATCGTTTTATTACAAAATAAAATTCTTCATTTCATTCAGAAATTCAACATTTCATTAAAAAGTTCATCGTTTTATTACAAAATAAAATTCTGCATTTTACTAAGAAATTCATCATTTAATGAAAAAGTTCATCGTTTTATTAAAAAAATTGCAACAGGTTTTCTGTACAATCGTGTACGTACATAAATGTGAAACATTTAAGAGATCCAGGAAAATAAAGAAATCGTGCATCCTTGCAATGAACAAATATAATTATCGGTCCGTAATTGAGCTTAGTATTTTAATTACGTTAACGACATCTTTTATAGATCGGATCAATTGATATATTTGTACCGACGGGAGCAGTGCACTATAGATCGCGTTAACACGAGACGACACTTCTTGCTGCGGAATCGTGCGTGATTAACAACCAATTTGTAATTATTATAGTAGGCTGGTGGTAGGGCAGGATCCGTAATAGTAATTGACCGTTCTCCGTGCCTGAAACTTATATAAATCCGTTGTTCCAATCATCGCGGATCTTGTGTCTATCCTTTTTTTTGTTGCTGCTTCTCTACCATTTTAATAATCGTTCCCCACGTTTAATTACAAATCATCGCGGTAATCGGTCGTCCAATTGTCTTGATTTCGCACGTCGCGGCTAATTACAGTGATCCTCGGTTGTTCGATGATGGCGAACAAAACGAGTCGAATCAACGACTTCATCTTCCTTAAAATCACTGAATATTCCTCTGATTAAAAAGCGCATCTGTTCTGTTAATTAACAGTGACCTTCTCGTTGAAAAAGATTGCAAGTGGCTTCCTGTTAGTCGCGTGTACAACGCGTAGGTTCTTTCATTAATTGAAAGTGGTTTCTGTAATAAAATGACTGCAAAACGGCTTCTTGTTAATGCATGCTTCCGATTGCGACTGTATTCTCAGAATTACACCCATGTCATTTTAATAAACAACTTTATGGTAAAGTAGCAATAAATCTTTCTATTTTAATCGACTAACATTACATTTCTTTAATATCCTTTCTCAACAAATTATGATAATCATATATTACGTAGTATTTACCATTAGCGAAATAGTAGCGAATCGTATCGAAACGATGACGTAGCGTTTCGCGGGGGATGTAACGGTAAATATTTAATTGTTATTTCTCCTAAACGGGTAGACTATTAAAAATTTTTTTTGAATATTGCATTGTTATCCAGTTCTAAGCTATGTTTCCAATTTCAAGTCTCTAGCTCATCGGGAAGTTAGTTTAAAATCAATTGCAAAATTTATCATCGAACAGACAGACAAGAAATCGAATCAAAACGTGATAAAAAATCGCATATTACAAATCTGAAGAACGCACAATCGACAATCACAATAACAAACATCGAATCGTCACGTCGTTACGGCATCTCCCTACACTATATTATATTTTAATGAATTTTAATGGAATTTCATTCTTTTTTTTGGTTCTTTTTTTATGGTTTTTTGTTTTATGCTTTTTTATGGTTCAAAAGTTATTGTAAACTGATTGGGACTAGTTTCCCTCTTTGCCCTTCCGTGACACTGTACCCCTTACCATCGTGCCTTGGGTCGGGGCAAACAAAAGGAGGCCCGAGGCACGCTTCGGCTTTTCGCTCAGCGGTCAAAATGTTCCATCGCGAGTAAATTTCAGCTGATTTCGCTATTGCCAAATATACCGATGTTTCGGGATCTTTTCACGTTTTTACCCACAAAAAAGGACCGAGCTGGCCGAGAAAATTTTTCGGCCGCGGGCGAGACAACAGATATTGTTGCCTCGCCCAGCCGATTTAGATTTAGTTCCAGTCAATCTCGAATTAAACAATTGTGGAAAATCCGAACTGTATCGTGTTTGGTATCATTTTAATCGGACAAATATCGCGAATGTGCATCTAGAAGTGGAATCCGAAAAATTTTATTACTTTAAAAAAGCACATACATGCAGTGCCGGATTAAGCTCCGTAGCAGGAGTAGCAAATGCTACGGGCCCCGCGTTTGCAGCAGAAAATTGGCCTATGTGGATACCCTTCTCAGATTTTTTTGTTAAAAAAAAGGTCATTCATCGTGTTTTATTATATTATCGTGCAAAACCTAGGCCCCCCTGGTAACATTTGCTACGGGCCCCTCGCTGGCTTAATCCGACACTGCATATGGGCATTCTGCGAAATAACCTGCAATTACATACTTCGAAACTAAATTGGCTTAAAATATCCTACATTAATTTGGAAGGCGTTGTTGTAAAAGGGAAGCTTCAGTTTTTAAATCTATCGAAGATTCATTCTCGAAAACAATGTTACAACATTTTCATGGAGGTTTGCACAAGATTTCTAGGGTGTGTAACGCGATCTATTAAACCTTACACAATGCCTCGGCGAATAAAGACGAATTGTATTTCAAAGAATAGGATCTCCACTTCGTCAATCCTAATAATTTCAGATTGAAGTTCGCGCCTAATCCAATTATGCTTGTTCATTCATTGCAGACTGTTAGCAGGAGACTCTTGTCGACCGCAGCACCACACAACACTAAGCTGCAGGCTGGCCTGGATCGTGTGTACCAAGATATCGAAAAGCTGAAAAGTGAGTCACACATCTGTACCACAGAGCAAAACTTACTGTAGTACAGACACATTTCATTTTCACAATTATATTTCATTCGCGAAACAGCTTGCACAATTATTATCATAAACTTAACGGAGCAACTTCTTTTTGTATTTCTATTAACACATCTTGCACAAAAAAGAATACATAAACAAATTTTGTTTGATGAAATTGTTATTGAATAAAATAAACAACCATTTTTTGAAGTCGGCTACCGCGAAAACAATATTATAATCTTTATTTCAAATCGTCAATAATTCCGCATTGCGAAGAAAATTGTTTGGATCAAATCATTATTGAATAAATAAACAACCATTTTTTCAAGTCGACAACCGCGAAAACAATGTTATAATCTTTTCTTCAAGTCGTCAATAATACTGCATTATGAAGAAATTTTTTTGGGTCAAGTTATTATTGAATGAATAAACAACAATTTTTTGAAGATGTCGATCGTGAAATTAATGTAACAATTATTTCTGAAAATCGTTGATGATTCTACATTGTCTAATTGTTTTTAATGTCTTTCGCAGGACTTGAAACGAGGCCCGCTGAAACTCTTCTCCCACCCCTCTCCTGTGGCACAGCAGGTGAATTGGATTGCATTCTCTGCTGTAGATTATTATGGAAACCCGTAACAACACCATGCGGGCACACGTATTGTTGGATGTGCCTGGACAGATGCTTGGACTATTCCTCGGTCTGTCCTTTGTGCGTCACGTCTCTGGCCGATGTAAGTAACATGCATCAATTAACAATAATCGTATTAGATATTGACCCCTCTGACTCCATTGTTGCACTAATTGTGTAACATTACGGTTGCACAATACGTCAATTGAAAATCTTTTAAGACTCTACAATACAGACGGTATAATGAAATATACAAGGTGTTCGAAAAATCTTGTACCAAACAGGGATGATTCCTTCTTCTGAGTTATAATTATAATCAAAGTTATAATTAATGTTATAATCTCCCCCTCGTTCGATAACAAGTTTCGCAGAAATCGACTCTACATAAAACGACTCCACATAAAACAGTATCGGTTCTCCCTCGTGTAAAATTTATTCCAGCTCACAGATCACACTGTCTAACGAATTTCAACTTTCTTCTTGTTTCGAAATAACTGTTTGGTGGATCTTATAGAGTTTTTTCGCGCTGATTCTGAATCTTAATTTTTCTCCTAGACACACAGTTTTCCAAAAATTTGAGTTTGAAAAAAAACATACTTTTCGACTTTGAACAAATATTTTGATGTTATTATACATATATGATATTGTATTGCTCTTTACAGCAAAAGATTCTGTAGACTTTCCGAAATCCAGTGATGTACAATACTAATACATTACGATTGTTTAAACTTGTTTTTAAACATGGAGAGGCGCCACTTTTGCAATGGTTTTTGATGATATTTTGTTATTTATCTGAAAAAATAAGGGTCCAGCGGAAAATCGAACTACACCACGCGATAGAGCAGACTTTTATCTTGAGAAACCACATCACAATATTTGTTCAACGTAGAGAAATATGCCTTTTTTTCAAACGCAAATTTCTCAAAACCTGCTGTGCGCAAAGGAGAAAAATTTAGGCCAGATTCGGAATCAGCGCGAAAAACTCTATGAGATACACCGAACAGTTATATGGAAACATTTTTTCTGTTGGACAGTATTATTATTCTTTGTTAACATTGGATAGATTGTTTTGTCGGTTTCGAGAATTCTGTCTCGGTTGGTAGACGGGGCTCGTTAATCACGATTTCACGATTCGTTAATCTCGAGAGACAGGGAACGCGACATGCGACAGCCTCCGCAGAACCCCGGACAACACCTGTCGATAAATAAGCCATAATACTTCCTAGTGGTTAGCGATTTCGTGGATTACAATGATTATTGTTCGCGGTCAACACGGCTGGACTGAAGTTCCGTGTTCGTGGCGTCATTACCAAGTATTCGTTAATGACGTTCAGGAGATTTTTGCGGCGTCTTAGATTTCCTGCGCTTATGGTCCTGCGTAACTATAAATTGCGTTACGTCGCTGCTCATTAGTTTTTATTGTTTCGAAACGATTCGCTGGTTTCGGTCACCTCGGCTTTCTAGCTTGAAACAGTTGTAACTTTGAAAATATAAATCGTGGAGCAATCGACCTGGTGTGATTGTGCAGCTTGAAGCGTTCACATTCATCACCATGACTTTTCATCCCACTAAAAAATGTGTTAACGAGGTCTCCATAAATTTTGAGTCTCATAAAACAGGAGTGAAACGATCTCATAAAGAAGTCACGAGACCCCGTCGTCGGAATCTTTCCGAGAGCTTTGGAGGACGAGGCTCTTCTGCTCGACTAACCGGAGTGTCCTTTAACTTTCAGTACTTGGCCAGCAGCCAGAAGACAGTGACGGACTTCGTGGAGAGAGCTTTGAAGACGGTGGCGCCGGCTGAGTATGCGTCGAGGGCGACCAGCCACCGATTGGAGCTTGCACAGGGTTTGGGACTTCTCGATAGCGAGCAGATCGCAGTTTTCGTTTGCACCACTGCGTTTCCTTGTGTCGCCTGTCCTCTGTTCGTTTACGAGCCCAGATACAGGCTCATGGTCCGGAGATGCGTCGAAAGCGGGGTCCGTCAGTTTGGAATCGCCGCTTGCCTCAACAGGGAAGCGACAGGAACGAAAAGGTTATTTTCCTTGAAGAAAAAATTATTCCACGACTTGCTTATGAAAGCTTTACCAACCCATTCGCGACATTTTTCTGGTTAAAACGAGTACAAACACGATACAATTCGATTCGGATTTACCCGATTGATCCACGATCTTGTGGATCCTTGCTCATGCGAACTGGCCAGATAGTAGTCCAAATTGTATCGTGTTCGGGCTCATTTGAATCGGGGTAGTATGAGGAATAAGTTATAAACTAGATGAGTAATTTATAAATGAGTGAATTGTTTAGCGACGAGAGATTTAGCGTTTACCGATGGTTTCTTTCAGATACGCGGAGTACGGTACCATGCTCGAGATTCGGGATAGAGTTCTGTTAAAAGACGGTTGTAGTATACTGAGCACAGTCGGTGGAAGGAGATTTAGGGTTATCTCTGGGGGTGAAAGGGACGGCTACGATACCGCTCAAGTGGAATTCTTGAGGGATACGATGGTACAGGAGGACCAACTGTTGAGCCTCTTAGAGCTACACGATAAGGTAGGACATTTACAGTAAGTCTCTGCTAAAATACAATTCTAATCGATACCGTATTCACGCGTCAACCGTCTGAATTGCTTCGTCGTTCGTGTACCAATTATTATCTAATATTCTTTTATAGAATACCCTATATACTTCCATGGATATTCATATAGAGCGTTGAAAGACGAATCCAACGAATACCATGTCGTTACAATTACGATAATTCAGTCTCAAGAGATTCGTGGTTGAAAGGTTTTGGATTAGGTTTGTCCCTTCCAGATGCGGATATCTCGAGATTGAATGATCGGAACAGTATGGTCTGGTGTTCGTTGGATTCGTCTCTGGACGCTCAACGAAAGTATCGAAAGAGAATGTATAGGGTGTCCTGCAAAGAAATACGGACGACGATGATAGTAGCTTAAGAATTGAAAAATTGAAACTGAAGGCTGCCTCCTAATCTAAGGATTGAAAGGCTCGATAAACGAAACAACAATTAGAAGAGCTAATCTTGTTCCAGGTGCGAGCAAAGGGTAGAAGATGGTGGGACACGGTGTCCTCGTCCCAGCAATCAGAAATCCAGCGAGTATTCGGTCGAATGCCGGACACGGAAGAGGATTGGCCCCGACTCCCAGACGGGCCATCGTGGACTTGGTGGTTGTTAGCAATCTTACCGTTGGGACCTCAGCTTCAAGTAGGGATCTTAGGCACAACTAGCTTGGAGAAGCGATTGAGAGCGATCGAGAAGACTCTGGACCACATGGAGCAAAGACAATTGACAGTAGCTCCTGCGCCATCAGAAGAGACGACAACGTCTTCGAGTATATGCAGAGACGGCGGTGGAATCACCGAGACGGCGGTGTCAGTTATTCAACAGTCCTAAACGACGGCTCCTCAGGGACACATCGTTCGCAGATCATCAACGCCGCGGCGAACAAAAGGGGATTCAACTTTCATTCGATGTACAAAGTACTTGTGACGTAGGGTTATCGAAGATTGCCACTTTTTACTCGATATTTAATATTCGGAAAAAGGCGATGGGCGTCCAGTGGTTCGTTGTCCGCTGGCCTCTTATTCTCAGATGCGTCGACCTCCGATCTTTCTTCTTATACTTAAATCCCGTTGATTACGTTTTAATTCGAGTACCCCGCGTACTCGCTAAACTTACGCGTCCGAGCGCCTTATCGACGGAACGATAACGATCGCAGCGAACGAATACGGTTGGAACCACGTCGCCTCGCACAGAGAATTTTCCGAAAAATTCGTACAGAGCTAACAACATTGACATCTGACAAAATCCGAGTAGCGTAGACAAGCATAGAAAAGTTTGCACGAAGTGTCCCGAAAATGTAATTCAAAGGAACCTCAGACCATTTGAAGCAACTTTTTCTTTCACGAAAATTCTTCCCCGCAGCTCTGTTACGGAGCTATTAACGAAAACGCGGGCTCACTCCGCCCACAGCGTTGTTATTGGTGGCCGCGACGGATTCCGTCAGCTATGGGCAGGACGAACAGTTCGTTTTTCGTTAATAACTTCTGAACGAAGCGACGGAGAACATTTTCGAAAACGAAAAGTTATTTCCAATGTCCTTAAGAATCATTCCCTTCAATTATGTATATTTTCGAGATATATGCATGTTATTAGACTGAGGATATTTATGGAAATTTACATCGACAATTCTCCAAGTGCATCTCATTATGAAATAGGAAATATCGACAGTAAATAGTGAAATTGATTACATATAATTCGGATGAACAATTGAAAATATTCACATATCTCGTACTATAGTTATCGTTTACCTCGGTAAGGCGTCACGATCCTCTATGCGCTGTTGCAATACGCAAATCTGTTCTTCCAGAATAGTCTATTATACATATATATCTCTATATGTATACACACATTTATGTATACACACGTACATACATACGAGCATGTAATATGTTGCAATCAGAGGTACGCACGTCGTTTCACGCTTACGTTTTCAATCGTACCCCGACTTGAAATTTTGTACCTTCTAATGAATCGCGTGGATATTATACTCATACACAGCCTGTTCTGGCCACACAAATGCGCTGAAACGTGAAACAGTTAGCAATATAAACTATTTGCTATTTTTAATCATTCATTAGTCTTCAGATGTTTTGTTTATTGTTTAACATTATCTTTGTGCATGTTAAAAATGGTATTTATTCATCAAATTTTAATACCATGTTCAATAAGCTAAAAATATCATTGTTAAATTCTTGTGATGTTTTCACTATTTCAAATTACAAGTATTCCTTTAGCATCGTACATGCATAAAATTCACAGACACTATGATTATTTTTGTGGCAATTAATGCAAAAGGGTAGCCATACTCTGATTTTGATGAAATTTAAATATGTTATGCAGCAACACATTTTTAACAACTTTTTCCTGTTCTAATATAGAGGGGTCGCTTTTAGTTTCCGAGATGTTCGCAAAAAAACTATTGCTAATACTGTATATTGAAAATTTTCCGTATTCTATCATGCTCCGTGGCAACGTGAGGAGGCTGTTCAGGCGCGGCGTCTGTTTACTTTTTTTGTAAACACGTTGATCCTTTTAATTTGCTATGCATGGCCCTCTCCGCCCCCTCCACAACTCATTCTAATCGCATAATGTTTGCATTGCAGCTGTCATCCGGAATGTGAACTAGTAATGGCAAAAGCATCGGAATATTCATGATCGGAATTTGAAATCAAAATTGAAAGCTCTATATATCTTACTATATAGACTGAGACCCTGTTTTTTGTTATATCCACAACGTGTTTACAAAAAAAAGTAAACAGACGCCGCGCCGGAGCGGTGTACATTGCCACGGACCGTGCTAGAATACGGAAAATTCAATACAGTATTAGGAATAGTTCCTTGCGAATATCTCGAAAACTAAAAGCGACTCTCTATATTGGGAAAGGAAAAAGTTGTTTAAAATATCGAAATCTATGACATATTTAAATTTCGTGTTATATTCATCAAAATCGGTGTATGGCCACCCTTTCGCAGTATTTACCATTTTTTGAAAAATTATTGTTAATAATAACAGGTCGTATATATTTTGAACTGTTCGTGAGGCGTTGTTTAAACAGAACAGTCTGTAGATACAACGAGCGAGGATGTTGTATTTATAGTGAGTCTGCTGAGAGCGAGACGTTTGTAGAGGAGCGAACTCCATTCGAGATTTTTGTAAAAATGATTCATTAATTTAATGGAAACCGTGGACTTGTTGATCGAAAAATATGAACTAGCAATTAGTGGAGGAAGGACTCGCATTTCGATGAGATCGGCTAATTTCCTCTCAGCGACTCACAGCCATACATATTTGTCGGAAACCTATTTCCAACAACGACCAGTTCGTGTGGCGGAACGCTTTTGCAATGACATGAAACTCAATTTTTTATACTGTTCGGCCTGTATTCAAAACGCTCTAGTAGAACGAACCATACTCCTTTACACTACTTAAAAAAGATAACAAGAAGAAAAGAAAAAATCAATTAAACATTCTCCTAGAAATGATATACATACATAATATATATATATATATTTACTTGTTGTTGTGCAACTCACGTTATACGAAATTCGTTGAGCATTCTAAGATTCTAAGGGAAAAAATGTTCTTTTAACTACATAGACAATCGCCAAATGAACTATATTTATAATCAAAATTATAATATTAATAACTTCCTACTCCTATCGGAAATTGGCAATATCTCGATATAAGACATTGAGAAATAATGGAATCAATAATGGAATAAAATGGAATCATTGTTTAAAAGGGATGTGAGAGGTGGGAGTATCGAAATGTTTGTTCGACACGCGCATGACAAGTATGCCGCTATTCGTTGTGTTTCTCATCTGTTATTTGATTGAACAGAATCGTTTGTTTACAAAAGAATTTTAACAAAATGAATTCGTCGATATATAAATTGTCCCAAGAATGTTGTACTTTAATAAGGATGATTCCTGAGATGAAATACATTCGTGGGACATCCTGTACGAACAAAGGTGTATCGTTTAGTGATAATACAGTGTTATGAATACGAGCCTTTAAGTTTATTCCGTCGCTCATAAGACTTTCTCGACTATGGTAGCGTATAGTAATTTATTTTCATGCGGTTTTTTAAGTACATTGTGTCCGAGAGATCATATAGCGGTTGTTTCGAGATGTTAGGAAACGTCATATCAATCATGCAATCAAACCGTGAAGAAACGAAAGAATCGTGAAAAATGAATATGTGTCTGTTGTCACGATTATTGATCTTGTTATTAATTACTATTATTATTACTATTACGGTTAAGAAGAGTACCAAACACTATAACGAAGAATAAATAAAAATAATGGTACACTGTCTACACGAAACTATTAGCTTCTAGCGTCGTCGATCGCTCGAATATTATTGTAACGAGCAACGACGATCGTTTAAACAAATTGGCATGAACTGCTCTCGATTATACACGTAATTCCGATTTTCCAAAAAGAAAGAACAAGTGTGTAAAACTTTACGAAAAAGGGTGAACCCGGGGAAAAATTCTGACACATTTTTCATCGCGTTTTCTAATCGATAAACCAAGGAGCGTTGTCGATCTCATGGAAAAAATATTGATCGAGCGATACCTCCGTTTTAGATTTATATTCTCCTCTCTAGACTTTTACGAAGTTGTGAATCATGCATTGTGATATTACTGTATAGCCTACCTATTCTATATTGTTATAATATACATTACAAAATAGTATGTAATGTCTCACACAACTTTCCATTTTTACTTCAACATTTCTATATTTATCTTCATCTCTTCATATGGAATTATTGTAATAAAAATGTCACGAAATTGAACATCTCAGACTAACGTATATATACTTTTCATTCGTCCTGTTAAACGATCTCTCCTCTCCCAGCTCCAGTTACGCGAACGAATTATTTCTTTATTTACAATAACAGCTCTGTCACGATTTTCATAAAATGCACATCTCTGTCTTTCCTCTATCTCTATACATAATAAAATCGTGTTTGCCTGTATGTTCGTGACATTTCCACTAAAATGTATTTTTTCTAATCATTTTTTAATTAATTCATTCCATTTTGTCGTCTTAAAATAAAATCTATGTCCACGTGCAATGACAAATACTGGTTGATTTTTAACGTGATCAAAATTTCCAATCGCCAAGTTGGTCTCAGATCTATCTGAGACCTATCACAGATCTATCTATCTCTATCTCTAGATAGAGATTTTATTTTAGGACAACAAGATTGAAAGAACTAATTAAAAATGATTAGAAAAAAATAAAAACTCACGGGTACAGCTACAACCCTACTATTTTTGTTTCAAAGATATTTCCAAAAAATAAATACTTCCCGAGAGTTGAGTATTCAGCAGCTCGAATTTCTCATGTTTCACTGATTATAACTCGATAACTGTCCATTATTTAGATTCGTGCCAATTACATATTTTGTTCAGTAAATCATAAGCTACAACATATGAGAAATCCAACTGATTTTACCGTTCTTTCAATAGAATGGCAATATTAAAAATCGTGGTGCTAGTTTGCTTGTAGATTCTAATATTTATTTGAATATTTTCAAACAAGTTACGAGAATAAAAATTGTACGGTCCGCACGTTGCAATTTAATATATTCGACAGTTCATGTGAATGCGGATACGAAGGAACTTCAGATGAAAGGGATTCTCGCCTAATTTTGACGTGTCGAGTATGAACGATGAGATTCAGTATCTGGAGAAGTATTCGGTTGCACCATCGCCCAGCAGAGATTATTACGGGCTTAAAGTGATCCGTAACAAGGTACAAATCATCCGATTTCAGTTAACAAATTTGATTTGTCGCCATTGATACGTTTCGCAGGTGATACTGTACGTTTGGAAGATCTCGCATGGTCCACATAAGACACCACTCGTGCAAACCTCAAATTTTGTGGATTTTGAGCGAGATAAATATTTGCAAGAAGGGATCCAGCGAGCTTTTGGTATTTTGAGATTCGTTACCTTTAAATATCCTATTGAAAATTCGACGATATTATTCGCAGGATTAAAATTTTTATTAACCTCTTTATTAGGCATTTCCTGAAATTATTAAAACGATATTTAGTGACTAAAATCGAACCGATGAATACAGTTGAATTAGAATGTTCACGGATTGTTCTCCGTTCGTTAGGTAAATATTTATTGAAGCACGTGAAGAACATCGCTTCTAAACCAAGTCAGACCCTTCTGACGCTGCCGAAGAACGCTGTAGCAAGGTTGGTCAACTATCTGACAGTGAACGACGTTGTAAACTTAACATCACTGTCGCACGCCTCCAAAGAGGTAACCAGCAAAGAAATAAATAAATTTCAGACATACTACCGATTTATTTTTAAACATTCAGATCTTCGACGAGAATTTCGTGTGGGAAATATTGTGTAAGAGGTACACGTCGTTAACGAACAGGGACGATAAATTATCCACTAATTGGAAGCAACTATTCCGGCTGACACAGATACGGGGACTAATGAAGGAACAGAAGGTATTTGTTAATTAATTCCGGAAACCCTCGAAAATGAGATATCACGTGCGCCACATATTTAATTTACGTAATGTACATTTTAAATATTCAACGAGATCTGAAAACAATCTTTTTTTTTGTTCGTACACAAAATATTTTTTGTACTCCCACAGTTGGTGGAGATATTTAGGCGTCCTGTTTTAGACGAAACACCCTGTATAAATTTGTTGGGAATGGACTGGAAATTCGACAACATCAATTCGAAAAATGTTAAAGTTATCTTAAAAATGATTAAAAATTACCTTACAAATATTCTTCTAGATCAAATATTAAAAGAATTTCAACAAGTTCCGCACTGTAAACTCCAGTAATAGGTTACTGCTCGGTACAATATTATACCAATCGAAAACTCATCCTAACTGGCGGCTGAACATTCTAAAAACCCATCAGCAGCTTAATTGAAAATCATGTCGTTTTTCAGGAAACTCGGTCCCGTCCGCCTCCGAAACAGCCGTCAGTTGCAAAGCCAAGCACAAAACTCGATAACTCGTTAAAAGTCTCGACTATAGCATCAAAACCAAAACTCCACTCGACCACGAATCCGATCTTGAAGAAACCGGATCCTCTCAAAAAATCGATTCAAAATCCGACACAGAATCCCATTTCAAAGAAGCCTAATTTCCCGAAACCGACATACGAGACTCGGATCAACCCTCAGATAAAAGTGCCTCCATTAAAATCCCTGCAAACGAGTGATCGAAAGACCCTGAAGACAGCACAGAGCAGCACGAAAGTAACAAAACCAGTGCAGAATCCGGAGATAAATAAATTCCCGATCAAATTGGACTCGAAGTCTGACAAGAGGCAAGTGAAGCCAAAGAGGACTGACACAAAGATTGGTAGCAGTGAAGTTAGAGCGATGGAGGATCGACCCAACTGTGAGAAAGCGAAGAGGTTGACTCACGGTAGCTCTCCTGCAATGGAGAAGTGCGGACCGATGCAATCTACGCTGGTGAAGTCGAAGAAGATAGGGAAGAAGATCAGGCAGAGTAAATCGACGAATTTGAGCACGACAGAGCCAGCAATTACCGATCCGTGTCCGATCAGGGACGACAGCTTCGACTTTGCGGACCTGATCGAGGCCAGTCTGAAGAATATCCGCAGCCCGATGAGCATGTTCGATTGCAACCCCATCAGCATCGACAGGAAATCTTGTAGCGGTGACGGGAAGGATGAGAAAAAGATAGTGGACCGTCCTAGGGTGTTGAAGAGTGCCAACAGGAAGACTCTGGATAGACTGTCTGAGAAGTCGGAGCCATTGACCGGTAAGTCTGTTGGCTCTAACGCATCTTGCACTGGGGTGAAAGCGAAGAACAGTTTAAAGTTGGAGAAGAGTGAGAAGAAGATCGAGAAAGATGGGGACAAGGTGAATTATCTCGAGAGATACGGGATTTATCCGGAGGGTATGCAGAGGATCAATGCTGAGGAGCATCAGCTGAAGAATAGGAAGAAATTGTTGGATAAGATGGCGGTGTTGAGGTCCTTGGGGTCGAATTTCGTTGGGAGATTGGATGAGAACGTTGGTACCTCCAATCCGTATGAATTTCGAAAACGGAATCCTAGTAAACACTAAAGCATAGGTTCGACAGGGTGAACTGATAATCGTAATCGAAATCATTCGTCAATAATATTAGGATTTTAACAAGAACTCTGTAACTCTGTAAGTGTGAATTGGATTGATAAAATTGGAAAATCTGATCGGCAAGGATTCTGGAAACTGGAAGTGGTAATTTCAAATTGTAATTGATAAACATTTGGAATAAACTATGGAAATTCTTAGTACAGACTATGGTAAGTTTATTTCGCTTCGTTTCATGGAAAGGACAAGAGCCGATGCTCTACCGTACTCGATCCCATCGCTGCGACGACAGCGAGCGTGTCGATTGCGATAAAGTACATCGGTTGTCTCGTCGGCAGATAATCGCCGGGAATAGGTAAGTCCAAGGCGATCGACGACGTCACGCCTTATCAGCGCGAAGCAAAACTCTCCAGTTCTCTCGTGAACGTTTCCGGGGCCCAGCACGTTCCCCGACAGTGCTCGCCATTTTCGCTTCCACTGCCGAATCCTCTCGCGCCAGTGATAGTCGCTGACAGATGATAATGCAATCACTCTTTCCGACACTGTGGCCACGCACGTTCCCGTTCGGATTTCCCCGATAATCGATTTTCGAGTGAGATCGCGCGTCTCTCGAGCCGATTGACCTTATCACTGGCTCTAGATTAGCGTCAATCGGGAACGAGTGCTGCTGCCAGTGTCAGTGAACAGTCCAGATATACCGGGTCGTCATTTCGCGGCGAAAGAATGACGATCACCGTGGTCCAGGTGAAGCTAGCCTCGATGATCGCCATCGGGGTGGGCAGCTTCGTCGTTGGCGTTGCTCCCGTCTGTTTCGTCTCCCGGATCAGGGAGCTGCAACAGAGATTATTGCTTTCCTGCACCCTGTGCTTCGGTGGTGGTGTGTTGCTGGCGACCTGCATACTTCATATGCTACCGGAGTCGAGGGAGTTGATGCCCGATTATGCGGAACTGATATTCGCTTGCGGATTTCTCCTGCTGTACCTGATCGACGAGACTATCCATTATGTCTGGGGCAGCGGGGTCGATCATGACCCCGAACCGAGCAGTGGGGACGGCCGATATGCCGGGTATAGGATGTACGTTTACCTTTGGGATTTCTTTTTTGGATTTGCATTTTTCGAGCATTCTTTTGGTTCGGGGTGGAAGATTATCTAGGTGCACTACCATGCACCAGCCAAGTTCTCGCACTACCTCCTTTTACACGAAACAACTTAGCCCTTTTTTAAAGGCTTGTAACTCGGAACTGGAGGCAGATCGAGAGATGTAATTTCGTGCACTTGTTAAATGCAATCATGTCTCAATATTGACAAAACATTAATCTTCCAACAGTAAGTTCCGAGAGATATGACCTCAATAATCGCTAAATTTCTCACTGACTGACTGACTGATTGACAGATCATCAAAATCTTTTAGGTACTTCCCATTGACCTACAAGCTTGAAATTTGGTACATAGATCTACCACAACAAACACTCAAACGAATGATTATCAAAGTTTAAGTTTAGCAAATGATACTATAATATACATATAAGGTGGTTCGGAACCCACCTTAAAAACAGTAGGTCCCGCTGGAATTGGTTGCAATTAGGCGATAGGTGAAATTGGAAAGAGAAGGAGAGTGGTGTACGGACTTGAAACCCTGAGGGGACCAAGTATCTATTTCCTACTTCCTATAATATACATATAGTATACTTATAATATATACTATAATATAATATGATAGCATGTGTGTTTCGGTTAGAGTTTGTAAAATAACATAGAGATACTCTCTCTGCCTTTGGCAAATAGACTGTGAAATGTAAACATGTGAGATGCGCTATTCGCAACAATGCTATCTGCCCTAGAATTGAATATTTCGCGAAGATTGCTTACGAATGTGTGATTGATAACATAGAAGACTATTTAAAGCTTCAAGCAAACTGGTCTTGCAACTAATTGAAGAACTAATCAACATTAAAACATATTTGTGATGAGTAGATTCCAGAAGGTTTATGAAAAATTTAAATTTGTATTCGTCATTAATAATTTTATAATGTTTTTCATCTAAAACAGGGCACCTAAATATCTCCTCCAATTGTGAGGGAACAAAAAATATTTGAAGGAAGCGTTATACATATTGCAAACAATATTTTTTCCGAAGGTCATTTTTCTCGAAGTTATCAAGGTCATCGGTGTTCTTTGATGCATAACTACATTATTTTTTAATATCATCGTGTAGCTGATCAAAACATACATTTAGATATGTACAATAACATTACCTTGAAATGACTTTGATATTAGCTTGCTCGGAGCAACAAGACGAGTCATTTCAAGGTCATGTTATTATACATATCTGGAATGTATTTTTCGATTAGTTATACGATGCCATAAAAAATGTAGTCATGTATCAAAAAACATCGATGACCTTGATAACTTCGAAAACAATGACCATCGGAAAACAATATTGTTTGCAGTATAACGGTTCCTTCAAGCCATTTAAATAGTATAGAAAATATTGTTTGTATCCCCACAGTTGGAGGAGATATTTAGGTGTCCTGTTTTAGACGAAACACGATATATATTAATACCCTCGAAATCTTTTAAGTTGCACTTCCACATTTTCGTTGTAAAGTCATGAAATCCGGAGTCTAGTAATGAGAATCATGATGAGCAGAGAACGACAAGTATTAAAGGGGTTGAACTTGTTCAAGACAAACTCCAGATATTCCCGTATCAAAGTTTCGAGCGTTCGAAATACATGCCGGTGAAAATTCAACGTTTCACTCTTCTAAACCACTTAATAATGCCGCTCAAGTCTTTGGCAAACCTCTGATAATGGAAGGCGAATAAGAAACTCGATAGAAGCTATTGCTTGTTTCCCCGCTAATCATGTTACTCTTTTATCCGACCTACATCCTCGAGAACTGAATGAAAGTTAATTCGTTACGTCAGGATGATCGATATATTTTTCAATGAACACCTTGAATGTACGCAAACAGACACTCCTTTTATTTTCTTCAGCCACCTCTAGTTGGAATTTCTTTTCTCCGATCCATCAATTTGCAACTCTGCAATTTCAATGAACATTCTAATATAATTACGAACGAATCGCCGATTCTGATGCGAATTAGCATTGTGAAATTTTTCTCTGTTACAGAGATCATTGCCGGTCCCATTCCCACCAGGCGAATTACTCCACTGCGGGCCAATCGATCAGCAGTATTTATCCGGCGGAATTTAATTCGAAATCGTCGTATCAGGCGGATCTTTATAGGAATGGAACGAGCGTTGGTTGGAAAAACAAGACTTATGGGGCGGTGAAAGATGCACCGGGTGCACCCCCGTCGTGTTTTCACGAAGAGGAGACACTGTTGTGCCACGGTAATCACTCGGAGCCCTGCCCGAATTCAAACACCAGCCTTCTTGGCCTTTTGCTGGCGCTCACCGTGCACTCAATGCTCGAGGGGCAGGCGATCGGTTTACAGAAAACAACCTCGGAGGTACGTGATACGCAATATTTAATTAGGGGATGGTTACCGAATTTTCCAAATAATTTCCAAACTAAAGATAAATCTTTCGTTGGAAATGTCGCTCTTTTTTGCAGTTGGACCAACAGTCGGGGCGAACGTTGAGCCAACGATCACACCCAACCTAGAGTCAACGTTACTATGAGACGAACCTACAGAGCCCAAATTCCGATTTTCTTTTTAATAGTTATTTTTATGGTATATCATAAATAATATACATATTAAAAATGTATTTTCAAATACATGCCCTATCGTTGAACCTACAGATGATTCTTGTTCGTAGATGCTATGAGTAGGACTACTAGATACGTCAACAAATTAAAATTAAAGTATCTAAAAAACGAAGACCCATTTTGAACAAACCCAAAAGGGTTTTCTTATACTACAGAAACACCCCCCTTGCCTTTCCCTTGGAAAATGGAAAAATTAAAGAAATGAAAAAATTCCAAGGCTGCTCACAATAAAATTCTAGTGGATCAACCATCGCGCAAAAATTTCAAATTTTAAGTATATTTAGAAATACGAAAAAAAAATCAATTTGGAATACAACTTATTTTTGGTTGCAGCAACACTTCTGGCGACTGTTAGGCGATATATTTAAATGTTGACAAATTTTCATTGAGCCAATGTAGTATCAATCGTTGTAAATTTCACGTGACTTAACCAACTGTAATATCTGTAGGCCCAACGTTGGGTATTCGTCGGCAAAGTGACATAAATTTTCGTCGTTGGCCCTACGTTGGGGATTTGTCGGCAAACCACTAACCATTCCCCAACAAATTCCCAACCGTAGGCCACCGTTGGTCAACCGTAAATGCTACTAGGGTTGGGAATAGACAAGGATTCAATTGTTATTAGGTTAAATAATCAATTATGTCGATCGTAAATGTTAAATATTTAATTTGTTGCTGATTTCGGCGCACAGTTTCGATCAATTAATAACTATTTAATTAGCAATTTTGCAATTTGAACTTTTTCTTTCCTAACGTTTTGGTCCTGGTTTGGACCCTTTTCAAAGGAATTTTGCGTCTATAATAAGTTATTTTCGGATATTTGCCTAAATATTTGCGAATTTTTGTGAATTTTATGAGATTCGTTAAAACCATTTTGGTGAAGTGAGTGTGGGTATCCATTGCTCATGCGGCGTATCCTTCATTTTCCATGGATGAAGAATAGAGCATGATAGATTCGAGGTATGGCAATGATTAAACGGTGGTATGCGATCCTAGCACGGTTTATTCCCTTTGAAGGCTCACATATCACTCGCTCACTGACTATCCTCTTTCGCGATATTCGTCGATCGATTCGGGATGATATATACACTGTGTGTCCGGAAAACCATCCAAAACAAGTCTATTCATCTCTAAATGTAAATAGAGAAGTTCTTTATCATTTTGAAATTCGATGCTCTGTTGTTTTTAGAAATTCTTCTTGTTTATTTATATCCATTCAACACTAGGCTTACGGAAGTTTAGAAATAGCTATTTCCCATTATTTTGTAAACATAAAAAATATATAAAAGACTTTTTAAAAACCACGTTTATGGGGTGAAGTGGAATATTTAAAAATATTTAAATCCTAAACGCACAGTCTTTTTAAAGCTTTTTTTATATTGCATCGTCATCCAGTTCTGAGCTGTTGAAAATTTCAAGTCGTTAGGTCATCGGGAAGTGGTTTAAAATTCGATTTCAAGATTTGACGCATACAACGACAATGACAACGACAACGACGACAACGACAACTCGGCAAGCTAATATAAGCGTGGTAAAAAGAATGTGGTCAATCCAAATTTCTGGCCATTTCTCTAATAGTATATATCCCAAGAAATAAATTGAATGATTCCCCATGAAAGCATCTTTACAAACTTAATGATTGCAAATAAAGAATATAACATAAGTGTTAAGAAATGTCTGTATCTCTTCGTTTTAGGTGTTGCTTCTGGTTGGAGCAGTGGCCTCGCACAAGTTCGTCGTCGGCTTTTGTTTAGGCTTGGAATTAGCCGGCGCGAATAGTTCTGTCTTCAGGTTGGTGCTTGCAATATTCACCTTCTCTGCCGGGTCTGCGGTTGGCATTGGAACCGGAATGTTAATGCTTAGGGTGTGTGCACAATCAATTTTTAATTAAACAATTTATTTCTCTATGGTCGACCAATAATTTCGGTGCTAGAAAATGTTCTGTTAATCTTCAAGAATTGCTAAAAAATGTTGAGTTAATTTTCAAGAATTGCTTGAAAATGTTGAGTTTATTTTCAAGAATCGCTAGAAAATGTTGAGTTAATTTTGAAGAATTGCATGTAAATGAACATAAAGTTACAGAACATGTTAACACGTGATTATTACAGATGAAGCATGAATGGCTGAAGGTCTGCCTGCCAATTCTGCAAGGTCTAGCCGGAGGATCGCTGCTGTTCGTGACAGTCAGTGAAATTCTACCTAGGGAAAGAGCAAGATGGCACAAGAGCCCAAGGCGTTCTGCTGGGATTATGCAGTTTTTCTCCGTGGTTCTCGGTTTCACAATTATATACGTGATAAATAACTATGTAGGCGGGTGATGAGAGAAATCAGTGATAGAATAAATTCTTTACAAAATACACAAGCTAGGCTAGAACCCAGTAAATATTCAATTTAACGCTAAACCTACCGACCATCAAAATGTGCACTAGCTGAGGGGAAAATAAAGGCAACGACTGAAATAAATTGCCTCAGGGTAGCTATTCTTGTTTCCGCATAAATATAAGAGCAAGTACGTGTAACGTTATTGGGAGAGTCGTGTCAGAATAATAGAAGGGTTGAATGGAGGAAAATACATACTTTAAAGATTGAAAATAGAATACCCTAACAAATCAATACGTCGTTCTAATCGACGGCCATTCTCTTCCCGTGCAATCTTTACGTCTGGCAGGTGGGGCATTGGAAAATTGTGCCAGAGAAATATTAAAATGGTTCTGTTCGATTTAGCTGCAAAATAACATATGCGAATTTTTCCAAGTGGAAAAATTGAAGAAATTAACTAATGGCTCTTGGAGCTAATTTGTCCAATTCAACACTTCATATTGGAGATTCATTATAGCAGATTTTTATGCAAAATAAAAGTTTTTTGACTGAATCGTACAAAACAGAAATATTGAATGAAAATGTCCCAGAAATTTTTAAGTCGGCTGTCGAATGTCAGAGATTCGATACAATATTGATTTAGACATTTCTGAAGTCTATTGTAAATGGTAGGAATTACAACGATCGTGAAAATATTCAGCGCATCACTGCCGAAAACTAATTTCTCCAAAATTTGTCAAGAACTCGGTAGAGAACTTTCTAGAATAAAATATTACATGAGTGGCTTCATACTTTGTAATGTAATATCTCACTGCAACAACTTCTAACGAGATGAAGACTTTCAGGTCCATGTACGGCCACGAAATTTAGGGAACCTTGACATTATCTCGTGAAAGATAAGTTTTACGTTTCTGGATATCTGATGAGTTCCTTCCCTTATTTTACAGAAATGATTAAACCAGAAATTTGACATGAAATTGTCAGAAACAGAAATCTGTAAAATTTTAAATACGTTTAATGCGCTTGAAGATTAAAAAATGAAGAATTAAATTATTGAAAGTTTCAAAATAACACTTATTCTCGTTTCCTATATATTTATATGGCCTGACAGATGCCAGATGGATCTTCTGATCGGTTCAAGACGACGCGATCGCAATACAAAGAGATTATTTATCAGTGCCTCTTTTTACATTTCGAGTGTTTCAGAGATAATTCGAAGATAATGGCAAGAGCGATAATCTGGACGAACTAATGTAAGTATGATCCAGTAAGCTGTAGAAACTTTGTAGTCCAAGATTGTTTAACTAGCATTGCATTTAATTCGAGAGTGTGTGAGACATCTGTAAAAGCATTTACAGAAATAACGATTAATTTTCCAAGGGCTAATATGCAAAGAAACTTCGATGATAAATGATAAACTGTCGCGATTCATGAAGATCTATCATCGCCTTGGCAGTAGTTCTTACTGATGATAGTTACGGAATTTTCCAATTCTCTCGTGTTATAAAAATTGTATTAATTGCAACATAAAAATTCATTGCAAGATACAAAATTACAATACTTCTTTCTTTTATCAATAATTTTATCGAGTTCGAAAGTGCAATGTAATCAAATTTTTTAAATGTTTTCTTTACCTTACATTTTTGATATACTCGTTTGCCATTTTAATAAATAAAGTCATTAGTGCGAAAGAGTGGCTATAGTCCGATTTTTATGAAATTTAAATATGTTATAGGTTTTGACATTTTAAACAACTTTTTCCTGTTCCAATATAGGGAGGTCGCTTTTAGTTTTCGAGATATTCGCAAAAAACTATTGCTAATACTGTATTGAATTTTCCGTATTCTTTTTTGCGAGTATCTCGAAAACTGAAAGCGACCCCCCTATATTGGAACAGGAAAAAGTTGTTTAAAATGTCGAAACCTACAACATATTTAAATTTCATCAAAATCGGAGTATGGCCACTCTTTCGCAATAATTACCAACAACAATTCAAATGAGAATTATAATAAACATTTTCTGACGGAAACGCATTACCACATTTTTCATCGAATACATTTTTACAAACGAATAGCAATTAAAATTGGTTGCACGAAAGAGTGAACCATCGAACCGAAAGTTTCACAATTGTGTTATAACAAACGAGCAGTAATATTTCCACGTAATTTATACTATACCTGGGCCAGGACAATGCAACATCGTAGTTGCAATGTTCTAGTTGCGTGCGCTCAATTGCCGAGAACAATGCAATATTTACGGTTATTACACACTACGATCGTGCATTTTCACAACAGAAGTTTTTAATACGATCGGGATATTTATAGTTTGTCAGGGAAACTTGAATCGAACTTTTTATTACGTGTTCTGTTCCTTCCATTGATAAACGATATTTCAGAGGCGTCGCGTCGGTGCATGATTGAACTGGCCGTGTGGCCGTTATTGAAAGACGCGATGAAAGAAAAAAACGAATCCGAGTGAAATCTTTCTGAAGAATGCGAAACAAACGATTTACTGGAATGTTGTACGAAATAACCTGCCATTTCTCTCATTAATTTTATTCGCTCGAACAAAGGCCTGCTCGGATTGTTTAATTAATCAAGCAAATATGCACGACGAATGGATTTGAAAAAAACGTTGCGTCCAGACGCACAAAGGAGATTTCGCACCTTATAGCAGCAATTTAGAATAAAGCTGAATTATCCGCGAGTGTTTGAAGCGCGAAGTTCTTCCTCGACGCGGCGCGCAATTTGCTAAATGGGGAGCTGTCTTTTCACCGGTTCTCTCTTTCACGGTAAAAATACACTTCAACGATCCGAGCGGTAATTGCAGCCCGATTATAAAGTCAGCTTGAACGTCCGTGCGTTCGTTCCTTGCGCAAAATTTTTCGCGGGACGATTGTTCGGACGCAAAATTAAGCCCGGGAAAATTCAATCCATTAAAGGCTAACTCGAAATCCTGCGGCTACGGACGCGTTTCAGAACCTTTTGTTTCGGTTATACTCCACTTATGAGATCGTGCTTCTAATGCACGCGAGGCTGCGGGCTATCTCGTCGCGATTAAAAACGCGACCGTAAATTTAAATCTAATTGTTCCTCGCTGACAAACACGGAGTTGGAAACGCTTTGTTCCGTCGTTTTCAAAATGGCGAAAATGTTAATACCCGCGGATTTTTATGCGAGATGAAACTTGTTACGTGAAAAGTGATGTTTTTCAAATCATTTTACTGGGTCGTGCAAAAATATACCATCGCGCATTGGTATTCGAGTTATTTATTCAGTAATCTATTAATGATAAATATTTCCTTATGTCGATAGTAGAATTGTTATCATAAATATTATCGATAACATAAATGTTATCGGCGCACTGGCTCGATCAATTGTTATTTTAAAAACACTGTTTGCAAATTACAACAACGTTTTCAACGTTTCGATTTTGCTTGAGATTATTTTCAAGAAATAATTCTATTAATGATCTGTGATAACATTAAATGAAAGTGATATGTACAATGCAATTGTACAATTGGAATATGATAGATACGATTGAAAAATTACAATGCAACGCATTCTAAATTTTGACAGATCTGCATCGTTCTCGGCATTGAATCCGAGAGGATGGTTAGGCGAAACGCCATAATCGTTGATGTAGGTCAACCAGGGACGCGCGAAGGTTCTATCGACTTTAAACTTCCTAATAAGGGAACGAAACACGGGTTCGCCACGTAACAGGGCGGTTTTGAATGCCATGCAATTCAAAGACGAGCACTGAACTTGTTCCGAAACCGATACAATCGCGTCGTAGAGAGGCCGTGCTTATCTGTCGCGTCGGTGGCCTGCAAGTTTTTCGGCTTTGTAATATTTCCGAAGGGAAAATCGATGGGGACCTCGATAGGAATACCCTGCAGAATCTCGGGAATCGCTCAACTCGAGCGTCGAACGACTAGCAATTAGACGGATATGAAATTTCGATGCCATCATTGCTACTGAATTACTGGAATCTAGTTTCGCCGCTCTGTTCCGAATCCTTAATCGAATAGTGCTCCGCCCTCTTCCGACGATTTCGTCCTTGTTTGTTGTTCGTCCTTCTGCGGTAAAATAATCACGGCGAGAAATTAAATATTACTGTACAAAGTCTGCAGAAATTAATGTGGACCTTTGTTAGAGAATTTGTTGTTTATTCGCCGGTGGAAGAGAAACGCGACAGATGTAAGATGCCTAGGAATAACGAGCTTGAATTTAAATAAGCATTTAGATTTTTTAATATTCTTTTAATATTCTTACCATGTCTCTTACAATTTTTAAGTCTGATCAACATTCTGCAAAAAAATAATCAGAACCTGAAAGAAGAATAAAATTTAATAATTGAGAAATAATTGGGAATTTTAATAATCTCTTTTAAAGCAGTTCAATCGAACGAGCAGTTCTAGAATATTTCTAGAATATTATAACTTAGAATATTACTAGAATATTATAACTTTTTTGTGATATCAGAACCAAAAAAATTAGTGAATTCTAAGCGCCGTTATGTCGGAAACTATGCGAGATAGCGAAAAACTGAATACAATCAATTTTATGACACATTTTAACAGCTTGAATTTTGTATAGAATGGTTTTATCGCTAGGATGCATAGTTTACGAGATATAAGCGAAAAACCGAAAAAAGGAACCTTCTACGTGCCCCCCCCCCAGCACCCCACTCACTTCCTAGGAGCGGAGACTTTTAGTATGTTTAGTTTACCTCCTAACTAGAGTGCGAACAAAGTCCCAAAGTAAAAAATTATGTTCATTCCATTTCCCTCTACAAGTTTTCGTTCACTGGAACATTAACAGTTGAAAGAAAAATTGAAAATACTAACAGTTTATTTTGAAGCAATTCTTCATTTACATTTGGCTGAGTATGTAGGAAGTTTCCTAATAAACAGTAAAATGAATGGAACACCCTGTATAATGAACGTTAAAGCGAAACGTTGATCAGGCTATAATGGTTCTTCTCGACAGTATTCGGAGTCGCAAGGAAACCGGTACTGTGATTTCAGTGACATAATGCAACTATCGAGTCTGATACCAGTCTACCGCGTCGAACATACCGAGCACAATGGTACTCTAAATGATTACGTAAAGGCTGCGGAATAATGGAGGCGAGTTTAATGAGATTTGACTTCGCCCGATACATTACTCGAGGAAACTTCACCACAATGAATTCTGTTCGTCGGCTTAATTTTTGCGAGAACAATAAGCCTGAAATTGCCGAGGCAAGAAGTGTACCTTTTGCGTATTGTTCTTCTGTCGATTGTTCATTGTACCGTGAGGCAGGTATATATGGAAGGATTCACATAAATGTCTACGTTTGTTCTATCGGCTCTAGGTAATTCTCTTTACCACGCTTATATTAGCTTGCCGAGTTGTCGTTGTCGTTGTTGTTGTTGTATGCGTCAAATCTTGAAATGGAATTTTAAACTACTTCCCGATGACCTAGAGACATGAAATTTTCAGCATAGCTTAGAACTGGATATTGAAAATGCAATATTAAAAAAAAGCTTCAAAAAGACTGTGCGTTTAGGATTTAAACAATATTTTTAAATATTTCCCTTCATCCCTCGCCGCGCGACGTTCGGTAGTACGTCATCGCGTGCAGCGATCCCCACTCCGCGCGCTCCCTATTCCACTACGCGTTCCCAATCCGATTCCAACCCCGCTCCACTTTCCCACTTCGCACCGAAGGAACTCAGTTTACTTACTGGGTTGGTTTGGATTAGGTCGGGCGGGGGGGGGGGGGGGGGGGCGATAAGGACTGGCGATCCTGCTCGGTAAACGGGCCTTACTCTAAACTGTATTAACATAATCTTCGTGGGCGCTTTTATATATAGTCACTAAGATCTAAAAATATTATTTTCCCCTTTTTAGTGCATTCTAATATAAGCGTGGTTTTTCAAAAGTTTTTTTATATATATTTTTTTTATTCCTATAGAGGAAACGAAAGTTTTGATGACGAGGCAACAAAATGTTTTATGGAACAAAAACCAACAAAAATATATTATACAGCAGAAAGATGGCACAACGTCAGATTATAGAATTCATCTGCATAGCTTCAGCAGAATAAACACCGCGTGAATAACTTTACATAGCGAACTAGAATGCAACAACCTGCAAATTTGGATATCAATTTTTCACTTTATGCAATATAACATCGACAAACATTGCTTATATATATCGTAGAAAACAATCAATATGCAAAAACGGGATCGCGGCTGTTTCACAATAATGTTTCTCAGTTATATAAATTATCATGCAGTGTACAAGTACAGAAATTAGATAAGCGCATTTTTCTGGCGTTGAGTTTGTCGAGGAGAAGGTTGTACGATGTGCAATCAATAATTTGATCGTGATTGCTTGAGTAATTTCTACACCGGTTTTAATTGACAGTGGGGATAAGTTGTTCTTGATTGACTAGCGATAACGTCAGCAACGGGTCCACTTATGAGGTACATCAATATTCTGGATTGGGATCGTAAATAGTATAGTGCGAGACAGATAGTATTGACGCAAACAGCGTTTTGATTGACGCTACGTGGCGATTCAAAAATGCGTAACATCAACTAGCAAAGGGTCCACCAGGGTAAGCATGTTCCAGCGGCCCCGGCCACAATTTTTATTGATATTTTGTGGAAAACAATGGTTGTAGGTTAAAAGATAACCCCCTAAAATTTTAAGTTGCTAACCCTTCATATATAGGGTTTAGGTTATCCTTCACCCTAAAACCATTGTTTTCCACAAAATATCAATAAAAATTGTGGCCGGGCCGCTGGAACATGCTTATCCTGCTAGACCCTTTCAGTGAACTATAGTGCGATACCTGTTAAAATGTTACGTTCACTGGAATCTAATTTACGACTGAAGATATTCAACTAACAGTATTCCTCTAACTGCAGGAATTATTCAGCTCGATATACATATAATAGTAATCGGCAACTACAATTTAGACGCGGTGCATACTACGTTCCATTAATAGTTACACGATTCTCAGCTCGCTGAGATCAGCAGTGGGTGCACGTGTTTCATCAGCACGATCGTGTAAGTGTATACCACGTTGGATCATCCTCAAGGGAAACGACGATATACATAGTACAATTGCGTTGAAGTTATGGTTCTGATGCTGCTCGAGAAATGTAGCGAATAAATCAAGTCGAAATGTTCTCGCTTCAAGTGATTGTCAATATTACATTAAGGGTTGTACCCCTTTCCTCAAAATAAATAAAAGCGCAAAGCGCTGCGTCGAGACGCGTAAAGGAGATCCGACCTTTACAGTCGCAAATCTGCAATCCACCCGTCACACGTAAACTGTAAACGAATCGAATCACTCGCTCTCTCAATATCGATACGCGAGACCGACGCAACGGACCGTCGAATTTCACTTGTAAATTATCCCGCACCGTGCAACACACCGGAGATTGGAAAAATGATTTATTTTTGCTCGGGTGATAGCAGTTTTCACGTTTTACGCCCCGACCGCTCCGATGTTTATTAATCGGTCGATTTTCTGTTCCTTTCGTTATCGCAATTGTAAATTTATACGGCGACGGACCACCGATTAATATACGGCTCTTCCTGTAATTTAATTTTTTTGCATGTTCATTCTCATATAAATATTTATTCTCGTCATGTTTGATTATCACACAACAAAGAAACAATTGATTTTGCGATATGATAGAAGCATTCCTCATTGCGTGTCAACGTAGATAATTTTTTTTAGTGACAATTTTCTAATGCAAAATCATATTTTTATAATATACTTTCCCTCCTTTCTCCGAGGTCCTCTCTTCTACAGTAGCGCTTTTTATGTTATGTTTTTATGTTATTTTTATGTTATGAATTTTTTTAATTCCTAATATTTAACGAATATTTTCATTCGTTCTGTTTTATTATCATAGAAAAGTTTATTGTGGTACAATAATTTCTTTTTCCGTTGGATCCCATTCTGGTTAAAATTGAAGTGGCTTTGTTTTGTGTGCATCGATAGGCTCTCGGGCTGATGAGACACGGGAAGATGATTTGGTCGTGTTCGGTATACAACGGGGAGCGCAAAAAATTTTTTCATTAGACCAGTTCGGGTCGCGTGAACGTCGCACACCGGGTCTTTCATTATTCGCAATATCGGGAAATATTCATGGCCGTTCATCGGCGAACGAAAGTGATAAACGCCCCTCAAATTTTCTCACGTCTCGGGAGATGTATGCGCGACCCCTTCTCTATATCTCGCCGCCATTTCTATCTATCTTACTTTGTCCCCATCGGTTTTCATTCGTAGCACCTCTCGCGCTGAACCCTATTCCCACCTTTTGTTCCATACCCACGACCCTTTCTCGGTTATTTGATCGATCAGTTAACAAATCATTTTCTTACCAATCGCAAATCTTGAAAATAATCTCTTGTCTTTGATTTTTCATTTACGAAACTTGTACCATTATATTCCTTACATTTTGCTGATTAAAATGAGTCCAAACGCGACACGATTCTGATCAAGTCGAGTGGAACCTCGATTATGCGGACTATTGTCTCAATCAATTATTAATTTTTTCCTATACAAATCGTACAGCAACTGAGAAACTGAAGGCCCACTATTTGTGTATAACTTTTGTACCGTTTGAGATGTTGACATGAGGTTTGAACTAAAAAATATTATAAAATAATCTCTTTCGAATAATACATGTTAAAATATATTTTTTGTTTAATTTGTTAGTTAGTCATTTTTATAAATCTTTTATGTAGTTGTTGAATCAGTTGCTGCCCTTATTAAAACCGTTGTATAATAATTGGAAATTCAAATCTTATAGTTTTCTTATACGTAATGTAATTATGTTATTAGAATTTGTGATAAAATGTACAGGTATATAATATTTATAATAAAAGTTATTTATATATACTAATTAATCTTACCATTTTGTTGTTGAAGAAGTAGGTACAAGCGGCTTTTGTTTTCTTTATTTTTTTAATAATTCTGCAGCCTCTGGACTTAATTGTTTGATTTTCTTCTTGTAAGATCTTATTTTTGTGGATGAAATGTGTGGTTCCGATGTTAATAAAAATTTGTGAAATGTATCTTCATTTGTAGCGATTCTAGAAATCTTTGTCTTGTTTCTTGAGCCTCTTCAGAGAATTTTCGGTTTTAAACAACCATAAATTGTAAAATGACACGAAGTAGGAAATGATTCTTGTACGGTTATTTAAAGGAAGTTGTACCGAAAATATTCCTCTTTGTTAGAGCCTGGGAAGTTTTGGGAAAAAAGATATCCTTTGACAAATATACAACATTTTTTTAATCTGTCATGTATTATTCAGTATTATTTTTTAAATATATTATTATGAGTTATTACTAAAAAAAATGTATGATTCCATATTGGAAAGGGATGCTCTATACCATACAAAATATACTAAGAGAAAATATAGGACGAAACGATGAGAGGACATCGCAAAGAACTTAAGCAATTTTGCCTGGTGAAATATGCTACTTTCTATACGCTCTAAAATAATTATTCAGTTTCATTAATTTAAAAACAACGAGATCTGAGAAAGTGATTTACGATTGTTTCCATCTTCAAATCGAGGGAACGAAAAACAACTTTTTCACGACGCACGATGAACAATCGTCTGCCAATCACTGAGACGAATCACCATGTCATAATCCTTCCTTATATTGAAGATTCCAGAAGTCCGATTACCAGATGCCTTCTCTCCAGTGTCCCCCCCCTCTCTCTCTCTCTCTCGTTTACGAACGTTTTCCTATCCACCTATCCTTCAGCTCTGTTCGAGCTGTGTGTCCCCCTTTTCATCGTCCTTCGTTCCTTTGTCCCTACGGTGAGCAGCTCCATGTCGCGATATTGGAGTTTAGCTAACCCGATCGAACCGTCGGAATCCTGAAGGGTGCGGAAGGACATGGAGATAATGTCGTTTAAAGGCATAGGCTCACTCCATTAAAATGCCAGTCGTTCCCGGTAAATCTCATCGCCACTTCATTCTCAATCTCGCGTTAGTGTAGGCGATGTCCGGGTCCGGAGTAGCTAAACCGTTCGCTTATAGTCGATCGAGAATTCCTGGACGTTTGATCAGCGGTCTGAGGATCTTCTGCATCAGGAACGATCTCGTTGAACAGGAACACGCGACAATGTAGACGAGAGTCAGAAAATTTTCAAATGTAACAATGCAAAATTTTTCATTCATATTCATTTAATTATTTAATTTATATTCATTTCGTCATAAAAGAAGAGGTCCCTACACGATATTTCTCCGTGCGGAACACAGCCGTTTACAAAATAACGCGACTTCGTTTTATGTCATAATAATTCCGGACTGAAAAAATGTATTTTCATTACTTTATCAGTCCTATAAGAATTATTCGAATTTTCGACCGAGGAAGTATAATGCCCCCTTAAATAGATGTGATTAGTGTTCCTGATTTCTCAAGATTTTCATTTCTTGAGAAATGAAAAATAAGGCTATATCTCTCGACAATTCTCGAGAATTTTTAATAAAATAAAAATTATTGGAAAACTTATGATGTTTGGAATATCGTTGATAATATTTATCGAAAGCGCAAAAAAACTTTAACTCAATGTTTATTTCTATCCAATGTGTAGATAAATTTAAAAACAAGGGAAAAGTAGACGCTTAATATAACCGATAAATTTATTTATTCAAAACCAAACTTTCATAAAGTGAAATATTACGCTTTTGTTTTTAAATGACTTCTTAAGAAGCATAATAGGTCCAATGTAGAGTTAGACAATCTAATTTTTTTTCTAACAAAATCTGTAGTCGTAGAAAAATTTCTTTCATTTTGTGTGGATGTTGGCTTTATTGTATGTAGAACATGCAAACGTTGCTACAGATTCGGTGTCCTTTCCTTAGTGGAGTGAAAAATCTGGAATTCCTTTGTTAGAGTCCGGAATTTATTTTTTTCTGACGCTAAACTCTTGACACTAAATCCTTAAGGATATCTGCAATTTCTAATTCTAACTGTTTTCCAGTTTCCAGATACATAGTTCCCGATTCGGCGAATCTGAAAGTTTTTCGCTATTTTCATAAGAATCATTGTTATATTTTCCGAGAAGTTTGCCTAGAATTTGTTTTACCATTTTACAAATATCTGTCAAGACATCAAGAATAATCCAAGGATGTTAAATAGAAAAATGTATCTTCTGAATCTTTTTGCAAAGAGTCTGGATTATGCGGATATTTCATAAGGGATACAACAATCTTGTCTCTCCTTTTAGATGTTTGTTCTTTAATAACAACAAGAAACTCATTACTCAATTGAGTATTCAGTTTTTTGAAAGTTTTAAATAAGAATTTAAGAGCAACTTCAGCAGTTAATCATGTCGAATCTTCTCTACTAAGATTTTCTATTGTAATTCTTATAGCCTCTATATTCATAGTTCCACATATAATCTACATTTGTTTCAGACAGTGGCCTTTTAATAGTATTCCGTACTCTCAAAAATAGTCTAATCACATCCTCCATAGTGTTCTACCTGGTTTTACAATCCAAAATGAGTTTGAATTTTGTATCCTGTTCTTCCTCTAGATATTTCTTCAGAATATCATGTATTATCTCATATGGACACGCATTCCCACAACAATTATTATAAATTATCAGATTGCAAACATGCATACGTAGGCATCGATATGCTGCTTGTAGATATGCTTATATGTACGCGATTGATTAATAGTATATGCAATTTGAATTAATTAAAAATTAATTTCCGAAAATATCTTATAAAATAAAAGAGATTCATAAGAATTTTCCTAGATTTAAATTTCTGGAGAAATACTGTAATAACTCGAGAAATGAGAAATAACTAATTATAAAATTTCTCGAGAAAGAATTCTCGAGAAGGAACACTAAATGTGATGTATTTAGGAACATTGGTAGCACGGTGGAGACAAGCGTGACCGGTGCAAACGGCGCAAACTGCAACCACAAGTCGGTCGGCGACAGGGCCGTACAAAGTGTTGGTAATTGAAGTGGTTGCCCGTAGGACTTTCTAGAATAACACATTCAATTGGTTCCTTCGGCAACACTTTCATGCTGGACCTTCCCGCTGAGGGATTCGAGCGGACATATATATGTGTGATCCCCTGCGATCGATTCACACGGACATCGCCACGTACACGGAGAGACGGGGCAGGTGAAACTTGTTCGTTCCGTTTCTGCTTCTTTATCGTTACTCCTTTACGCCTCAGATCCACCGGAAGTCGAGTTGAAACGCGGATAAAAGCGTCCGCGGACGTACCCGACGGACGAACGATGTTCAATTAAAAGCGACCTCGTGTCCGGGAAATGAGGGGAGCTTTTCGATTCGACGAACAACCACAATATGCTGCACCGAAAATCTGTAAGAGAATTGCGATTCCTTTACACGCCGTTTGCCGGTGAATCATTCCGCGTGTTCACAAAAGACGTCGTCCGACGGCACGGGATGAGAAACTGTTCGCCGGTGACTGAATGCCGTAATGTTCTGATAAGCGCGGAATTTACTAATCTCTGAAAATATAAAGAAAATTAATCTTGTTATTTTTACAATACTATACACATCGGTCGATTGGTTTACTGTTAAACTGAGCGTGGTCAGATAAATTATTTCTAAACTTTTAAATGGAGAGCACAGATTATTCGGATAATCGAGGTTTCACTGAAATGTGAATTGCACGATCAACTTAGCTCGGAATTAGGTCGTGTTTGTGCTCATATTACTCGGAGAAATGTAACGAATACGATAAGGAAATTTAAAAAACAACAACGAACATATGAAAACGGTATCTATCAACGTTATTGTGGGAATAATCCTGAGTCATTAATGGTTGCAGATCTAACCATTACAGAATCGCAGATTCATTAGACCGTGCAGGTATTGCGATATCAAATTGCAGCTGTGAACATGATACCCGAGATCTCGATCATGCTATTTGCCAAAGTCGGGAAATTGTGATAATTAACGAAACATTAAAATCATACATTTCTCAGTCAGTGAAGCTAACTTTTCATTGAAGAAAATGATAGTGACATTGATAGTTGATTTCCACATGACCCGAGTGCTCTTCGGGAACAAAAATAATCGAGGAGGGTCTGTCCGGTCATCCACTGTCAAGTTACCTCCCGAACTGGTTTTGAAATGAAATCGATGAGAAACTTTTGCGACCGGAGTCAAAAAATGTCCGCGGCCCTTAAATCGTATCAGGCTTGCCCTTCCCGCTTGGGCCCGCATGGGCTGATAGATCTTATAGAAACTCTTTGCGAATCGGACACCTTACAGAAATCTGTTTAAACAAATAAACTAGGGGATGTAAAACTAGGGGATTCGAACTTTTCAAAACGAGTCGATTATCATTATACTATTTTTTTTTAATCTATTACAATTTCGAAAATTTTTCAAGAATTTAAAGTTTATGATTTTTGTAGGTCTTTTTATAAAGACAATTTATTATTTGTATTCCATTTACAGATTTTGATGAATTAACATTCGGAGAAGTACTGCTGTCTTCTGTCTAACAACATGTGTTACTCCAATTACCTTGGTAACAGTCATAAACCACAAACTACTATAGTTTCGATATAAAATAGGCGACTATGTAATGTTATGTAATTTTGATAATACAACTGGTATTTATAATAAGATAATTCCGAAATTTAAAGGCCCTTATATTATTATAAAAGAACTTCGAAACGGCCGATATGGTATTGTAGGAGATATAGATGGTTTCCAACAAACGCAAAGGAAATATCAAGGTATTTGGGTATTTGTGCGATAAGCGTGATAATATGATTACAATAATGTGTGTGTCTGTTTAATTTATTGTAGTAATAATTGTTCTATAATTATTGTAAGAAATATTATATTTGTAGTTGTTTTGTAGTTGAAACGAAAAATCGAGGACGATCTAGGGTCAGGATGGCCGAAACTGTAGTAGTTTGTGGTTTATGACTGTTACCAAGGTATTTGAGGTAACACATTTTGTTATACAGAAGACAGCAGTACTTCTCTGAATATTACTTAATCAACATCTGTAAATCGAATACAAATAGTAAATTGTTTTTATAAAAAGCCATACAAAAATCAATAAAGCGAGAGTCACCGAAGATGTCACTGCACTCAGAAAAGCAGGTTTAAATATTGACATATTCCCGAGAAGAGTGTATCGACCGACCATTTAGAAGCTTGCGAGCAGCTTCAGCCGATATTTTCGAAATACGAAGCAGAAAGGGGTTGCGAAAGAAAATCGATTTTCGAACCCGTCAAGCTGGGGATATCCATTAAACCCTTATCTTAGGGGATCAAATGGCAGTGAATGCGGCTTTCGATGATGCGATGAATCACTCCCATCATCTGAAAGTATAGATAAGAGTCTCTGGGTACTTCACCGACCGAACCGATACGCCTAGCTGCTCACTGACAATTAAAGAAAACGCTAAACCGCGGTCCGTGCGCCGAATGCAAAGATTGTTAGGTCGTGCGTATTACTCCGTGTTCATTCAAGTTCATTTTTCTTTTTATGGAAAATAAAAATTTTGCAAAATCTTGCTGGATTTTAAGTCGTGTGTGTGTTTCCCAGTGTTCGTCGAATACAGAGAATTTTTATTTGTCATACAAAATGGAGATTTATTTTTCGAAATTTTGCACAATGTTGGCGGATTGATTGCATTATATGGTGACAGATATTTCATGTTTCACTTGTGTGTGACCTCCCCCTCTTAAAATATTTCAACGTGTATTAATAACCGTGGCGCTCAAGTGATTGATCCGATACGTAATATTCGACACCTATATTGTGGTTGCTAAATGCTGTTATGGCTGTTGCGGTTATTTTGAGTGAGCTGAGCGGAGCCTGGTCGTGCGAACTCGATTACAATTTTGTACAGTGGTTAACGGTAATTAGTGGGCATCTTTGTGCTGAATGAAGATTGTTCAAGTTAATTGGCATAACTGAAGATTAATGGAAACTTATTTCCTCCTTCGTGTTTCGCCTGTTCAGGTGGCGAACTGATCAAATACGATATAAAAATATTGTTATAGAAATATAGGTTCTTAGTCCAGTCAATGAAAACTTGTAGAGGGAAATGGAAGGAATACAATTGGACAGGAAGACTATCTGTACCTTGCAACAAATGCAGACTACTTTTATTTTCCATGAAAATTGTTGGTTCAATAGTTGATTGGAAATTGAGGATTGGATGTTTGTTTACAACGCTATTTTCGGACACAGGACTCTTTCAGTTTGTTCTACTTTGATGCGAATACATTCTTCGTGCCATCAAGCTTTAAAAGTATTCACTTTAAAATTCTTCAACGACACATTTTGCATCTCTCTTTCGCGATGCTTTTGCTCTCTTATTGATCATGTGTATGTATTTGTCATGTACTCCTTTGAGGGATGAGTTAATGGCCTCATTTTGCTTACGTTATTCTGTAGGAATGGCTTCTTTATTTAACCGTTCGACGGTAAACCGTGTGCTGTTCAGATTTATTATTATACAATAAACGTGGAATTCTCCGATATTCAATCTCGTTATAAAATCTATTTCTTAGATGCTCGAGACAATTTTCACATTATTCGTGTATTTAATAATGCATCGTATGTATCAATATAATATCACTACTAAAATAATAACACGATAATGTGAAATTTGCACAGTGAAATTATTCATAGGACGATCAAGTTTACGTGTAAATTAGATGACGCATAATTATCTGAAAATTTCGTTCAACCAAATAATATCAATAATTACAAAGTCTGTTTATCGATACTCGATGGAATCGCATACCCGATTCTACAAATAGAAACATTAGTATTACACTGAAAAATCTAGTGCGAAATGTTCTTTCTCTCTGACGTCTTTAAAAAAAAAAAAGAAATAATATTTTCAGATCCCTAGAATTAATTAATAAAAGAAATAAATTGACGTAACAATTTATTCCATAAAAATCCGTAGTTTACACGTTAAAGAAGTGCTTGCGAGACGTGCACAAATGTCATTATTACGAAAACTCAAGTCTTTAATAGGGACCAGAAATAGGATTTGCTCTTTCAGAATTGGGTTTATAGTTACATCGACTAGGTTGTTATAGATGAGAATTGATATTTTGTCAATTATTTGCTCTAGTTTCGTTGCTACATTCTTTGTAGTGGCATTCTATGTTTAGGGACCAGACATAGGATTTGCTCTTTCAGAATTCGATTGAAAGTCGCATCGATTGGGTTGTTATATTATTTGTTCCAGGTTCATCGGGGACAAAGCAATCTGGGCCCCTTTAGCTACCTTTTTATTGGCATTCTTTGTTTAGAGATCGGGAACAAGATTTGCTCTTTCGGATTTGGGTTTAAAAGCTGCATGCACTAGGTTGTCAATGTTGGCAAGTGATAGTTAGTCAATTATTTGCTCCAGTTTCTTTGGGGATTTCATATTCTGGACCTCTCTTTGCTACCTTGACAGTGAAACTCTTTGCCATAAACCAAGAACAGGATTTGCTCTTATAGATTTGGGTTAAAAGTTGCATTGATTTGGTTGTTACAATTATTTGCTCATTTCATTGGACCCCCTTTGCTACCTGGATAGTCGCACCATGGAAGATCTGCATCACAGCTTGTCAGAAATCCGGAGTTTTTCAGTAATCACCTCGAGACAAGATTACTAGCGGGACGTGCAAAAATATTTGAAAAAATTTCATTATTACGAAAAATCGAGTCTCATTTCAGATCTGAGAAAGACCATAAATCTAGAAATGTGCGGTACCATGCAGCGTTTTCGGATGACTTTTCCACGGCGAAGGGAGGCGCGCGTCGCTCGGCAGTCTCGGATTAATTTCCTCTCGATTGTTCCCGCCGCACTATACATACAGCCGCGAGGCCTATTTCCCAAATGGGTTTCCCCAGATCAAGGTAATTCGCTTTTTGGATTTCGCCGGATTTTTCGTGAGGCTTTTCACTCCGACAGTTCGAGTACTAGGAGGAATATGAACTTTAAAAGCATCCGCGTCCATTTTTAGCGTTAATACCAGCCACTGGAGGTCAGTCGGAACGCATGAATGAGAGCACTTTTATATACGACAGTCTTGAATGGAAGTACGAACGTTTTGTAAGCTACCTCTTTCTTCTCTATTTTGCGCTTCGTTTTTCCACCTCGTTTTTCCCCCCTTTCTACCGAGCTGTCGCGATGAAATCGGGATTGCGTGCGGCCAATTCCTACACTCGGGCGCAAAACGATAGCGCACGCGTTCGATTTCTCGAACGTGAACATTTCTGTGCGAAACACGCGGTATAACAGCCAGCACAAATCAATTTCTCTTTACTTTCCTATATTTCAAGCATTCTCGAGACCCCAGAAATCTCTTCTCTGAGTTTAAATTGAGAGAAATGTTAAATTGAAATTCAGGCAAACTTCAAGTTTAAATTAAAGGAAATTTCAAGTTTAAATTGAGGGAAACTTCAAGTTTAAATTGTGGGAAATGTCAAGTTTAAATTGAGGGAAATATCAAGTTTAAATTGAGGGAAATTTCAAGTTCAATTTGCAGGAAATTCCATGCATTTACTATTTTTACATAATACAAACTGATTGGTTACTCTTTCACTGCTTCCAAGTAAGCACATATAAAAACAAATAATCATAAAATTATTATACTAAAATATACCTTTACCATTTTCCTAATCACATGTCGCAGAGTGACAACTCTAATCTTCACGAAGGAGAAACGGCACATAATTTCAAATGCCACCTCTTAATCCTCATATGTTCCTCAGGGTGAAAATTCACCCATTCAATATGTATTTATCCAAATTTACCCATACACATACTGTCAAACTATTCATCCTTTCATGTCAACGGAGTGAGCCGTATTTCTTTAAAATGTAACGTTATAAATGAAACATAACGTGTTGGTTTAACGTGTAAAATAAAAATGGACGAATTGTTATCCTAGACTCTTTTGTGGAGCTATTTTTGAGAAGCGCATGAGGATTAATGAAAAACGATTTCTTACAAAACAAAGCAAGTTACATCGCATCACCGACGAGTGTAATTCCGAGACTCCGTGTCCAAGAAGTTAAAGAGATGCGATTTTTGTCGGTGAGTGTACCTCGCAACGGACTCTCCGCGCGAAACCATCGTCGCCGTCGCGCAAAATTCTCCGCACGACTTTCCCCTTGAACAAACGCACTGTCGTTACTGTAGATTACTATGGCACATGGATTTCATAGCCGCGACTGGCGCGAGCCTCGTAAAGGACCGGCGGATTTGTATTCAAAGGCGATATTGTGTTCGACTGAACGTGAAACTTGGTTATTTGGCCGTGCACCCGGTTTTACGTTTGTATATTCATCCGCTTGTGACAAACGCTGTTGATCTTGATGAAGTGTCAATAATAGCTCCTCGTGCCGCGTATTTATAGAACCATTTTCTAGGGATGGTTCCGCGCTGGGAACGTATGCCGGGCGTGGCTTCAACCTTCCCGCGGCGGTGGCCGGGTCTATTTTGACCCGGAGATTGGCAGATCTACAAAGAATACTCGAAAGACAGCTAAACAAATCCATACTTCAGACGGATGAGGGTTAACCCCTAATAATTTTACCAAGTCGATACAAACGTAGCAACCTCAGGGTAAAGTACTGCACTCCTGAATTTGATCTAACCTTCAACACTTAGGGTGAACAAACATCTATTGTTGCTATACTGTCGGTATTTGGTGGTCTGCTCGTCCGCATTCCCACACCTCGACAAAAGCCAATCAAAGACCAAAGGCCCAGTCCAAGTTAGGGTCTCGAGGGATCAAACAACCCCCAGGAAGAAACTTGATCTCTAACCATAACATATCCCCGGGTCTATCGCATTATGATTCCCAGTGGACCCCTTGAAATCGGAGCTGTCGCCGTCGGTTTTGACGGCGCGGCTCATTTTAGCCATCAGCTTTTTTTTCGATAGATCATGGCAGGATAGCGCGAGAGCGTGGTTAATTGCGGCGCCCTTCTTGGAAACTCATTGAGCCGGATTTTATGCAACCGGGGCCGCCAGTTTCACGGTTTGCTGCGCGAGACAAGCCGATCGCCATCGAAATAACAACGGAGGAATCGACGAATACCATTCTGTCTAACACCGTCCTTTCGATCCTGCTGGGACCATACTCGTCTCGCTAGGATCCCGAGAGCTAGCGAGAACTCGAATCGACGTTTCGTAGTCCTAGCATTTCGCCAGCCGGCTGACCGACGGCGGCGGGCTAGGAATAGCTATCGGCGTCGCAGCATATTATTATCTTTGCCATTAAAACATCCCCTTTAGTTAGCATTTCACCTTGCAACAGGGACAAAGTTCCGTCGGTGTGAGCGAATGTGTGTTGGAGGGTGTACCCGATCTTACACACCGCTGATCGACAAAGTGAACAGGCGTCGTGGACGTATTAATATCTGGGGCCCATGGCTGGCATCCTCGGCCCCCACCTTCTACCCTCTATGCTCCTTTGCTATGGGGGCTATCGCTTCTGACGTTCAAGAATCTTCGCCGTTGCGAAACCACGTTCCAGAGGGTCTATAGAAGGCACCCCCGCCTTCTATAGCCGACCCAGGTCGCGGCCGTGACCTCCAAGCTTTATTTGCATCGCAGACAATGCGGCGTGTGGGGCCCTTTTAGCTACCTTCGTAGTGGCACTCTTTGTTTAGGGACGAGAAATAGAATTTGCTCTTTTAGAATTAGGTTGAAAGTTGCATCGATTGGGTTGTTATAGATGAGAATTGATATTTTGTCAATTATTTGCTCCAGTATCATTGGGGACAGAGCAATCTGGGTCCCCTTTGCTACCCTCATGGGGGTACCCTTTAGCAGGGACCAGAAATAGGATTTGATATTTCAGAATTGGGATCATAGTTACGTCGACTAGGTTGTTATAGACGAGAATTGATATTTTGTCATTTATTTGCTCCAGGTTCATCGGGGACTGTACGTTCTGAACCCTCTTTAGCTACCTTCGTAGTGGCATCCTTTATTTAGAGATCGGGAATAAGATTTGCTCTTTCGGAGTTGGGTTTAAAAGCTGCATCCACTAGATTGTCAATGATGCCAAGTGATAGTTAGTCAATTATTTGCTGTAGTTTCATTGGGGATTTCATATTCTGGACCTCTCTTTGCTACCTTGACAGTGAAACTCTTTGCCAGGAATCAGGAACCAGGAACAGGATTTGCTCTTACAGACTTGGATTAAAAGTTGCATTGGTTTGGTTGTTACAATTATTTGCTCGTTTCACTGGACCCCCTGTGCTACCTTGATAGTGGCACCATGGAAGATCTGCAGCAGCTTGTCAGAAATCAGGAATTTTTCAGTAATCAGAAACGAGACGTGAGAGGTATAAAAATTCCACTGTCATATATTTCTCATCATAAAGTTAATTACTTTCTTATTGCATGTAACGTGGCAGAAGCGTTTGGCCTTGAAACATCACTGGCCTGTAAAATCACGAAGCCCCTTTTACTCAACGGTATTGATTATAAAAAGTACCGTTCATTGCGTGAAGTTTGCAAGTATGACGATTCGCGAAACGGAATTTGTACGCGAACGTTTCGCAGTCTGACGAGCGTCTTCATTAAATGCTTCATGGGAGTAAATAGTCGATTATAACGTCTGCATTTTCGAACGTCTTTTCCAAAGGACTTTAAATAAGAAATAAGTTTTGAGAGAAATTCGAAGAAACTTCGATTCGAAATTGGAGGAATTATTTAAACAAACAGCGTCTTCGTTCCCGAGTTCCCGAGTTTATTTTAAAAATGAAAGTCTCATAGTGTGTGTCCTACATCTTCTAAATAAATTAAATTTACTAGAAGTAATTTTTAAATTAACTCTGTTCTGGAAATCAAGTGTGTTAGCGCAGTCATTAAAATCTTGTGAACTCCTCCGTAGGTCCTTAACGAAAAGTTATAACTCTAATAAAATCCTATGGGGTGCGTTGTTGTTAATACTTTAGCGGATATTAAACCATGTTTCTCTTAGAGAATAATTATTCATTACCAAACTATCTTGAAATCCAGCTAATCTAAACTAATTTATAATGGTGTCAGAAATGCATGATGCCATTTAAAATTAAAATGACCTTTGTTATTGAAGACGGCCTTGACCTTTCATCAGATGCCCTTGACCTTCCAGCGAAGTAAAACATTTTCGAAATTCTCACTGCAGCTTCCAGTCGATGGAAAGTGTATTAACACGTATTTGTTAAAGTCGCGAAACTTGATTCTGTTCTCTGTAGAATGTTTATTTATTCTCCACTTACAAATGTAGGGTAAATATGTCCAGGTCAGAGCATGGGAGCCAAAATAGTCTACTGGTCTTCCAAGCATCCGAGATAATTCCTCTCTCGTCTTCGTTATCACGTCGTCTATCATGGCTGAACTGAAGAACAAAACAACGCCAGTGGTGACTGCAAGGCCGACACTTCCCTTCTCTTTCTTGCTAAGTAGTAGTACTCGACCGGTAAGAGGGTCAGGCACACCACGCGACAGTCTCTCTCTCCCTCTCTATTTATTCTTAATGTTACGTAATGCACACTATACGGAGTGTCTAGTTCGAATTTTCCGAACAAATTTACCCCAAAAATATCGTACATGTACGTATAAAACAATAGATTTCCAATAAAGGTTACAAGCCATCTGAAAAGACAGCTTTAACCTTGCAACTTTATGATGGATCATGTTACTTACTTGTCAGCAATTTTTCTTACTGTATTATTTCGATAATTGTCCTTCCGAGGGTACCATTCTATTTTATCTGACCTTCACATTTAGGGTGGAGTAACACCCATTTATACATTACCATAATTTTCCTCCTGAATTTATCTAACGGTGAAGTAACGTCCATTATTGCTTCGCTACAATTGTCCTCTCAATTTTATCCAACCTCCACATTTAGGGTGAAATAACATTCATTTCTACTTTACTATGATTGTCGTCCTGAATTTTATCTTACCTTCGCACTTAAAGTGTTGCAGCATCTATTTTTGCTTTACTATAAATTGATACTGATTTGTTGAAATGCATGAATTCCACAGTGCACTGTGCAAGTAGTGATGCAGATAACAAGATCCGATGAATTTTGATCAGGGTTCCTATGTGCAAGAAGCATCCGAACGGATCTCGCGTTCCAGAACAATAAATCTTCGGTAATCCCGTGACCACTAGGTGTGAACGTGACTTTATCGTCGACGGTTCGGCGCTTGTTGCGCACGCACATCCGATTTTCGCGGGGTTTCGCACTCGAGCCGCGTTCCGCTCCGCGCGGCGTCCCCTCAGTAGGCCACTGTCATTCCGCCGAGCTGCATCTAGCCCGCGGAGTACACCTCTCGGCCGCCCACGCGAGTCCATAGCGCGCGAATCAAACACGGAACACTATCGAAACTTTCCCGCGCACCCTGTGTGTGTGTTCAATCTACTCAGGTTGACCCTCGTCTCATCCCCTTCACCCACGAAACCCTTAACCACGCCAACAACCCTAGTCAACGAATTACCATCAACAATTCCATCTCCACTCGAAACACATGTGTATCGCTAACGACACCTTCGAGATTCTTTCACCTGGGATCTGTTGCAAACTTCTGCAACTATTTCTGAGGATTGGTGAATCTAATTATTCAGCTAGGGATTGGTGAATCTCAATATTGCTGGATTTAGCAATCGGTGAACGTGAAATCGCTCAACTTAGCTGAGCCTAGTTACTGGTGAACTTTAAGATTACTGAACCTATTGTTCAAGTTAAAAGTTGCACTTATAGAATTGCTGGACTTCTAAAGATTGCTGCAGTTGAGGTCTGCTGAATCTAGTTTATAATTAGTGAACCCAAAGATTGACAAATTGAAAGATCAGTTAATCTAACAGTTTCTGAACCTAGTTATTGGGGAAACTATTAATTTGTGAGTCTAAGGATTACAGAACCTGCTGCCCCTAATAATTGGTGAACCGAGATATTGTTGAACCTACCAGTGTGTAGACCTAAAGATTCATGAATCTCAAAATTACTGAATCTACAGATAGCTGAATTCAGTAATTGCTGAACCGAAGGGTTGCTGAACCTAGAAATTGCTATACCTACTAATTTGTGAAACTATAGATTACTGAATCTAAAAATTGTTCAACTTAGCAATTGCTGAATCTTGTAAATGACGCGCCTAAAGGCTATATAATCAGTAATCGATGAATTCAATAATTGGTGAACCTAACGATTGTTGAACTTAATAATTGGTGAACCCAAAGATTGACAAATTGAAAGATCACTTAATCTAACAGTTTCTGAACCTAGTTATTAGTGCAACTATTAATTTGTGAGTCTAAGGATTACCGGCCCTGTTGAACCTAAGGGTTGCTGAACCTAGAAATTGCTATACCCACTAATTTGTGTAACTATAGATTACTGAATCTAAAAATTGCTCAACTTAGTAATTGCTGAATCTTGTAAATGGTACACCTAAAGGCTGTATAATCCAGAAATTGATGAATCCAATAGTTGGCGAACCTAGAGTTTGCAGAACGTAGTAATAGCGAATGTTAAGAATCTAATTTGTGAACCTAAAGATTTCTAAATCTAGCAATTGGTGAACCTAGTGATTGCTGGTCCTAGTAATTGGGTGAACATTGAAATTTCGAGATTTAGGGATTGCTGAACCCAGTAATTGGAGAAACTAAAGGTTACTAAATCCAGAAATTGATGAATCCACTAATTGGTGAACCTAAAAATTGCCGAACCATGTAATTGCTGAACCTGAACCCTCGTCTTGCTCTGTTCTCTTAAATCGTTTTAAAAAATGGTATGAAATTGATGTCCGGCTAATTCGATCGAATTTGCTGTGTTTGTCTGAATAACATCTGAATTATAACGAGTAGGTTGTTTTCTCGGCACTGAACGTTCTCACTCGATCAACCCTTTCCTCCTCTGTCTCTGTGCTCGTGTTTTCTGAACGACTGTTGTGTCGACCGGTTTTCACGGTGGTATATATCGGAAGGTGACGTTGATTATCTCTTGTACAGCTTCGCCATTGTTCGTCGGCGTGCTTGGATTTCATCAGGACGGTAACCCTTATCTTCGACCGCCGAATGGATGCTGGTGACACCCGGCTGTCCTGCTCGTGGCCAACTTTATCTGCGGTTTCGTTCTCTGCCAGTGAAAGGGAGAGGAATTCTTAAAGAGAGATTCGCAATGAACTCTCGCGAAAGTTTTGCCGATCTTCTTACGACACCGGTTCATTTCTCTCATCAATAATTGTGCAATTCTTCTGAAAAATTTCGCAAAAATATTCTCTGGAGGTACTATCCTAATCAGTAAGAACAGTATTGGAGTACATTAGAAGTAGCGAAAATACAGACAATTTGTTTGTTCCGATTTCATAAGGATTTATAAAAATCGTCTGTCGATCTGTGTGATGGAAAAAGCATCGCTCCAAATGGACATCTACTCGATTAAAGGAACATCTATTATTTGAAACTGACATTTATCGAATTAGAAACAAAAAAACATTCATTATTGAATTATTTAAAATTGACATTTATTCTAATGAAAGGGAACAACGTTCCAGCTCGGCAGAATAATATGTTCTCTCGAAATAGTTTCGCAATAATACTTATCGAGATTTCAGGTTTGTTTTCTCGGAAGATTCTCCAAGAAAACAAAGTGAATTTATCGAGGTGTTCTCATCCATTAACACGACGCACGTGTTTCTTTCCCAGATTATTGAAGCTTCCCACGTCTGCACACGAGAGAATCGCGCGGACCTCGAACGTAAAGCATTCGCGGGGCAGCAGCTTCCTGAAAAGGTCCTTGAAGAAATTTGTGGTCGGCGGATCCACCTTTATCCGTGGCTCCTTTCTTCTTCCAGTTCATTATTACAGGATGGCCGGATAAAAGAATTCGAACGCTCTCTTTGTTCTCGCGGTGAACGAATGCATTAATATAGAACTTGTCCCAAAAATTCGTTTCGCAAAATTTCACCACTTCATACATCATGGTTAGACTGAACATCATTATGCAAAATGAATATTTCATTTCTACGAACTGTTAACGAATTTATTGAATAATTCGTAATCATTATTTTCATTATTGTTTCTATTTGACAATAATTATTGCTGTCATAATTACTATCATAATTATTACGATATTAAACATTCATAATTATCACTATTCTAAAAATCATAATTATTACTATTATAATTGTTCTAAATCAAATTAAATCATAATTATTGCTATTTGAAAAAATCATAATTATTAGTATTTGAAACATTCATCATTCATATTACTTGAAAAATTTCATAATTCATATATTTGAGAAATTCATCATTCTTTCGAGCACAGGCGTAGAACTGGCAGGAGTCCGAGAATTAACAACAATAACAAATTACTCATAAAACGTTATAAAATCGATAAAACTCAGAAAATAACATTTATAATGAGAAACTACTGACAACGATTTAATAGCACAGAGCAGGGAGAGAAATTACTGATAGAATCGAAAATGGTAGGGTGAAGGGTGTCGTGAGTGTGTCACCTTTGTTGTTGAGAGGAATTGTGATCCTGAAAATCATAATCCGAAACTCCTCTCCACGCAGCAGCGAGTGAATTGTTTCTAAATTTTCAGGAGGTCGGAGAAAGTGGGCCCGGTACTGCGCATGGATCCCAATCGTCCATATCTGTGTCACTAACATACACACGTTCTCTTCCATTTCCCAGATGCACCTCTGTCGGCTGGTCTCGCGATGATCGTCGACCAGGAGACGCTTAACAGACTCTCTAAACGAACATTTACAGATCTCGAGTCGGTCAACTTGTCGATAACATTTCCTATTGTTAAGAAAGTTATGCTAGTTAGCGTGTAGACGTCTTGGCTAGTGCCTCTCGGCACCTCTTCCGGAGAGATTTTAACAAGGACAGGTTTGTTGCGGGGCAGCGATGTCCGGTGAATTTTGACGACAGAATCCGAGCAACGTGGATTACAGCCGCCGGTTGGTTAATTGGATTAGGTATAAATACCGCAGGATGTCCGCCGATTGATCTACATCATTTTCTGCGCTGCTTGTCAAAGGTGTCGTCACACCGGCCACCTTTTTTTGTCGCACACGTGTATCTTTCTCTTTCTCTTTCTTTCTCTCTCTCTCTCTCTCTTTATTTGTGGTAAACGTATAAAAATTTACTCGATCCCCCTCCCCAATCCGTGTCCAAGTCTCCGCGACAGATGCGCACAACGTTTTGGAGTAATCCGTGCCAGGCCGAATCTGATCGTGTGAGATCACGGATCGATCGAAGTTGGAAAGTTTCGTGATGCAGTGATCCGAGGTGATCGCCATACAGCCGACTACCGGACCCGAACACCACCAAGACATGGACAAGGACAGACATGCACAAGGTGAGTTTGATGTGTACTCATTGATTTCTATGTCCGGCTATAACCGGCACTGCTTCGATCCTCCGCGCGATCGTTCCCGGCTCCTCTCGTCTACCCGGTGTCAACGAAGTTACACTCGACTGCGACACTTAACTCTTTGCAATCCCTTATTCATTTAAGAGAGTTGACTCCTTTTCCAAGGATTGCAACGGTGCATTTCTCGTCTACAGAAAAATTCGGATTTCAGTACGTCTACCCGGTGTCTGAAAAGTTACTACATTCGACTGCTACTCTTAACCGTTTGCACTCCTTTATTCATTTAAGGGAGTTGCCTACTTTTCCCAGGATTGCAACGATGCATTTCTCGCCAATAAAAAAATTCGGTTTTTCAGTAGTAAAAAATGATATAAAATAAAAATATAATAATTCCTACTTTTTTTCGTGTACGAGGCGTAATTTTCCTTACTCGAAAGCATACTACACCTTAATCCCTTGTCCTACGATTTATTCGACGATTTCAGCGATTAAAACTTTTCTTGTAATTCTTGATATCCTGAAAAGAGAGGAACTTATACCTATTGCACGCCTATGTTTTCCAATAGCTGTACCTTAACGAAACAAAAATAAATTTTATTTGGATTTAAAGGAAATTAATAGCATACATATTTGTTAGACTCTATTCGAAAACTTCAACACGAGTCTGACTCGATAATGAAAAGGGATTAATTGTATATTTGCCCACCGTTTCAGTATAAAAATGTTATATAAAGAAATAGAAAATAATTCTGGTTTGTTGGTTCTATTGTTTCCACCATTATTGCAGCACCCTATAAAACAGACGACATATTGTTTCGTTTCTCCCGCGGTTGTTGCCACCATTTTGCAACTTTCCCGAGAGCAATGCATTCCATTCACAGTTTTCATTCTACTTGTGTACTGGTGTGCGTGGTTTCAGTATTGGCCTGCTATTGTGCCTACATTGTTGTCAGATAGTCAGTCTTTTACGGGTTAAGAGGACATCTCCTACATCCCCCCACAAAGATGCACTTGAACGCGTGAGATTAAACTCGGTCTGTCCCTGAACCTTGCAAAGAACCGCTCAAGAAAATACGCTTTGTATATCCGTACTTTCGAACTACTTTTAGCTTGGTTAACTGTTGGCTCAACACTTCCCCGGGCAACGTAAGCTTTGATATAACTACGCTGTTGAGAACTTTCGTACTACTGCTTACACTGTTCTACGATTTAGGGGTTTAACTCGTGTCATAGGCTGGTTCTTGTAGGATTAAACCACTGATTTTTTACCATTAGCGAAAAGATTTTGCTTTTGCGACCGTGCAGGTCCTATTATAATCTCCACATGATTCCCCCACCCATTAAATTTCTTTCAAAAGTATAATATCAGCTGCTTAGGATTAAATGAACATTAACTTCTGCCATGTTACATGGTTAATTTTTAAACACATTTTGTAACGGAACGTATCTTCTTTCTAATGGTGGAATTTCTAATGAAATTTTCACAAATGCACTACCCAATTATTGCGTTCGTACAGTATTGGAATGTCTTCCGACGTCGCAACGGTTCCGTAGCATTTATTCAATTATCAGCGTGATTGCCTGCCACGAGTAGGAAAAGCTAGAGGACAGCGACACTGTTCTTTCTCTTTGTGCGGCAGTGACCACCGTCAGGCTACCGAACGAGGGCAAATGAACACGGGAAAGAAGCGGCACAAAGTGAGTCGCAGATGAAGAAGCGGCTACTTTGTTCGCTGTATTTTTCAGCCCTTCCGTTACAGTCTATCCGAACAGCATCGTAAAACCGTCGATGACACGGTGCTAGTGTGCTCGCTAACAATTCCGTCAGCGAGCTCCTGTCATTGCATCCTGTCTTGCATAATTGTTTAAATTATAGTTAACAAAATGAACTACTTAAATAATAAATATATAAGGCTGAACGGTCGAATCCAATACAGAATACAGAACTGTTATGATATCGGGACCAGACAGTTCCAGTTTATACAGAATGACAGAACCGAAATCCGGAACCGAATAGTAACAGTTACAGAACCGAAATAATATCGGTGCTACAGAACCGTAACCGTAACCGATATTCTCGAAACAGTTATAACATCATTTCGGTTGTTCATAACTGTTTCGGAACCGAAACCGATATCATAACAGTTTTCAGTCCCTGGTTAAAACGACGAAAGTGTCCATTTTTTGTCATTTTGCAAAATGTACAATACATTTCCAAGGTACAATACAAAACAAAAAGTACAACATATTCCAAATTCAGCCATTTTCGCCAAGGATCCATTTCACGTGGTTTAGTGCGGAGTCCTTTTCGATTCCGTAATATGCGAGTCACTTTGTAGCGAACGTGTTAATAGCTGCGAGCGATTATGGGTGCAAGTATGCTCGTTGCCGAGTGAGCGACTCGCGACAATCGTTTCTGATGAGTTCACTATCCCTATTGATTACATTGAGCTTGTATAACCCGTTTTCGGATTATGACAACCACCGTGGCCTGTAAACTTTCAACGAACAATAACCATGATATAATTAGTTTGGAATTTGCGCTATTTCCTGTTTCATCAAACTTCGGATATCCCGAGCCTGAATAAATCCCGCCAGCATACTCGGTCAAGTACAATGTCAATTAAATATTCCAATTAAACTGTCCTGGACAAGCGACAGTTTTTTTTTATTTCCTACCACGTCTTTATATTAGCTCCGTTTCTTGTCTATCTGGTCGGTGACAAATTTTGCAATTGATTTCAAAATATGTAACTTCCCGAGATGAGCTAGAGACTTGAAATTGGAAACATAGCTTAGAACTGGATGACAATGCAATATTCAAAAATTTTTTTTTAGAAAGTCTATCCGTTTCGGAGAAATAAAAATTAAATATTTACCGTTTCATCCCCCCGCGAAACGATACCGTTTTATCGTTTCGATACGATTCGCTACGATATTGTTTTCGATATGACGCGGTTGCAATACTGTCTAAAATTTAGTACATGTCACTATTTTAATTTCATACCCTGGTTAAAATGTTAAAAATCTATTGAAAAATTTCGCATACCACAAGACGAAAAAGCAGAAAATAATTATGTAAATAAAAAGATATTTTTGAGAAATACCACGTTTTTAAAAACGGACTAGAACGTATAAAATAATGTTTCCTAGTCGCATACTGATTCCTAACCTTGTACAGACACTGGTGAAAATTTGTGATTGTGAATTTTCAATTGCTATGAAAATACTTGTAAGATTTAAAACGAAAAACTATTGCATGCTCCGCACGTTATGCGTTTTACATCTTACAAGTATTTTCATAGCAATTCAACATTTACAATCACAAATTTTCACCACTGTCTGTACGAAGTTAGGAATCAGTATGCGACTAGGAAAAATTATTTTATATTTTTTAGTCCGTTTTTAAAAATGTGGTATTTTTAATTATTAAATATCAGTTTTCCATGTGAAATATCTTCTCGAATTGATTAGCTTATATATATATATATATATATTTATTTATTTATTTAGTTTAATATGAGAATCGAGACATATGTATATAAAATAATTATTGGATAACAGATTTATTAAATTGTGACTCAACAAATCGATTCAACAGCGAATAAAACTGTTTTATTTCGTGTGTCCCGTTTCGTTACAAAGTATATAGTTTTTAAATGAAAAAATTCAGTTATGTTTGCAATGTTGTTGAACATTGCAATTTGCATATGTAATTCCCGATTTTATATGGCATCGCAATTTCCGCACATAATTTGCGATTTTATTTGGTATCGCAATTTCCGCAAGCAAATTGCGATTTTAATTGATCTCATAATTTTCACTCGCGATGGTTCGATCAACGAAAATTAATAGAATAGCTAGAACAAGTGTAACAGCATGTTTAAACATGTTAAACCATGAAACAAACACAGTGTTGTATCAAACCAAAACATTTTGGTATTAGACCAACGCATTGTTGTAAAATAGCGCCAATGTTATCTGCATTATTTTGCAACAAATTGCAAAGCACGCGATTTTCGTCAGTATTCACAGGTTCCGAATGCTTCCCGGAAGCTGAGCGTATCAATTTGCGGGGTTTATATCACAGTGGGACCGCCGGCTACTATAAAACAGCGAGAAACCTGCGACTATATGCGAAAGGCAGAAATATATAAAAGGTCTCGGACACGCTGATAAAACGATGCGGTATTATACTATCCCGCACGTATACCAAAGGTTACGTACCCGTGAATCATAAATTGAATATTCGAACGACCGTTGGTGAGCCCTTGATTGAATCGGGGAATTGATTTTCTAACGTTGCGCAGGGTACTCTGTGTGTAGACTGCAACCAGTTAAACTCTTAGACTAATGAATTGGACCCCGGCTATTAAATCTTCCGCCATCGGAACGAACTTGTTATTACGCCGAAATTAATATCGAACAGCAACTTGCTCGAATTGGTTCGGAACCGTTCGGTTCCTGATCCTATTGCACGACGCAGTTGCCGCTATTACATTGTTCCGAAAGTTTTTTTCGCAACCTACACGCTTCGTATTGTTACACGACATCTGTTCGATAGTGTTTCATTTGGAAAATTAAAGAAACGTTCTGTAGTTTCGATCGTGTTTGAAAACAAACTTTCGGACTTTCGGACTTTCGGCCTTGATTTTGCTGTTTACAAAGAGTGATCGTTGACTGGTGAAAATTGGAGGTGATGCTACAGCCAAAACTGAGTAAAAAAAGTAGAATGAATGTATTTTATACGAGCTTCTGTTTCCAGGAAAATTTAATTTGAAAATTCAGCGAAGGTGTTTGCTCCTGAGCGATTGGGGATAGTACTTTTCTGCTACAATTTGGCTGTTTATAAGGGGTGATCAGGAACTCGTGAAAATTTGACGTGATTCTACAGCCAAAAATTCGTAAAAAATATAAAATAAAATTGGCCAACGACCGTGGTCCCGTTGAAAGCACCGGTTCTCATTCGATTACCAAAGTTAAACAATGTGGAGCGTGGAACGGACTTGGATGGGTGACCGCCTGGTAAAAATCCGGGAAGTGACTCCCAGGTACTTTTCACGTGTTGTTGGCAAAGGTGGTTCGGAACCCAGCTTAAAAACAGTAGGTCCCGTTGGAATTGGTTGCAATTAGGCGATAGGTGAAATTGGAAAGAGTGGTGTATGGACTTGAAACCCTGAGGGGACCAAGTATCTATTTCCTATAAAATAAAATTGTTTGATACAAAGCTCTGTTTTCGGGAAAACTTAATTTGAAAATTCGGCGAATGTGTCTGTGCATGGCTGACCAGATCTACTTATAAAGGCTAAGCACTCGACGGATTTTTAGCCTCGATGTTCTCGGAAACAGATCCTCTTATAAAAACGATTTAATCATTCACAAAGTTATAAAAAAAATTACTGTTGTACTAAGAAGAATCTAGAGAATCCGCCTGAGCGAATATAATTCTTACAGCTTCAACAGTTGCAGCACAGTAAATCTGTCAAAGCGAATAATTTTTTTCTTCTTTTACAACGTTCTGAGTACTCGCGTTTGTCGAGCAAAAAACGACGCTAGTTTGGTTTTAAGCGCGGACAAAACGCGTGGAACCCCGTTGGAACATCCTCCGCGACAAAAATGTGACGTCGATTAGCGTAATTTATGGTTCGAGAAAAACCGGCCGAAAAAACGCGGAGGTACGAGGAACGGGGTTCGCGGCAATAAAGCAGCAATTATCCGCGGAAAATCTTACACCGAGAGGTTTCGGGGTCAACGGTTAACCGAGAGCTCCCGTTTAACTGAATTAGCGCTCTTAAGTGGAAGAGGTTTTCTCCGATGTCTGCGGAAGAAAGTGGAGCAGACGGAAAAAAGATACGGAAAGGGGATTTTCAACGCGGTCGGATAAAAGAGTCGACTGCGAGCAGCGAGAATTTCGCCGCGCATTACTCCGAGCGGCGAGAAACCCGCGAAATTATTACTTAACGGAAAATGGAATATCGCGGAATTGCATCCGCGTCTCCGCGAAATCCGAGATCTTTTTGTTCGGCGAATTTTCTGCGAACGGCGTAGTTTTCGTTCTGTTCGAAGCGCGATAAAAGGTCGGATTTCCTTTGCGCGTCTGGACGCAGCGTTTTGCGATCCATACCCCATTCGTCGTAGCTCTTTTCTCTGCCTGTCTTAAACGCACAAGTTTGCGTTGCTATGATGCGATTCGGTATGTCTTTCCTTGTTTTTCACTGACGAAGAAAAGCGAAAGAGCATCGCTCAAACTCAACCACGTGCATCGATCGATTTATCTTCGATATGTCTTCGGCGCACACGTTTATGCTTGTTTTTTCGCTTCCAGTCCTCTGAATGTTGAGCTAGATTTAACTGCACGCGTTCCTTGATCCACCGCTTCCGAGGCAGTCCAGACAGTGCATCTAATGCAGTCATGCGTTTTGTCGACTCACTGCTTCAGAATACTATTATAATAGCAGAACTAGCAATCCTTGTCGCCCCTCCCATCCTCCTCCCCGCCCGACCTAAACCAAACCAACCCAGTAGATAAACTGAGCTCTTTCGGTGCGAAGTGAGCCAGTGGAGCGGAGTCGGTGTCGGAGTGGGAACGCATAGTGGAGTCGGGAAAAATATTGTTTAAATCCTAAACGCATAGTCTTTCAAAAAAAATTGTTTTTGAATATTGCATTGTCATCCAGTTCTGAGCTATATTGAAAATTTCAAGTCTCTAGCTCATCGGGAAGTGTTTTAAAATTCGATTTGAAGATTTGACGCATTCAACAACAACATCAACGAGAAATCGGAAAGCTAATAGCGCGGTAAAGGTAAAAACACATTTTTCGCTAATGATGTAGATAGGAATAATTTTTTGAATTAAATTGAACGTCATGGTAAAGACAGTTGTGTAAAGTTGACTTAAAATTGTGTTGCGAGCGCGAAGATTTTTCGAGTTTCATGTGGTTTCTTTTTATATTTGTTGACTGACAGCACGTACGAGGTCATAAAACACAGTTTCATGATGCGCGATCAACAGACTGTGAATTTTCCGCATGTACGGTGGTGTATGGATCACGATAAACTGAAAAATTCAGCTGGCATATTACACTGTCTTTATAGTATTGTTGTATAAATAAAACTCGTAATATGTAGAGGAATCAATTTTCTATTCAATCTCAAGTTTTATGTTTTGTTGTTCCCGAAAGTTGTATTATTACATTTATGTATATTATAGTAAAACTTGAAAGTGAAAGTCCTATAAAAATTGTGTAACACTTCAAACTAATAAAATATGAAAATACCGCACTAGTGTAAAATAAAATGAATGAATTGCAGAAATTTATTTTTACTGTAATAAATGTGCTCGATTAATTGAGGCTAGTAAATTGTAGAATTTAGAGAAAGTTCTGATCGTATAATTTCGAAAGTGACAAGTGGTTGATTAATTGTGCCCCGGAGACAGTTTGTTCGACACGAAATTGAAGAAGCACATTTATCTTCTGATTCGATTGTTCCCGTGATTGGTGCCACGTAAAGACACGTCGCTGATCATTTATAAACTTCTCGATATTTTCGCCAGGAATGCTGCGGAACTTTCAGACTGAAGTTTTTTTTCCCCTGGAAACTAATTTTCCATTACCTTTGAGAAAGGCAAAAGAATACGTGCGCCACTACTACCTAGCTCGAGCCGGAATTTTTGTCTTAACTTCTCCAAGTTACGACCTCCTTTCCTTCTACCTACTAAACGCGTCTGTCTTAGCGGAATTAAAGAATTGCTTCTTGCAGATTTGCTAACTTCTCGCCTTCCAGGTTTAATTACACCGTTTAATTACATGAAATATTACTGCAATTTCACGGAGATTATTTTGAAACTTGTTCACAGGCCATTAGACGCAGAAACGAGCTATCTCCAATTACATTTATATTAATTACTAAAATATTACTCTGGAGAAAACTGCCGAACGCTGTATCGCCAAAATGGAAAAATATCGATTTGTCACAAAAAGCGGTACACAAAGATTAGACAATCGTAATTTGTTAAAACAATGAAATAGCGATGATAAAATAACGTAAAGATAATAAAAAGTAATCATTTGTAGAGATGACAAAATGGTGATATTTAGAAATAGTAAAATAATTGAAAAACGATTAAAAAATAATTAAATAGTGATTTGAGAGCTGATGAAACAGGGATTGGTAAATAAACAATGAAATAGTGATTTGTAAGATAACCGTGAAACATCGATTAGTAAAACCAATAAACACGTTGTGAAAAATTCGAAACAGCACGTTTTATATTTCGTCCACTTCGCGAATTAATTTCGGACAAATTCGTTCGGCTGCCGGTTAAATTTTTCGAGCATTAAACATATAGCACCGGATCCGGCGCATTTACTGCATTTTATCGGACTAAAATTCCATTAAGCTAATCTCTCGGCGTTTGTATGCAGCGGTGGATTTCGTTTCGGACAGCGGGAACGGCCACGCGCAACATTATGGAACCGTTTTAATGTCTTCGTTGTCACAGGAAACCGCACAACGCGTTCTCTCCTTTGGCATTTCAATTTCAATTTTCTTCGAATTATATTCTCTCACGGTCATTCCCCACACTTGCTCCTCCCCACCATACGAGTGGTAATTAATAAGTATTCTGCAAAAGAAAATTTTTGTGCATCAGTTACAAGATACGAAAGCTGAGTAAACATTTATTTCTCTCGTTAATAATTTTACGATGTTGAAAATAATATATGTAGATTCTCTTTCCGCTGGCTAATGTTTAATCGATAGAAATATAGATTTTAATGAAAATTCTTCTGAAATTAATTGAAACTTGAAAATTAATGAAATCTTAAATTAAATATATGTACTCTCGAGAAGCAGGAATCTTGTCGCTGTTTTAAATCGCAACAACTCATTTCTGTCATAAATGCAGAAAATCCAGTAATGAAAAGCGAAATGAACGAAAGGGTGGTGCTATTATTTCCCGAAAAACCAATCAGGGTTAGGACAAAAAGGTGAAGTCTCCGGACGAGAAGACAAATTTAACGTTTCACCGAGCCCGGGGTGGGGAAAGAAAAACCCCTGGTTCTATCGCAACAAAGAACTTGCGATAATGGGTTCGTTAAGTGCCGGACAAAAGACGTAGAGAGGGAGAGAAAGAGTGATGAAACGTACGTAAAAACGCTGACCCAGTATTTCCTTGCGTGCAATCTATATTTCAACATTTTTATAAACTTGTCAATTTCGCTGAAAGCGTTTCTCTAAAATTACAAAATCGTCGCTCACTAAAGCCACGCTGAAGCTCGCTAAATCAGAGGGATGGCATTTTTCTGCGTCTAATTACTGTTGCGTTCGCGAGGACTGCAGCATGCTCTGGGTTAGGTTAATTCGTAGAGTCTGCAGCTGACGACCTTCTGTTTGCTGCGAACCTGCTTTTAAGAACGCGATTGCAAATTTACATTATTTCTCGAATTAAGTGAATCAAAGTGACTTGAGAACAAGAGCGGATTTTCAAACACTTAAAGCAAAATATCTACTTATGGATTAATTCATCCAATGAATTGCATTATTGCAAAATCATGCACTATTTGTGATTGTATTGATTTTTTCATTGAATCTTTACTAAATGTCGGAATATGCTTCATATGTGGTCCAGATATTGAAGGTCTGCTAATCATTTTCGATTTTATTAAGCGTTGTGCACTAAACATTTCATTTCAATGAATTAATCTTTTGGATAAAAAATAACTGTTAAGTTAAGTTAAGCTAAGAGGCGCATTAAGTCATTATGTAATACGCTAATGGATTCATCTATTGAATATGCTATATAAACAACATCTGGTTGAGAGCACTAAATAAATAATAAATAAATTTTCAACTGCAACTACGCAGGATTATATGATAATACGATATCGATTGTACCATTAATATATTATTACATTTTTTGTTTTTATTTCTGTGCATGTCCCTTCTTTCTTATCAGACGAGTAATCTTGTATCTTCCTCATTTTTTTATTGTAAACATTTGTGTAAAAGGGCTTCAGTCCGTCTATAATAATAAAATAATAATAATAATAATAAAATTAAGTTATCGTGTTAAAGGTAAATTTCGAATTTTTGGTTGTAATCGATTTAAATGCTGAATGTTTCACGAAATTTTTTGCGACATTCTCGCGCCTCGTGGACCCTAACAAAATTCAATAAACATTTTGGACGTATCCAAACGAAAAAAAAAACACTTACTCAACAGAGTCGTTTAATATTTTATCGACGCCTCGTGGATTCCAACGGAATTCGTTTCGCGGACAAATTGCGTTAAAAGTTGATTTTGAAACACGATAAACGAGGTTCTGTCACTGACATGCGCCCTCCGAGGCGTTCGACATTTTAAACTGTTATAATTTCGCGAGAACAAATAGTGGAGCGATGCAGCCAGACTCGTATCGAAACTGGGAGGCTGCACTATCGGGATTCATCGGATGTTGTGATGTTTGAAAGGAGGAACGTTCTCGCGCACGGCCCTCGAAATCGGCGATTGAACGCGGCTGAATGGCGAGAACGAGGAGAATGGTCGATGTGTTGTTCGAATAAAGGACACAAGCGACCGTAGATTATTTCTTTCTCGTCCGCGACCTCATCGGTTCGTTCGATGATCGATACATAGACCGGGGTAATTGGGAATCCAAAGGTTAATAATTCTAATTTCAAACGATCCCTCCCTAAACCCTTATCCTTCCGATTTAAAACTTACCTAAATGACATAAACCTAATTACATCTCCAATAACACCAAAATCTCCAATGCCTGATCCCTTCTGGCTAACTCCTCCTTCTAAAATCGATCGTTCATTGAACACTCATTCTAAGGAACAAACTAATCCCCAATTCTTTAAAGTCCTTTTCTATGAAATATATTACACACACCTATATTACACACATTTTCTATTATATCCTATATATTCTACTTTGAAGAGGGCCCATCCAGGACCGTAACGTTAGGGAAGAAAAAGTTTAAATTGCAAAATTGCTAATTTAATAGTTGTTAATTGATGGAAACTGGGCGCCGAAATTAGCAACAAATTAAATATTGTACTTATAAGTGTATACCAAAAAAGTGGTCGCTAACGACCTCGATGTTAATGCGACAGTTACAAATAAATTAAAAAAAAATTCTAATTTCGCAAAACTGAAAAATGCGGTGGGGGAGAGAACAGGTTAGACGTGTCTAAGGATTTAGGATTGTCAGCGTTTCTAGCTGGATAAATTCGAACCAATGACCGAATTCGATGCACGAATCACTGTGCTCATGCCACGGGAACATGCGAACGAAACTCGTTTCCGGAAACGGGATCGATTTAGGCCGACGCGATGGCTTCGAATCAAACCGCTTCCTCTGATTCATCTGTGCCCAGTTTAGCCGAATAAAACGCTGACAAACCCTGCCGATCGAGATCTACACGATTGCTAATCAGCCGGGTGTCCAGACTGACTTCTTTTGTTTTATATTTCAAGTATTGCATTGTATAATTACCCAATCACCATTGTATAATAACAATTAAATATTTACCGTTTCATCCCCCCGCGAAACGATACCGTTTTATATACCGTTTTACATGTCTCTGTTATAATTTCATAACCTGATAAAAATGTTAAAAACCGATGGAAAAATTTCACATACCCAAGACTAAAAAGCAGAAAATAATTATGTAAATAAAAATAAATTTTTATACAATACCACGTTTTTAAAAACGGACTAAAAAGTATAAAATAAGTTTTCCTAGTCACATACTGACTCCTAGCCTCGTGCAGACAGTGGTGAAAATTTGTGATTGTGAATTTTCAATTGCTATGAAAATACTTGTAAGATTTAAAACGCAAAACGAGGCCGCTAGATGCATCAATTATCTATTTCATGCGCCTCACGTTTTTCGTTTTAAATCCTACAAGCCTGTACGAGGTTAGAAATCAGTATGCCAGTAGAAATATTATTTTCTACTTTTTTAATCCGTTTTGTGTTTTACAAAACTTCAATCTATAAATGACAATTATAGAACTCCATTTTCATAGGAACTTGTTCCTGAAGCTGTTTCGTTAAAAAGTTTCAATCTCGATCAGAATTCATCCCTTAAAGTCGAATTCAGTATATTGTGTGAAGGTTACTCTCTATATAAACTGAACCTTACTGTCTATCCACCAGCCTCGATTCAACGCTCTATTTTCATTGTTTCGCCCACTTTGGAATGTCTCTTCGCTCATCCCTGCTGTTGACAAATCTCAAGCTTAAATCTGGCTTAGATCAAATGGAACGCCGCGCCGTCTCCGAGTGAAACAGAACACCGTCGACGTCTCTCGCGAAAATTCTTCTCTCGAATTGCAACATCGATAAGCCAAATGGAGTTCTAGATCATTGCGAAGAAGAAGCTTCCCTTTTCAAATTTCAGGTGGTTCTATTTTCGAGAAAAATTTTCCAATATTTACAGAGGTCGCACAATTCGTTTGAAAATGAATAAATATTTTCCACCCTTCCCCTCTCTTTCACTATCTCTCTGACTGGACTTCATGTATTCGGTATAAGGGATGAAATAATTTTTTTCGTCGCAAAGTAATATCCGATCCTATCCATCAAAGGAGGAATATTGCTATCGTGTAAATAGAAATAGGAGCTCTTCGATCTCCTCCTGTGCGAGTGTGGCGGCCTTGCAATCCTATGATTACAGACGTTATTATTATAATTAAACTTACGAATATTAATTATGCAATATTATTTAACAGTGTTATCTCTTAATTCTCGCGTTCTACTGTTTCTCTATTTAAGAGATGCTTTACAAAACTAAATGAAATATTACGAATGCGATGAAACTTTTTACAGATTCATTTTCTATTCGACGTCGATATCGGAAAATTTGTTTCCGAAGCTGCATGAATGTTTACAGTCCCCTTATGGTCTTAACATGTTTGCTGACAGCGTGCACGTGTTTGACGAACGCAATTTTCCGTTTGGTAATAACTAAAATAATTGATATATTATACGACTATAATATATCATATTAATTAAATTGTATTAAAGAAGTTATATTATATTGGATTCTAATAGTTAATCATAACAATAAAACATTAATATTCTGAATTAAAAATAGACTAATTTTTTAGCTTAAATTTCAAGAAAATTAATTTTAGTTACTTTAATTCCGAAATTAGATGTTTTCATTCGGCATTTCATTGTACAATTAAAAACTTCGGAATTCACAGTGGGACAAACTAATTTCACGTTAATAGAACATTAACGTAAACATAACGTTAGTTAGTTGAAACATTTTTAACATTGCCGATTTGCAACATTTGATTATTGAACAGTCACCATTTTGTTCTTAATCGTTCGTATGGGACTTCATGGTGAATCTGTTCTTTTCTTTTTAGGCAAGTGAATTTGGCGAGTTCGAATCGATTGATCCAGCTTTTAAATAAACGACACCGGCGATAGTATCGACCTTTAATAAACATACGTGGAAAAAACCAATTAAGCGCACGTAGGTTATCGAGATGGAAGCACCCCCGTGTAAAAACTAAGCTTCTTAGAGGGCTGGTCGGCTTCGTTCCGCGATTATTGGATTATTTGTACCGCGTACTTCAGCCTGTGACTACAGTACTCATATTCAAAGACGGCTGATTATACATTGAGCTACTCCCCTGGTTGTCAGTTTATACTCCCTTGCTATCGAGGATTACTCTTGACAAAGGAATTCATTTCGATTCGAGCCTCTGGCCTCACATTTTCTCCTTTTATTTTATACTTCCTACTACAAATCTACATTAATAAACAAACAACAATATGCGTCTAGCATCTTAATAATTATTTCACAAATCAAATCACAGACTTATTATTGATTTCACAATTCGATCAAATATATTCCATATCTTTACTTTACAATTCAGTAAATTCATTTACTGTTAATAGTAAGATTGAACGGAAGCCGAATAACACTAAGAACCAAATATATAAAATTACGAGGTTGCATTAAAAGCGAAATGTTACAATAATAAATGTGGTTATTATACAGAGAGAATGGACATTCGTAATATGGCATTAAACTAAATAAAATAAGAAATACGTGGTATTAAATATCAGTACAATACAATGTAATAATATACGGGTGAAAAGTTAATGAAAATATCAAACAGGAACCGAAATTAACAATTAAATATATGAAATTGTGAGATTGTATTACGGGAATGGTTTTATAAACTTCAGAAGTAAATGATTCTACTATGAACAACCCTATCATAATTTATACGGATATCTGTTGTATAACAAAAGTTGAAACTGGAATTTTAGCATCAGTAGAATTAAGTAGAATGAGAAGGTCGCCAGGCAAGCTTATGGTTAAGCTTGTAGGTAAAGAGAAGTATGATGAACGAGTATATAAATGTGTTCAGGGTCCCGGAACATCACGGTACGACCGTTCTAAATTAAAGTATGAGCAGGAATTTGCAAATGAATGAAATTTTCACGCTTAAGGCCGGTGACGTCAAACGATGACACGAGACTTGGAGCATACTCTCTCCTGCACAGTCGTACTATCCTGGGAATGCGAGCGTCGATCATGGTTTCGTATTTCTTTAGGCTAGGGGTACACTTTGCGTTATTGAATTCGTCAAGTAAAAGATCCAGTTGTTCATCTCTCCAATAAATAACAATTGAATATCCACAATAGCGATAACTAGACTCCGGATGTTTATGCAAATATATAAAAAGTTTGTGCATCAATTGCAAGACACAGTATAGCTAAGTATAGATTGATATTCTTCATTAATAATTTTCACGTGCAGAAAATAATATAATAATACTCTTAAAGTTTTTCAATATTTTCACTGTAATAAATTACGCCTGCTCATTTTTGTTATAAATGAATGAAAGGAGTCCAGTGATAATTAGAGAAAATAAAAATGTTCTGAGATGCACTGCAGTGATATTGTTTAGTGATATTGTTACTCTTTTAAATTACACCTCAGTTTTGTCGTGAAATCCATAATTTAGTAATGACTATGAATTCTGAGAAAGTGAAAGCCAGTGCAACGACGCAATGGACATTTAATGTATGTATAGTCTACAGTGCATACTGTAATGCATGTACAGTATAATTGAGCTTTAGGAACAAATCGGAAATAATTAAAAATGGAAGTTAATAACAAATTATCGTCCTAGAAAATTTTCGATAACACGTAAGATAGTACAATAGTGGTTTAAAAAACACAAGAGAGAATCGGAAATAATTTAAAATAGAAGTCAATGTGAAATTTCCATGAGAGAAAAAATTTCAATCGTATTTTTAGTACCTGGTTAATATTGTTGGTCTCGGCGTGTTTCGCGGAAGAAGCAAATTTAATTGTGCAGACTGCTGTTGTGGGGCTCTCGTGCAATATTAATACATTGTTGCTGGCGCGCCGCGTTTCTTCTAGTACTAATTGCTTCGTTAACTAGTTCGCCATAACAGACTGTGCATTGCCAATCTCATTATATAATTTGCCGAACTTAATAGCGCAAGCCTGGTTTGCGGTGAACGGAGCGACAACGCAATACAGTTATTACAGGAACCGGGGGACCACATAGTATAGTAAACTTCGTGCGCATCGGGTTAGGTCTCCGATTATGACACAATATTGGCCACAATTCCGACCGGCATTTGCAACATCTAATTCATAATCGTTGTCAGACTGTTCAGCTTTAATAGACATTGAAATTGTCCGAGTTGGTTACACGAAACTTCTGTTTCGTTAAATATATTGTCAACATTCGTTTAACTAAATATTTAACTAATTAACTAATATAAATTTAACTGTTTCAATATTGCCTTATGTCGATCGCAGAGTTGTCAATAACAAATACATTAATGTTATCGGCGCACTGGTTCAACCAACTGTTTATTTAAATAAAACTTGTGCAAATTACCACATTAATTTCAATGTTTCGATTTTACTTTAGATTAGTTTTCTTCAATCTAAATTAACAGTCGGTATAATATCATAACGTTTAACAATTTACAGACGCAATTATTTCTTGAAAATGATCGCACATAAGATTGAAACGTTGAAATGCACGTGGCTATTTGTAAAAGTGTTTTTAAATAACAATTGACCGAACCAGTGCGCCGATAACATTAATGTATTTGTTATTAACTGTTTAAGTTTATTTAACTAATATTTAACTGAATACAATGTTAAATATACAGGATTAGGACGGGTGGTGCAACCATGCAGGGACTGATTTTAAAAAATACAAAGTGCCATTTAAACAAATGAAGGTGACCTTGACAATACTATAAAAAAAAGTTTTTCGAACTTTTTTATTGCAATATGTGTATAGCTAATCGAAAACTGTTCAACTTTTGTTGAAAATATTTTTTGTCAGGTTATCGCAAGTACTTAAAAAATCGTGAAAACCGTTAAAGAATAAGTAGGTAAAGGATGAAACTTAACCAAATGTTCTATCTTTTTGAGAGGAGTGTCAGTTTATTTCGATTCTGAATACAAAGTAACTGCTGAAGTGCTTAGGACGGACTGACTTTTCTGTAAGTCCTCTCCTCTCGCTAGCCCCAAGTCTTCGTGGCCAGCTTTTCCTGATTGGTTGGACGTTCGTCTTCTTCTTGCCCAATCAGGTAATTTCGCGGGACTTTCTCTGTGCCTCCCTTGTTCTTTCGAACGTGGGGGACGGTCCCGGAAATTTGGTAATGTAGCGGATTTTCCTACGGGCCCGCGGTGCCTCAAGGCCTGGCTGTCGCTTACCTGCCTAGCTCCGCGGTCCCTTCGGAAACCCGAGGTTTATGGTATCCGTACGTGCTGTTGAGGCCGAAGGTAAGAAAATCTAATTGCTAAAACGTGACTAATAAAACCCTAAAAACTCTCGCTAAGACGAGTAACGGCTTTCTCAAAAACAGCTGTGTGACAACGGGTCCCATAAACTTTCTCGACCATTTGCACGCCAAATGTTCCTAAAATGTACGTGCCGATGGCCGCTACACCGTTATGTGGGACACTCTGTGTACTAGAAAATTCTAATATGTACATTCTGGTTTATTATAGTATATTCTAACCAAGAAAAACATCCTGTAAACAGGAGCTAAGTTCTCTATGGCCGTAAAAAGTTGCGAGATCAAACAAAATACGGGCAAGTTCGTTAGCTTGAAAATACCTCTTGCAATACTGAAAACAAGCGTTTGTAAAAATTAGTTTAAAAGAACGCTATTTAATTTTTAAAGAGTTGCATGAAGGTCTAAATTATTCAAACTTATATATTTTCTTATATATTTTCATATATTCTGATATATTCTGGTATGTTCTCATATATTCTGGTATATTTTGGTATAGTCTGATGAATTCCAGTATAGCCCCAAACCTGAAAATAATATGTCGACATTTCAGAATTCCAATTACCGTTTAAATTGCAGACTATCCATGTTCGTCATAAATGATGTACATCCAGGTACATATATATCTATGATTACAAACATCAATATTTCGAATATTTTTACAAGTTTGTGCAGAAGGTTCCCCGCGACATAAAGGAATGCAAATCGCAGATTTTCAATCGAGTTTTGCATTTCTGCTGGCGGGGCAGTCGATTTGCAATTACGATCGATTGAAAAGAGTAGGAATAACTTCATTCGAGATGAAGGGAAGTGATTCGAACGTTAAGGAGATCCTATTTAACAGCCGTAGATTGAATCTGAAATGGCTCGCCCTTTGAGGGAGGGTTATAAAAATATCGGTACTTAATCTGCATTCTTTGAAAAAAGGGCTTATCTGCGAGTAGGCCAACCGAACCTGTAGACGCCGCCTCCGTCGATCCGTGGATCCAGGTCAGTGCTGCTTTTCAGAATTCTCGGTGCCTTTTTATTGGCCGAAGAATTCGGCTGACGCCTTTCTTGAAGATCCTAAATGTTCCACTAAATTACACCCCGCGTTTAAGCACGCTCGAGCTCGAGAAAATATTGTTCAATACAATTTCTTACGTTGATAGCGGATCCGGCGAGCGGTCAAATTGAATTATTTCTAGTTATTTCTATTTCTATTTATGTCTATTGCCATTTATTTCTATTTATTTCTATTTCTCTCCATTGATTTCTATTCATTTCTATTTCTATTTGTTCCTATATATATATATATATATATGTCTATTTCTATTTATTCCTATTGCTATTTATTTCTATTTATTTCTATTTATTTCTATCTATTTCTATTTATTTCTATTGATACTTATTTTTATTTCTATTTCTTCCCCTTGATTTCTATTCATTTCTATTTCTACTTGTTTTTAATTCAATTTATTTCTACCCCTAATTGTTTCCATTTATTCTCATCCAATTTGTATTACCACCGTCTAGAAAATATTTCAGCAGCTGCATTTCTCGCTTGATTAATAACAACGGAGATTTTGCAGCACAATTGATTAAACAAGGCTAAACTAGCGTTAGTGAATAACCCAACAGAGTAAATGAAAGCGTACGTTGTTGAACACTGGATCTCGGCGAGGCTCCCAGAGAGGGAATCAGAGTAATAGACACTGTCAATGTATTCAATTGGCTAGAAGGTAGAGAAAGGGAGAGAGACCGAGGACAACAATCGTGGGTTGGAGGACGGCGTTTGATACGGTTGATGAAGGGATTTCAGGGAGGGCTTTAAGGGGGAACGGGGATTAGCAGAGGGCTGAGACACGGGATAATAGAATCGTATCCAGAAAGGAAGGCTTGAGAATAGGGGACAGAGTAAGCATGAACTTTCAGAAATAAGAGGTAGGCGTGGATAATATGACAGTGATGCTGAAGACGGGCGTGACGACTGGCTGACAGCTGAAGATAACGACGAGATATTTGTGAAACGATGACGGAAGAAGTTCAATTTTACATACAAGTACAGGAAAATCGACAAATCGCAGGTTCGTTTCGCTGGAAACAGGAAGCTGTTAATGGTCGCCGCGAGAGTCGCTAATTGTTACGAGACATCCGTTATTCCAACCATTCTCTTGGTATTTTGCCGATTATTCGATAACGACTGTGACACAGTTGTTGTCAGCCCGTGGGGAAACGATGAAAGGCACGCCGTTAAACGACTTCGCCTCGCCGAAAAATAACTAACTTCCATTAAATTTACAAAAGCAATTTGCCAACTGAATAATGCACGTGCTAACGCGTCTTATGGCTGTCGAGGGACTGACGTTGAGCACCTCGTCGTTATGTCTTTGGCATGCACAAGTTTCGCTCTACGTGTCTTCAGAATATAGGGTGACACAACGTAACTTCTACTAAACAACAAATATTACAATTATTAACAATTTTATACTTAATAAAAAAACTACTACTACATAAAAAAACTATTTAAAAGCCACGCTTATATTAGAATGCACTCAAAAGGAGAAAATAATATTCTTAGATATCAATGACTATAAATAAAAGCGTGGAGCGCTAAATTGTATTAACGTAATGTTCGTGGGAGCTCTACGCTCTACTCCCTTTTAGTACATTCTAATATAATACATTTAATACATTATAATATTATACATTTGTTTATTTTCTAGTGTTTAGTCTTTACTACCGAACGTCGCGCGGCGAGAAAGAATTTTTTAGGTCTGTGTTTGACTGAAACCGTTAACTTGCTTTTTCAAAAAGTGCACCACCTTCGAGAACAACGGCTCCAATCTTGAGATGTGAAATATTGTCACATTTCAGTTTCTTTATAGTCACCAAGGTCTCTGACAGAAAAAAAGAAACACTATCAAGAAGAAATGGGGCACTTCTGAATACAAAGGGATGCATCGAACATCTGTCATGTCTGAGGAAACGTGAATTTCGCGCTTGTACTTTCTCACAAAGCGGAAAATGGAAGTCTCCGATGCAAGTGTTTGATTGTGTGCTCCGTTCTAGAAATACTGACCACTACATTTTTGTATTTAAAGACCTCGACCAAGAAATATTTCACTGAACTAATTTTAAAATAAAACTCTCCTCCACCAACACATAGACAGAACTATCATTTCTGTTCTTATCCAGTCCAGAAATGATTTATATAAATCATAATACATTTGTATTATTTGATATTTTTCATATTTTTGTTTGTTCGGTGCAAGAATCCAATGTCCTTTTATCGTAAATTATAAACATTATAAAATTTAAAATGTAACATATGTAAACATTCATTCCTGTAATTTGTGAAGTTAAAAATTTATTTCTAAGGAAGTTTCACCATTTTTCTATGTGAAACTGTAGAGTACATTTCACAAATTTTCCAAGTTATTTAAAAAAACATTTTTTAACTGAGATATTTTAATGATTATTTATTTAAGTAGGTTTACAAATCTTCCAGTTCATTTGTAAACGAATCTTTGTGATTAGAAGACTCTTATGGAAAAGGACTCGCGTGTGATAAAGTGTAAAATAATTTAAAGAAAATTTCTACGTTTCGTTAGTTGGTGAGGGAAAGACTCTCCACTCGAAAAGGGTCTTTATCGTGATTGGGTAAGATCAGCATTGTTATCTTTAGCAAAAGACGTAGTTGCTGGCAAATAAAAATCAATAATTTTCTTTAAGCTTCCGTTCTCGACTACCTAGTTGGCGCTAGTACTCCTTCGAAAGTTCTGTGGTTAGGAGTTCTCCATAGTAGTGCATGTCGGTAAATTATCAGCCGCTGGATGTCTGACCATAGCACGTCTGTTTCTACTAATATGTCTCTCCGAATTTCCAGTTACAAATGAAAAAGGTATTTCTATCTGTAATTTATAAATTAATAGTTTACCGAACATACGACAAGCGTGGTAAATATTTAACAGTATTGTTTTCGAAACATTTCCGAAAATGTCTTTTTCAAAAAGGGTTCTCCAACAGCGACCACTGTCACGAAGCATTACGTCACCGAAAACAAATTTTGACGTGTCGAAAAATACAGAATCGAACAGCTCGAATTTTTGAAAGACAAACATCCCAGTAAAAACCTGTCGATTTTTCCCCTGCAAAATAAACAGTATTAAGCGAAGAAAAAAACAGTGCTGCTGGTTCGTAAAAATGAAAACTGCGAGTATCATTTGATTTTTTTTGTAATATAAATTACGAACAGTTTGTATGATCACCATCGCGTTGTCTTAAAGGTGATGGTACAGTTCCTGGGTAATCTAGTTAGGGAGGGAGCAAAGTAAATGTGCCTTTTTATAAGAAAATTGCGTTGGCGTGCACTTGTCCTAAAATCTCTTCAGTAGTTTTTAAACATTAATCTTGAGAGCGGAATGAAAATTATTAACAACCTTAGTGAACATTTTTCGAGAATCTCTTACCATTTGAAAATTAATAAAACAACTGTCTCTTTTGCAAATGAACAATGATAACGAAAGAAAAACTAAGTTAGATTTAACGATTAATATTTCTGGACTTAAGGGTAGTTGGAATTTTATTTTTCAACTATTTTACCAATTTTACCCCTTTGGATTACCTCTGGAGAGACCGAGAGATCGTGTCGAAATTTTAATAGAAACCTGCCTGCATCAACGATTATCGGCAGATTTCATTTGCGGCTTAAACTTTTGAAGTATTCGACCCAGGTTGTCGGTTGAACCTTCGCGACCATCAAGGCTGCAATAATCAGATTCTTGAGAGGGTTCCTGTCACCACTCGAGAAACACCCACATGCATACACAAAGGCAGAACAAGTCAGGCTATATCGAGTGTGGTGTCTAACAATATTACCCCAGAGTATTCCTATAATTCCCTTTCTTCATTTTTCATTCATGCCCATCTATAAGTGGCGCTAAGCCATTCACAATATTTTTTACTTGCCAGAAGATTGCGTCAGAATTAAACTACAATCAGGTCTATATTTTGCATAAAACGTAATACACTTTCATATTATTATAAAAATATAAAATTGCTGTCGCCTTCGACTAAACTATCCAATCAATTGTTGATCGTTGCTCTTAATGATATCTTCATGATCTTAACGTTATCATTATTCTACTAGCATTTTTCTGATTGAAATGAGCCCAAACACGACCCGATTCGCAGCGATTTCGTAGAACCGCGATTATGCGAACCGATGCTCCGCTGAGTTTGGATAATCGAGGTTGTACAAAATCGTGGATCGAACAAGCAAATGTGCTGCGAATGGAGTCGTGTTTGGGCTCATTTTAATCAGGAAAATGTCACAAATACGTTAACTAAAGCTCCACGCCGAAATCTTTACAAACAAAATGGCTGCAACAAAGAGTCTGTACAGAATATTAGAAAGAATTCCCAAAACTTCCGCGTGTATGAAGATATTGTTACTACACATATTAGACATGATCGTGAACCGTCTTAATCGGCTACATCTGACGTGGTATCTAGTCCCATCCAATCTGCAGCTCTCCCATTACATGGAACGTGTATTTGCCTAGACAGAGACAAGGATTCGCTCACGTTTGTTTGCCAGTTAGGATCAATTCGCAACGTCTCATTCTCCTAGAAACGTATCACATCTCTCTCTCTCTCTCTCTCTCTCTCTCTCTCTCTCTCTCTCTCTCTCTGTATCTATACGAAGCAAGCAGCAGCCGCAAGCTCTGCTGCACGATTGCCGCCAAAGCAGAAGTATGAAACGTTCCCCGAGTAATAGAAAAGCATCATCCTCGTCGGCGATGGTGGATTACAACGCGTTTTCTTGGAACGAGCGACCTCGTTCCAACCTCTCACCTCGGGGCTAAGGTTTATCGAGTTTAATCCCGAGGAACGGTATTACTTACGGATCTTTGCCGAACGACACAGACCACGAAATGTCGCAAAATTGAAAAGTCACGAGTCACCGGTCTCGGGATAGCATGTCAGTCGAAGAAATGGAACTGGCTTTATCCACGGAATTTACGAAAATTGTGCTGTCAGTCTCCATTTATTCCAGACCCCTCACATTTTTCTTGCAATTCCAGGTTATCAATTTTTAATTGACCACTGCTGGAAAAGACAGTGGTTGGAGCACACGAGCGACTCCACCCCCTATTCTTGAGTCCACCCTCTGCTCGTGGTTCCTTCTCCTAGTTTCGGGACTGGTTTTAATCTCTGCATAAAGCAGTAGACGCATTTAAGACGTCTTTCAGATGTCTCTGTACTATCTACAATATAATACTATATTATTCTAATAATATTAAAATTGATAGAAGTTATTTTAATTGGAATAAGCTGAGAGCCAGATCGAACAAAGTGCAACGAGACAAGATCAGAGTTACATATTCCAGAGATACTTGACCGATGTTTAACGAAGCGTGCTTTTCTTATTAATATTTTCTCACCGAGCTGGTTAGCGTCAGTTCCTCTTTAAGAAAACGAAAGTGAAACTGCGAAGAAATTGCTGCGTAAACAACACCGGCTTAATGGATATCATCCTGGGCAATGAGGAAACTTCGAGCACGATTAACGGCGTTACCTTGAAAAGTCCTTTAAGTTTTCTGAAACTCGGGCTGCACTCTCTGTGTACTTCCTTGGTAAACTGCCTTATCAAGCTTCTGATTACCACTTTGTCGCTCCGCCTCTTCACACAGTCTCTCTGTGCTTTCACCATGAAAGCGTTTCGCTATTAATATCACGGCGACACGGATTTTCACTTGGTTTTTTTTAAACGATTCAATTTTTGGAATTATATCTCTGTTTTTCTGAATGAACTTTAAGAATTATTGTGCTCTTCAATCAAATTATTATTTATCAAAACTACTGTGTTTTCAATTGAATTTTTATATATTAGAATACGTAGGATTAATCCAAGGGTTGATACGATTCAAGGCTCTCGATTATTTAAATTCGAGACCCGATACCAATTGCTAATTAAAAAATCCAACGGACCTGGATATAACCTTAATGCTCCTCCACTTAGCGAAATTGCGCTTGCACACTGCGCTTCGTCTCATTTAATCCTGCGAAGGCAGGTTTTCCAATTAACATAGTTTTCGGAGCGTGAGTATATGTATATGCTGTCATTTCATAACTTTGAACAATCCTCATGACTCGCTATACTTTCATAATATTATATCGATTTTCTTCGAACAACGAAACAAACACATTACCTCTATCTCTCTCTCCTCTCTCTATCTCTATATCTTTATCTCCTATATAGGGTGTTTCAAAATTCCTTCAACATCCGGAAATTGGAGGTTCTTGAGATCATTTGAAGCAACATTTTCCTTTGCAAAAATAACGTTCGCGGCTTTGTTAAGGAGTTATTAACGAAAAACACAGACCAATCATAGCACGACCTAGACGCTTGTTGGAACAGTCGGCCCGGCGCGCAAACTGTCAATTGACCGAATGTGTCAACACGCGTCTAGGTCGTGCTATGATTGGTCTGTGTTTTTCGTTATTATCTCCTTAACAAAGTCGCGAACACTATTTATGCAAAGGAAAATGTTGCTTCAAATGATCTCAAGAACCTCCAATTTGCCGACGTTGAAGGAATTTTGGGACCCCCTGTATAATAAAAATCAAATGCTGTTAGTTGGTAACCGCATGACATGAGAACGGCTGGATCCATTTGGCTATTTTTTTTAAATGTTCGTTATAGTACGAATAAGGTGAACCTCAAAGTAAATCTGAAGATTGTTGAAATAGAGATATTTTATTTTCGAAATTCTTTATGTCTTATTTAAAATACTATTTCCTTTAAGCAAAATAAAATCTAAAACATCAAACAGTATTTAAAATATTTGTTCATATTACCGAATGTTTCACGGAAAAATATCGAAATCGATGGGATGCATTTAGCCCAATGGCCGAATTCCTAATTAGGATAAACGAATCGAATAATAGTAACGATAGTTTTCCATTAAACTATGCTGCGAGCTCAACGGACCCTGTCGCGTACACGGTCCAATTTCGGAATTAACTTATGCCAACAGAATTAAATATATTTTGCGCGCAGCCTGTTACAACGGCGCACAGGAACAGTAAAACGTTTGAATAATCACGCGCCGAGTCACACTCCGCTGTAACACTGTTCACATGCGGAGTTTAATTAGCGAGATCGGGGCCGGTACTATTAAAGAAGTTAATTACTTCGCTTAATTAGTTTGATGCCGTAGTTCTATTTATGGTGGACGGCAGTGCCCCCCCCCCCTTCCATTCAATTATCAATCAATTTTGGCCAATTCACGGAAATTCTCCACGATGCCGGCTCGATCGCCAATTATTTCCTGTGTGCGTGTGTGTTTATGTATGTGACCAAAGCAAATTACGCTTGTTTCGAGTTCAGACTAGAGTCTCTCGAACTTTTCTCTGTGGCCTGCCCCACTTTTGCGTACTTGTTCGAACCAGGATAGAGCGGGCACTACTGCTCCTTTCAAGCGAACGATCGTCGTTAATTCTTTTTTATATTGTTAACCCTTCGCTTTATAGGGTATCATAGCTGATATAGTTAACAAATAATCAATTGTATCGATCGTAAATATTTAATACTTATGAATTAATGTTTTTGGCGCAACGATTTCGATCAATTTTTAAATAAATAGCTATTATGCAAAGTTGCCAATTAAAAAAAACCTTGCAGTGAAGGATTAATTATCACTTCAAATTTTTTTCTATTCGTCCTTTCGTAACTATCGGACGGCAGACGATTCTCGAAATAAATGTCGGGGCTGGAGACACTCAGCGAAGTTGTTTGTGCATTTGACAAATTTCTTTGGAAGCACTTGTTGTACGTACATTGGGTCGAAATAGACCCAGGTGTTATAGACATCAGGTGTCTGAACTACAACAATACAGATATTTGTTTTCAGAACTGAGAACTGCAATTTCAATAAATGTTTAAAGCGGGTGAATTCCGTCAACTTCGTTGAAATAGAACGACGATCTTTTAGGAGAAACTTGGAACTGCAATTTCGAAATGCAGCGCGTCTCAGATGCACAGCGACCCGGAAATGATTTCTAGGACTCCGGGCAGGATTAACGAAACACACTCGCAAGCCCGAGGGTTCCGCTCGGACGAGAAGCGTTCCTAATAAAAGATGCAGACCTATTCGATGGCGATCGAGCGTCGAATATCACGCCATTCCCGGGTAGAAACGGTTCGAAAGCGAGTGACTCTCGGTCCCCCGAAAACCAAATCTCGAATTAATTAAAATCGCCAGCAGGAAATGAACGGGTTGAAGAATCACGGTCTGGGAAACCTCGATCGTCTACTGATATTTCCCCGCGAAATGTCAGACGGCGACGCGTAGGTCGCAGAAAATAGTCGGTAATGACTTTCGTTAATGGCTCGGTGGCATTGAATCTCATTAAAGATTCCAATCGGGAAGTTCCGGAATTACGGGATCGGAAATGCCAAATACCATCCGATGGAATCGCCGATTGTCCACGCATGAAATTTTTACGGGATTAGGGTCGCGCCAATATTCCCCTCATCTCCATTCAAATGTTTCAATGGGTCTTCCTTGAACTCCTCTGTCATTGGAAATTGATCCTGCAACATCAGCTCGCGGCGGAAGGCCGGAATGCTAATAGAAACTTGAAGCAGCCATCTTCTAATCGTCTCCTCACGCGTTCTACAATTATCACTTAAAATTCTGCAAAAGAAAAAGGAGACTAGTTCAAGTGTATTCGAGAAAAAATATTCGAAACATTTCCAGATACTTGTATTTGTTTTCTTCTAATGATTTTCACAATTTTAATGGGAAAATTATCTTTCATAAATGTTCAATATAAAAATTTTGAAAAAGAAAAAGGAGACTAGTCCAAGTGTATTCGAGAAAAAATATTCGAAACATTTCCTGATACTCGTATTAGTTTTCTTCTAATAATTTTCACAATTTTAATGGTAAAATTATCTTTGGGAAATGTTCAATATAAAATTGAACATCACATTAAATAGAAAATTACGAAATATGAAAGTACATAATGCATGAATAAATAGCAATTGACTAGAACGTTGAATATAAAGTTCAGAATAAAATTCATGAATTTGAATATGATGGTTCGAATTAACATTTTCGACGCATTTTAAATTAGGGTGTAGAAGTGTACAAGTGTAGAAAAAAAGGGGACCGGTGGAATGAAGATAGAAAAGGTAGAAAAGGGTTGAGAGCTTCGCTCCACGCTGAAGTGGTGCACACTCAGCGACGAAAAAACCGCACACAGTAGAAGAGGGTCTGCAGTTTCCAGCAAAAGAGAAAGAGAGGGAGAGGGAGAGAGAGAGAGAGAGAGAGAGAGAGAGAGAGAGAGAGAGAAAGAGAGAGAGACAGAGAGAGAATCACACACAGTGACGAAAGTTAACCCAGCTAAATTTCACACGGGAGGGCTGGTCACACCGATTGCTTTGCGTGTCGGAAAAGTTGGACGCGTCGAACGGACGAAACCGTCCTGCTGATGGTTCCGAATAATCCATTTAGCCAAGCAGTCCTCGGCAGAAAAATTTCCTGCGGTTCGGACCGTAGTCACCTGATCGATTCTCTCTTTGAAACCTCGATTTTGCCCCAACTAATGGCTCCTCGTTTCACTGAGGCGATATTCGTACCCAATATCAGCAACATCGTACAGTTTTTTATTGGCACAGATAATTTTCAATCTACTGACAAAACTCAATTTTCTTAAATCGTGTACAATTTTGTTTAAGCTGCGTGCTCGATTGAAAACGCCGATTCAATCGTTTCAGTAAGAATTTAAATGTTAATCGTGGAAGGGTATTTAGAATGGTAAGAATATTTTACAATTAAGTAAAGAAGAAGCGAATAACAATTTCGAATTTCGGTTTTCGATTTCAGTTAATTGCACGGTTTGTCGCATTGTGTGCCGGATTAATATCAGAGGGATAAAACGCTGCAAGTATTTAGGGCTTGGTAATTGCTGGCAGCTGTAATTACAAGATCTGCAGTTGGAGAGTAAGGAAAAGAAAAAGGAAGATGAGAGAAGGGAGGGGAGGGAAGAGAAGAGGGAAACGACATGGCAGCAGAATGAAACGAAACGAAACGACGCGACGGCCCCGTTGTGGCTGCCCCTTAGTCTGCCCGCGGTTTCGAGCCTCTAGCTTCTGGGGTGTAACTTAATTCAAGGGTCGGATGGGTAGAGATAGATATAGCCGCACGAAAATTAGTATGCCGAGTGGCCTGTGTGGAAGGAATCGAGGCATCAAATGTTCTCCATAGAATAGGGACGAATATAGCGATTGATAGTTTTGGTAAATAATGTATTTGGACAACAAAAATTGGAAGTTTTACCAAAAAATTTTCTAGTTTCATACGGGACTGAAATATTGATCTTTTGGCCTTTAGGCAATTTGTCATTTTATATATTAGATGTTAACAGATGTGGACATTATTTAGCGAAACAAATATTTCAAATACTATTTAATATTTTCGTCTTTATTTTGCTTAACGAAAGTTATATTTTAAATAAGATATACAATTTCGAAAAGAAAATATTTCTATTTTAACCATCGGAACCCGTCAAGGATTAGAAGTTCGTGGAAGGATTTAGTTTAAATAACGGCACCAACACTTTAAGTTAAATTTTAAACATCACTAATCAATTGCCCACTTTATTCAAAAATCCAAAATCGAAGGAATCCATACCACTTAGAATTAACTTAGCACTACAAGAAAATAGAGAGTCAAAGATAATAGAGAAAACCTAGAGTCCAGTGTAGGCTGGAAACTAGAAAGTCTGAGAAGTGCAGAGACCTTTTGAGCGCGGTGCAGCTCAAGTGAAGCTGCTGTTTTTGACAAAGAAAAGATAGACGGCCAGAGAAGCGCAATGGCCTGTTTGACCGCACAAGCAAAGTGGAAGTGCGTACGGTAACGTTTCGACAGCAACTGACTTTTCGACAATCAGCTGTGCTCGAAAAGTCAGAACGGCAAGGGGAGAGGTGTTATGGTTTTGGTAACCCCGGCACCTCTCTCTCCCCTGGCCTATAGTACTCGCGCGATCCGCAACAGAACCACAAAATAAAATATTTTTATTTTAACAATGAGAACTACAAACATAAAATATTTCTATTTTTATAATCTAATCTAATCTAGCCTACTGAGGTTTTTTGATAAACATACAGTGTATCATATCACTAGGAAAATATTTCTATTCATAAATCTATTGAATGCGAACCGTTACTTTCAGCAATAATATTTAAAATTGAAATTGAAAATAAAGACAAAGTCCAAATATTTTCAATATTCTTAAAATAAAATGCTATTTTCAAAAATTACTGTCTCAATTCAATTATTTTATTTTCAAAAATTACTGCATCAAATAAAATATTTTATTTTCAAATTATTTATTATTTACTATTTAAAATACTATTTTCACCAGCTCTGGATGTTAATCACAACCCGAAAACATCTATTTATTATTTTATGTATTTGTAATGAACAGAATATATATTTGGTGTTAACAAGAAATCGAAAATCAATTTTATATTAATTTAATCGATCAATTTTTACCATCAATCGTTGTTATTTTACATATTTCTATAAACAGGAATTACTCTTGATGCTTGAGGAATGTTTGGGTTCATGAAAATAGTGAAACATGTAAGACCACGATGGAAATTTCTTTTTAAACAAATCTTCTGGCTGCGACACATACGACTGGCCACCGCAGTGTTTGGAATTTTCAAGTTTCACGCAGTTCCAAACTTTACGTTGCCGTATCAGTTTAAGTTTGGCGGAACTAACTAGTTCTCCCTGGAAAACTTTCGTGTTCCTGTTTTTCTTCGGTATTAACTGATGTTTTATTCATGCAAAATCCGCGATCAAAGTACGGTTTAGTAAACCCACCGTCTGAAAAACGAACGTAGCTACATGACAGAACATATATCTCGTTTAGTAGCAGAGACATGCAGAACGCTGTGGAAATATTTCATTTGAAATCTGAAACACTGTGAAAATTGTGGAAGCTTCGAAAGCTAGCACATGAAATTATAAACCGTTAGAAAAACGAACAAGCGTGGTTCTGTGAAATATTAAAACCAGGATTTCACATGTTTACGATGAAAATGTGAGAAACAAAACAGTGGGTGATATCGAAAGAATTTCAAAGCCCCGCATTCAGATTTTACGAGAAAAACGAAGACACCGTCAGAATTTTAAAAGCACTCTCAGACTTTACGGCAAAACTGAAGACAACGGTAGAATCTTAAAAGCACTCTTAGACTTTCTAACGGAAAAACGTAGTCGACAGACGAATTTTAAAAGCGCAGTTAGACCTCCCAACGCGAAAGGATTATCATTTAAATACGCTGTAATATAGTCCGACAAAAATGAAGGCAATAAATCATTTTTTTCTTAAATTTCAAATTTTCATTTCCTGTAAAAAAATTTGCCAAGATAGTCAGGATTCAATGAAGACTCAACTTACTCTTTCGAAGAATAAATAATATTTTATTTCCCGTAAAATGATTCGCGAATAAAGGATTCCTAAAATATTTTTCAAGACACGTAATTCAGCTGGGAAAATTCGAAGAGAATCGGTCGGGGGTAATTTTCCGACTATTTTCGGTGCGATCCCAAGCTACAACGAACAGCAATTTCGCTTTTAGCGTATCATTAAAGAGTCTACCTCCGGCGCAACAACAATTTCCAAGGAAACGGACGTTCTCCGGGGCAGAAAGAAACACATTTTACCTCGGTCTTACCTTCCGTATTATTACACTGGCAATCGCAGGAACGTTTACTGAAATTCTACTTGGGAATTGCATGACCGTGCATCTACCCCTTCCGGGACACGTGACCTTATTTATAGTGCAGTGAACGTTAGCGATAAACCGCGTATAATTTGCCGTTAATGCGCTACCTTCTGTACATGTTTACTATTTACCACGTATCAGCTTGCCGAGTTGTCGTTGTCGTTGTATGCGTCAAATCTTGAAATCGAATTTTAAACCACTTTCCGATGACCTAAAGAGCTATTTCCAAGCTAACGAAATAGGCCGTAAATTGTTTGATATCACAACTTTTTATGTCCATAGAGAACTTGACGCCCCTTTACAGGATGTTTTTCTTGGGATTATTTATTTTTGATCAAGAATCGGAATAAAAATAGCAACCGTTGAAAATTGTTCAGGTCTCTGGGCAACGTTAGAAGTCTAGCCGACGTAAATATTTCGCGGGTGATCGATGAGGAGCGATCGATGCGTTTATTCTTCCGACTTCCGATCATATTCTCCGCTGCGCATGCAGCGTGTCATAGTATGTGAAGCATGTTACGTTACCGCATAAATTGTACCGTCATGTACACTGAGAAGCCAGGTACGGTCAACCTTGTTTCTGCTTTGTCATCGTGTTTTCCTGCGTACAGGAAGAGCGAACTTCCACTTCGGCAATCCCTTATTGAGCCGCGTGCGCGCCTCAAAAACACGAAAGATTCAGCTAACTATCCGCGGTAACCAGGACTTTGCCCTCTTCGCGAGACGTATATACGCCGACAGCGATATTGAAATTTACTAGTCGAGAGTTGTTTAAGTGGTGCATTTCGTGCAGTGACGGATCGATACTCCAGCAAAGGCGGGTGCCACACAAAGGACGCACGGACTGAAACCTAATTCGCCAAAGCGGGAAAATTTAGAAATTCAATTGGAGTCGTTCGATGGAAATTGCGTTATCGGTCGACCGGTTTTTATTAACCGCCTTCGATGATCTTCGAAACTTGAGGGATCAAGAATTATCGCAAAATTTACCGTGGAGGCTGATATTTATTAATCAATTAGAAATATAATATATATTATAACATTGTATATATATAATATTTATATATTTATTATATAATATATTGATTTATTATATAATATATTTATGTATTATAAATTTATATATATAGGAAATAGATACTTGGTCCCCTCAGGGTTTCAAGTCCATACACCACTCTCCTTCTCTTTCCAATTTCACCTATCGCCTAATTGCAACCAATTCCAGCGGGACCTACTGTTTTTAAGGTGGGTTCCAAACCACCTTTGCCAACAACACGTGAAAAGTACCTGGGAGTCACTTCCCGGGTTTTTACCAGGCGGTCACCCATCCAAGTCCGTTCCACGCTCCACATTGTTTAACTTCGGTAATCGAATGAGAACCGGTGCTTTCAACGGGACCACGGTCGTTGGCAAATTTATATATATATATATATATATATATATATATATATATATATATATATAATTTCTCGTGAAGACCTTGATCGCCAAAAACCAACTTCCAAATAGATCAGAAAAATTAAAATAATTTATATAGCGGAACCAAAAATTGCAAAAATAAAATTTTTGTGAGACTTGTTCCTTTAATATTCCTAAGAGAATTAATTTTCTTGAAATACTATTTAAACATCGTATGATAATATTTATATATTGATTGTTTCAATTAGACATAATTTTATGCAGGAAATAAATGATTGAAAAATATAAATTGGAAGAATTACGAGTAATCCAGTTATCAGTATTGTTTAATCTTCTATTTTACAAGAAATTCGATTGTTACACTTGTTCACTTCGTGTAGCAATGGTCCATAAATTGTACCGTCGATATCGAAGACGACACAGATTCCGTTTCCAATCCGCTCAGGATTGTAAATCTGGGGTTCGAGATTCGCGTTCGATTCGCGATTTATTGCCTGTCAAATTCACACTTCCGCTACCCGTCATTTATTTCAGCCGCAGTACTTATGGTTACAGTATTTGATTAACTGTAACGTATGGCCTTTGTAAAATATGAAGAGATGAGCGAAAAAGAAAGACCTCTAATCAAACTGAATATTATAATTTGGTATGATTTTAAAATTCATTCTTAAAAAAAATAGAACTCAATTTTGGATTTTAACTTTGTTAGAAACTTTCTCGCTAGTTACTGATCTGTCACCAATCAGTGTAAGTACGCTCCTCAAAACGCCTTCGAACATTCCGTGTCTTAAGGCAGGACCCGCTAGATAGCCTTACTAATGAGTCCTCTAGCGGGTCTAGGCCGAAACACCTCCTTCTCTTTCCTCTACTATTAAACATTTTTAATAGCAAACGTTGGTCTCGAACCAGATGATTCCACCATGGATCTAAACGTTTGGGTAATCTTACAAACTAATTGTGTGTAGTATATGATCGCACTGTCGCAGAATGATGAGGCATTTTGACCAAAAAGCTGGCCAAAATTATTTTATAGTAGAAAACAAGTCCACTGGTGTTGTTTTGTTACAAAATTACATTTTTCCTTTTGTTTGAACATATCACGTGTATTGCTAAATAAAAACAGTATTTACATACAATAAATTTACTTTATTTAAAACTCTTCGTCACTACTTTCTGCGGCAGGTTCGGGGTCAGTAGCTCCTCTCGGTTTAGGAGGCAATAGTAATTCTATAGTTTCCTTTGAGAAAGGTTCCATCTTTTTCTTCGGCTTTCGTCTCATGCCATAATTAAATCACTTTAAGAACTATTATATTAATTTATTATTTAAACGCTACAATTCCACTAACCTCTCATAAATATAGGTAGAATTATAGATCCATCGAGCCAATTATGATTGTTTTCTTTTCATATATAAATTTTTTTATGCGCTGCTAGCCATCGGAGTTTAAATTGATGCTTTACCATAGATAGAATATGCTTCAAATCTTTTCGTTGTTCTTTTTCCAAATAATACTTATCAAGAAGATATTTTTGCATATATTCCAGTTTTTTGCCAAAATTTGACTCCTTTGACTTGACAATTAAATTGTATATATGCCTTCGAGTTATAACTGTAACATCTGAAGGTCCTGGAAGAGACACCCAACAATAAAAGCATTTTTTATATATTTCGAAAGATACCACTTGCTACAGAAAAAAAGTTATAATAAAAAATACATCGCGGTATTCCGCGGCTACTTTCTTATGGATTATCTTCTACGATAAATATACTTCAGTTTGAATTGTATTTGAGTACTTAGAAAAGCTTAGAAGTATAACAAAATGCTTACTATATACATATACAATACTCAAACTAGCAACATATATCTCTAGCACTTCTATGAGCTATAGCTACCTAAGTTAAACATAATTATTGTTACTAAACGTGTAGGAGTAATCAACATACCTGATTCTGAAGAATCCATAGCACAATATTCATATATTTTCACTCACACAAAAACTACGACAGTGTTTCTTAGAGCAACTTACAATAGCAACGACAAAAAACACGACCACTTTAAGTAAACTATACCATTCGACTCACGCTGCAGGGTGACACGAAGGTCAGTGACAAAAATACGGTTGTATTTTGATTCGCAAACCACTTAGGTACAAAAAGCAACTGCTATTATCGATAGATGATAAATTGTACAAAATTGAATTTTGGCCAGCTTTTTGATTAAAATGCCCGACTGTGCGTCGCGCCGATAAAATCATTCTGATTTATTATATCTTAATAATTTCGATTGAAATAATAAAAATCCTCTTTAACATTGTTATTTATAATATTTTGCTTTTCTAACGAATGGAGACGACGTTGTGATAACTGTATAATTGAATACATATTTTAAACAATCTGTAATATCACCAACTGCACATATTTTAACAATGTGCAGCGCCACTGACAATCTGTCTGCGCATATGTATTCTGGATTATGCTCGAACCCTTCATCCTCAGAGTAGTTCGGCTAACAATTTTCCACCCCATTCGCTCCAATACGTTCCACTGCTGTGATTCGATTTCTGAAGACCTCTGGCTGACTTTTAGAGAATTCCCTTCTCTTCCTTGACTTGAAACTTTCGAGGCGCGTAATCCGATACAGGATTATCGAATTAAATAATGCGTGTCCTCCGACGAGAATTAGAAAGTCAACAGCATTGCGAGAAAAAATAAAGAAACCCTAAACGTAGAACCTACTGTACCATAATAAATACTCTGTGATAAATCTGAAATTCTTCACCACGGTTTTTCATGTGTTGCAAGGAAAGTATGCAACTGAAAAATCAAAAAGAATTCTCAAATTTCAATATATTAAAGAGTTACAGACTGTTCCCTATCTCCTTAACCCTCTCGGTCACGAATTATTTATTCCGGGAAAAGAAATCGTGGCTTTGCTATGGACTATTTTCTATTTACTAGAATCGCCGCTTTGATACTTGAAGCTGTTTATTATATCAAACACAGTCGCTCGAAATATATGTATGTCGTTAACATGTTTCGAGGCTGCATTTATTTCATGGTCGCTTTTCTTGGCTCGAGTAAAATAGATGAACATCGAGACGAGTACATTCTTGGCGCTTGTTCTACGCATTATTTGTTAAGAGCATCGCCAATGTGTGCGACGCACATTCTGTCGCATTTGTTAACTGTCGATGCACCTCAAGACAATGCACTTTGTGTACAGGGTGTATAACAGTTGTCTATTCGAGGAGGAAAACAATATCGTCTTTTTAATAGTGTCCGAATATCAGTGAGAGTCACTGTGCATCTAACAAATAGACTTAGATAATAAACGAATGTTAATTTCGTGAGTTGAAAATTGAATTTTGAAAATTCCTGCACCAGAAGAATGTAATCAATATTATAAAGCTTGTAAAAGTACACCGACTGCAACTGTATCGAAATAATATATTAATTGAAACGTCTAAAAACAAAAATGTGTTTCGCAATTAAATCGTTTACTGTTAGATAATATTAAGATGGGGTGATTCAGGTCTTGCTTAACTTGTTGAAGGACGTGCTCCAGCATCGAGGATCAAAAATGAAGTTCCGCATTAAAATTCCAGAAGGTTTTCCGTGAACATGGCGCACGCTATTTTTAACGATCCTTAATAATTTCCATCGGGCTTGAAATAACACCGCGGATCCATTTAAATCCCAACAGTAATTCGCTCGACTGTAAATCAAAGGGAAATTTCGCCGAGTAATGGAAATCATGGCAATTCGCGAAACTCGGGATTTATCGGCGAAAATTAAAATATAAGATCCACGTGATTTCAACTTTGATTTCTAAAACTAAAGGTAAGATTTTGTTAGCACGTCTGGACGCGCAGCGTCACTGACTCAAAATTATTTCCTTGACAACGGCAGTCCCTTGAAATAATTTTTCCAACAACTGCAGTCCCTTGAAATAATATTTCTAACTGTAACTGCCTGAAAATAACTTTTCCAACAGTTCTTGTTGCCTGAAATTAATATTTCTAACTGTTGCGAGCATAGAATAATTTTTCAAATGACTCTTGTTGCCCTGAAATCAATTTTCTAGCAAATCTGGTCCGTCAAAATGATTTCTCCAACGCCGGCCAAGCAGTAAGATTTATTACAAAAATGATTTGCTGAGAAAAATGTGCATCGAGAGAATTCAGCCATTATTTCTGCACGATAGCAGCACGTCTTCCACTTCTATCTCACAGTGTATGCTTTTTCTCAAACGGAGATCATCAATCAACATCTCGTGAGCGCGATATCTCATGCAGAACCTTTCACAACATCATGTTACCACGGTATATACATTAATTCAGTAGAATCTTCAGTTGACAATAGCACTTGGAAGGGTTTCTAATAGAACCCACGTCAGTTTGCATTTGAATTGGTAATAGCGCATTACCCGAGTACAGAAGTGAATCGCATAGTTCGACTGCACTTTGCCAAGCTGTTGTACATCCTAAGTTTCGCTAATAAACGTTTGGCAAATAGGAAAACTTTCGTGTAGATTACGCTGATGCTTTTCCAGCTAACTGGTGAAAATGCTAGCGGGATCCTGATGCCGGCTATTATTGTTACTAAATCGCGTCTTAACAACAGCAATTACTCACAGAATTTCCAAACACGAACCCGCGTAATTGCCATCGGATTCAACGAGACCGGGAGACTTTTTTCTAACAACTTTCAGCACGCGAGTTCTTTAATTTTCGGAATATCAAAAAACGCGGGAAATAAAATTAGTTTTTCAACTTTCGGTTCGCGTGCGAGAGAAAAAAACACCCCGTGGTTGAATTGCAGTCGCAAGAGCGTATCATCCGGCAGAAATTTTGCACAAAGTCTGCTCATCACTGTCGCCATTTCCATTTACCTTTCCTTTTTTCCATTGCCATGGATGTACGCGAGAGATAAATTTTTAATATGGAAGTTTCAGTGTTATCGCGAGACGAAAATTCTCGTAGGCAAATGGGGATTTGTGTATTGTGTTTGCAATAACATTTCGGGATAATCTCTGTGGAGTTTACGATTCATTCAAATTCAATTCCGTGAAATTCTATGCAATTCCTCGCAATGCCATGCAGTTCTAATTAAAATTTTAGATTCCCAACGTAAAAAATATTGACCGACTTTTACGTTTAATAATGAATAAAGGATTAACTAATTATGTAATGAAACATTGACGATATACTAAAATTAAATGAAATTAAATGAAATTCCGCGCAATTCCATGCAGTCATAATTGAAGTTTTATATTTCCAACGTAAAAAATATTGACCGATTTCTACGTTTAATAAGAAATAAAGGATTAAATTATTATGTAATGAAACATTGATGAAATAATAAAATTAAATTGAATGAAAATACTGTTAGATGAAACCGGCGATTTCCGTTTTGTCTGGGAAAGGAAGCGTCTCCCACGCCAGTCTAAACAGTATAAATAGCGCGAAGTGATACTGGTGGTAGTAAAACTGAAATAATAGTACTACCTACCCAGTGTTTAATCTTCGCCAATTGGGTTGCCCGGGCGTATCTCGATTTATGTGGTGCATATTGCGCTGCACAGTTGGATACAGCCAAAAGCTTGTCGCGTTTTGCTAGTTCGATCTATGATCCGTCTGAAAAATTTCCCGTTAACGATACACGCCAACGGCGGCCACTTTTTCCTTGCTCACAAACTGGAACACAAGCCGTCGAAGCGGGTCAAAACTAAAACTCGCGGCACTCAATCAACGTCCTCGCCTCCGAATTGCAGTGGCAGTGCAATCTGAGCACATCGGAACACAAACACAGTCGACACAGACGAGAACCGTGTGGGATTCCCCGGGGTTCCGGTTACTTTTGCGATTACGAAACTTCGAATTCGAAAACTTGCGACCCCTTTATGGTCGATTCATGGTTTCAAAATATATTTTCGATCATACAGTAGGACCTCGATTAACCGCCTTCGATGATCGAGACCCGAGGGAAGTAATTAGAACGTACATTATATTCCAAACTAAATTATTTATTTCTGATCCTCTATTTATTTACGTTCGAGGACACGTTTTAAAAAAGAAACTTAGCTCCTCTGGTCCACGTTGGTTTCAGACCCGAAAAATATTTCTCCATCATCGCAGAAGCAATTGAATTTGGAAAATGTTACTAAAGTCACATTTCTTACAAAAATTGACATCTCGACGTGCAAGACATCTCGTCTTCTAAATTACTTAGACCGGTTAAAAAAAATGGTACAGCGACGTTCGAGGGCTTATTTTAAAGAAGAAGCTTCGCTCCACGCTTCGGGTCCACGTTGGTTTCAGTCCCGAGAAAAATGTGTCCACATCCGCAGCAACGTTTAAATTTCGAAGAGTTTTCGAATGAATTTTGAAAATGTTACGTAAAAATGCGTAAAAATCGATTGTTGAGCAGATTTTCGAGAAAGCGGGCTTCCAACGGGCTTCCATTCTCGGTTCTCAGTTCTCAGCTGGAGCCAGACAGAGAGGCTTTCACGGATTGGCTTCGGCGGACACGTCCCGCGGAGGCACGCTTGCGCGGCTTTCAAGGCGAGCTTTTGAGCTTTCGAGTCGCACCGCGAGCCGAGACACGTGGAGAGTCACGTCTGTCTATTCCTCCGGCGAGGAAGTTTCGCGTTTCGTACGTGTGCGCGCGCGAGAGATCGTGTTCGCGTGCGAAATCCGGTCGCCGCGCGAATCCGCTTCCCAGTGCCGGCAGCTCCGCGCAGCTCCGTCGTTCTCGACGACCACGACACGCGAAACCATGTGAACCCGTCCCCCATACAGGAAAACGGGAATTGTTGTTCAAGGGGCACAGACCAAACCCCTTCGCTATTTATGTGAGTGCTTGATTTCGGTGATCCCGCGTGATGGACGTCGGATTTTGCGCCAAACTGTGCGGTTTACGTTGTTCAGCTGCTGTGCGGTCAACGATTTTCGCGCCTTTCTTGGTTTTCGATTGAGAATCTTTGGGTTGCGTATCCTTGTTTCCGAGGAATAATCGATCCTGAATCGATACCGACTATTTTTATAGTCATATTTGGATAATATAACTTTTTATTGTACGGTGTTTTTTGTCTTTTGAGCTGTTTGTTTCTCAACATTCTTCTACATTAAATAGGACTTTTTATGCTTTCTATGCTTGTTTTAAAGGAACATTCGACCATGAATTCGTACTAGCAATTTTTATAGTCATGCGTGGATAATAGAATTATTTTGATTGCATTTGAAAAGCAATATTTTTCAGTGGGTTTCGTTTCTCGAAGTACTTTCGGAGTGCTGCCCACAATCGATCTAAAAAATTGTTTTCTTCGTAAAGATTCACTGCCATGGCGTGGAATACGTGTAAGAAATTAATTAGGCTAGCTTCTTCATGGCGATGACGTAAAACATGTTAACAGACTCGTCCAGAGCAGCTACTGATGAAATGGAGATGAAAGTACCATTTAATGTCTATAAGCATAATTCTGAGAAAATTAATTTTTATGATATTACATTCTTGCCAATCCAATAGTATTTGTTTACCAGTCAAAAATTTCTGGGTTTTGTTCGCAATTGTTCCTTTACGAAACTTTTACCAATATATCCGCGACATTTTTCTGATTACAATAAGCCCTCAAACAAGACACATTTCGGATCTAATTGTTCGCCTAACCCGCGACTTAGTAGAATCTTGATTGTTCGAGTAATATTTTTAAATTCTTCCAATGTTTTCACTATTTTACCACGTTTCTCAATTACACTCTTGTCACGGACGCATAAGGTCCGTAGAAATATAAGAAACGGACGTGAAATGCAAATGAAATCCGCAGTCCAGTAATAATTCCGACAGAAGGGAGTCGTATTGTTAATCGAATTGATTCTCGCATGAACAAAGGCGGTAGCAAAAACAGTATAAATATTATTCCGGTGCCCTTGGGCGAGGTTAGATACCCAATTTACTCCCTTCAACCATGGCAGACAGATTTCACTTAAAGTGAATCCAGAATTTGATTTAATTCTGACGGAGAAAATGTGGGTCAGTAAAAGCAAGCTTATCCTCGTGGACAGTACATAAGACCAGGGGATTCTTATTAAAAACAGCGGGGAAAGTTGAGTGACGGATCTGTGCTACTGCATTGTCTGCGTGACAGGGGCACCGTCCGCTTTGGGGTCCCATGGAAATCACCGACACATATTTCACCGCCAACAATTCATAGACACCAGATTTTACCGACAACTACTTTGGCCGATAACGCCTTCAACAGACAACGAATCTAATATCATTGTCGGTCAAATTCGTTCGCAGTGAAATTCTTTTTCGATCACATTTGTTGTCGGCCAAAGTAGTTTTCGGTCAAATCTGGAATCGGTGAAATATTGTCGGGGAAATTTGTGTCGATGATTTCCATGGAACCCCCGCTTTGGGCGCGCTCTGATTGGTTCACGTTTTTCGTTTAGTAACTCCTCAACCTCGAAACCTCGGAGAAAATTTTCGTAAAGGAAAAACAATTCAATCTGCTCGAAGAAATGCAACATTTTTGCGAGAACGATCCTTTTTCTTGTTCCGCATAAAATTCAAGGGACATGCGACTATTGGCGAACGAGGAGAAACATTTTTTTCGGACGATAAAATTGCCTCTCGGCGCAATCAATAATTCGTTAATTGCGAAACGACGGATTTCGGGGGCTGCTGGTGGCTTGATTTGCACGATTTACGAGAAAACAAAGCGGAATGCTCGCAATCGCTTGGACACCGTTCAAATGTTGCGCGAACAGAAAATTTGTCGACACTAATCAAGGATTACGTTTCACCGGATCGATCGATCTCGAAAGCGACGGAACCAGTTCCGTAGCCCCGAATTCGAGGTACAGCGTTCCAAATCGATTCTGCCTCGCACGGTGCACTTCGACCTCGGTAATTCGGCAGGATTTGTTTGCTGAAATCGCGATCGTCTTTCCTTTACGCTTCGTTCGAATTTCATCGGTATCTCGAACCAATCGATTCTTTTCTCGAATCGAGCTCTGTGATCTCGATTATATTGTGGCGATACTGAAATCGAATAAGAAGAGAGGAACGGTATCTATTTTCGATCGTACAGTTCGCGAGTGGTCGAACATTTCATTCAATAAACTGTCTCCACGGCGGAGTGAAATTGGTTTACCGGGGGCAAATTGTTTCTTTGATTTTTCGATGGTTAAATGGCACAAATTGCTGGACAATTGCTGCGCTCGTTCTTCACAATACACACAGTTGCAATACATAGGATTCACTATAAACAATTCGATATTGTAGTTTGTGTTTTTTCTTATCAATTTTATTACATTTTTTAGTTTCCTGTTGGATTCTGCTCTTCTTTTTCATCCTACTCTTTTTCAGTCTGCACCCTTCAATTTTATTTTCTTTAATTCTAATTCTTGTAATTCTACTCTTTTTCATTTCTATTTAAATTATACTCTTCTTAATTCTTATTTGAATTCTATTCTTTTTAATTCCTGTGTAAAATCAACTCTTTTTAATATACGTTCCTTTTTAAATTCTACTGTTTTAAATTTCTATTTAAATTTGTTGGAGAACAATTGAGAGAAACTCTTTTACCTATTTATATATATATATATATATATATATATATATATAATTATAGGTAGAATTATACATAAGAAAGAATTGATATAATAATGCCACATGTTAGATCTGATCTATCGGTTAATGTCGATACGTCTGTTTTACCAACTGTTATAGAAACTAATACTCAAGTTGACTTGTGCTATCAGGAATACCAACAAAAGTTCCTACTCTTTTCAAATCCTTTTCGAAGTCTACGAAGTTCCGTGACATTATACTTCCTTTCTTCCCATTTGTAAGAAGATCTACTCCTACCACGAATGTATAAAAAAAGACTTTTTCCATCTGGATAGTATTGGCAATAATTCCGGAGAAGCAGTGACGTTAACAACCGGTCAACAGCAGAGCAAATAATAACAGAAGTATCTGGAACGACGAAATGACGAGGGAATATTCCAGTTTTAAAATTCACTCGCTTCTTGCAGCGTACAGAAAACATTAAACCGTCTCTCTCTCTTTCTCTCTCTCAACGAAGAGGGAACAAACTGTTTTCCTGCTCGTTACAGAGTATTTTAACGCGCTTTCCATACCCCATTTCTCGGCAAATGCCGACTAATAATGTCGTCGTTCCATAAAACACGATTAAAACTCGTCATAACACGTAATCCTGATTGAACAACTTCTCCGCGTAAGCCGCCATTATTAAACTGTACAATTAAGATGCATTAAGGGGCGCATTCGAACAGAAACTGTTCGACGTTCAACTGATCGGCGAACAAACCGGGGTGCATACCTGACCCACTTCCCATTCGCATATGCGAAATTCTATGCTTCATTTTGGGTCTGTTATGGCATCGACGTTGCGAACGATGCGGTGCTCATTAAACCACTGCAGTAAATGCAAAATTATCATTTAAACGGTCCCCGGAATACACATATGATATTTCTTTCTTCGTTTCCAAGTATTTTATATTAATCCTTCCGGCGGTATAATTATCATTATCGTTTAAACGTCCAGTGAGAGAAATTTCTCTCATCGTTTGCAGATATTATTTATTCATCTTTCTGTGCAGAGATTCGCTGTAAAAATTACCGTAAATTAATTTCATGTTGTGTTCGCTTAAACGACTATTATTATTCGAAGAAGATATTCCACCGTATTCTACTGTGTTCTAGTATACTGTAGTATGATGTAGTGTATTCTGGTATCTTTTGGTACAGTGTGCTAAATTCTTGAATATTTTGGTATATTCTGGTGTATTTATCGTATATTCTGCTGCATTTTCATAAAGATCTATTGATTAATCAGATAAAAAAAAAATATTGTTAAAACCCTCCTAACCTAACCCTCCTAATCCATACCTTCACCACAATTTTCATATATATTTCCATATATCATAAACAATGTGACTTCAAGAATGTAAGTTTTAGTAATTATTTAAAAATTTCATATTCTATCTAAACCTTTTTATGAACTAACACTAAACCTTCGCTGCATAGTGTATCATATCCGATACAGTTAACAAATCTGATACAGTTAACAAATGTTTTTTCTAACTATGTTTATTTTTCTGAAAGTGTTGTTTCAATTTTTTAGAATACTTTTCCCTTGAATAAAACGCAAAAACTCACCTTTTTTTCAATTTTTTCGTCCTTATTAAAAAGATCATGCAGTGAAGGGTTAAATCTTTTTCAAAAATTTAATATTAGCTGCTTTGGATTAAATGAACATTGACTTCTGTCACGTTACAAGGTTAATTTTTGATCACATTTTGTAACGACACATATCTTCGTTCTAATTCTGGAATGATTTTGGTTTCATGATCGTGCAGGTTCCATTAAAGTCTCCACATGCTTCCTCCATCTATGAACCCTTCGCTGCAGAAGAATGTATTTTGTTACTATTCTAAATTATGTTTATTTTAATTGAAAATGGTGTTTCAATTTTTTAAAAATAATTTTCCCTTAGATAAAACACAAAAGCTGACCATCTTTCAATTTTTTCATCGCAATTGAACAAGGGTTAAGAACAAGTGAAGGGATAAGAACAAGCACGCGTCGAGCGATCACGTGTTACAGAAACCATTCGAGATTGCAACAGGAAATTTCGGATTTCACCGGAGTCCGTTAATCGTTCCGTTTCATCTTTCCTCGCGGAATTAGCATTCGCGTCGCTAGCCGAAGAGTTCGCTGTCTTCGTTCCGCGGCCCCTTGCTCGTTCAAGAGGCCTCGGTGAATTAATAGTTCGCGTGGTATACGTGACTCCCGAACCGAGTGGCCTTGTCAAGTGCACTTCCTCGATCGTGACGTATCCCCATCGTCGAAGGGCAGTCGCATCGTCTCGTTTGCCACCGCCTCCGAAAAGGGTGAGAGATCCGCTCTCCGCCCTCACCATCTCGCGGAAATTGCGCGAAAAACCGCTGATGACGGATTCAACCACGTCGGGACACGTTTATACTTGTTCATGCTGCGCGATTTCGATTCCTTTAGTGCCGTACCGCACCGCACAGTAGGCCAGATCGGCTCGACAGCTGTGTGTGTTCACGCCTATTTCACCATTATTTTAAAACTTAAAGACCACATTAAATAGTTAAAGTCGTTGGATGCGTCTTGGCGTCAGCTATATTTTTCATTTGTTCGATAAAAAATATATAGATAAATAAACAATCTAGGTGACCACAATTATTAATTAAAAATAATTCATTCTTTAAATTTTTTGTATTGAAATTTGTAGAATACAGACTACTGATTACTTTTTGTAGGAAACATTTTTTGCTCACACCACCGGAAATGTCTGAAAAATCGTGTAAATGATGAATAATAATTGAAAACTAGCTGTTTAGGCTTTCAAACATGAGTAATCCATAATTTTTCAATGAATTAACTTTATTACGTTTGATGAAATAACAAAAATGTGTTATTAGTGTCTTATTTAACGAATTACAAATATTCAAGTAAGATTAAGTAATACATATTTTACAAAGTTACTGACTATAATCAACTCATCGAACTGATTTTCGGCTTATATAATTGTGTTTATATATTAATAAACAAAAATCTATACTATAATTCCTTTTAACAAAGGTAAAATACAGGTTTTCAATATGGAAAATCTGCTGTGATGCTATACTGCGTTGCTGTTGCTATGATCTCTCAAATACAAATGATTCAACCGAGCTACCAAGAAATTCGAATGTTTATTAATGGTCGAATAATATAAAAAATTCATAAGATAGGTTTGGGTTAGGTCTTTACACTCATAAGAGCCGTGAGTGGTCGTCATACGTCTCGTGCAACGCGACTCGCCGCGGAATTGCGAGTCACGCGACGTTTTTAACCATCATAATTTCCGAACCGGGACGATTCAGGACGAAAAATTTGCAGGATCTTGTAGAGGAGACATTGCTGAAAATGTTCCACTTTGCTAGAGCCTGACCAATTGGGACCAATTTATCTTATCCCTTGTCAAAGGTGAAAAACTTAGACGATTTTGCTTAGTTGACTAAGCATCTTTTTAAATAATAAATTATGAACATTAACGTTCAGTTCCTGGGGCGTTCTCAACATAGGTATACATTAAAAAAAATTTGGGCACTTAATCTTCAGTAGGTTTTCCAGGACATCGTTATGAAGAGACGGAATTTTTTCGGTGATAAATCGTATCTGAAAAAGTTTGATCTTTGAACGCTTATTGTACCGAGAATTTTTATTAACTTTAATTAATATTATCGTTTTCGAATGTAATGGACATTTAAGAATTACTGTGCATTGGTTAAAAATAGATATGAGGACTTTCATTTTTTAGCTCATTAACAGCTACCGAGCCATTCTGGCCCACTGTGCGCCGTCGCGCCGGTTGTTTGGCTTAAAATCGCGAATACCTCCTTTGGGACAGAGAGAGAGAGAGAGAGAGAGAGAGAGAGAGAGAGAGAGAGAGAGAGAGAGAAAGAGAGCGTCAACGAATATCGGCGAAATAGATTTCGAGAGGTATTTGCTCCGCAAACTAGTTCTCCCCGTGCTCCACCGTCTCCCTTTCCTCTTTTCTCTTCATCGATAGCTTCGATTCTCGTCCGGGTCCTCGAGAATTGAGTGATGAATTTTACTCCGGGATTGTTTTTTGGCTGTGTCTAGCTATTCACTCCGCCTCCTCTGTGTCCAGTTCGTTTCGTCGATATTCCGGTGTATTGGCCTGGAGGCAGTTCTCAACGAGAAAGAAACGCACCTCAAATAATCTTCTAGGAACCAAAAGACTCACCTCTACAATTCGAATAAGTACACAGAGTATCTAACAAATGTTGTTTCCCACCTTTCTTTGAACAGAGAGATTCCCCGTGTCGTTTCAAAGAACTTTTTCCTTTACGGTAAATGCTCTCCGAGGCTTCGTTCAAGAGTTATTCGCGAGAACTATATTTGAACCCTTCACTGCATGATTTTTTTTAATTGGGGTGAAAAAATTGAAAGAAGATCAGTTTTTGTGTATCATTCAAGGGAAAAATATAAAAAAATATTAAAACAACACTTTCAGACAAATAAACATAAATTAACATAGAAGAAACATTCTTAATTTACCATTTACCAGATTTGTTTATTGTATCGGATATAATCTAGGTGCACGGTAGTGCACCAGCCAAGTTCTCGTACTACCTCCTTTTACACAAAACAACTTAGCCGTATTTTAGAGGCTTGGAACTCGGAATTAGAGGCTGATGGATAGATGTAATTTCGTACACTTGTTAAGTGCTCTCATGTCTCAATATTGAGAAAACATTAATCTTCCAACATAGTAGGATCCGAGATACCTCAGAATACCTCAAAAATCACTAAATTTCTCACTGACTGACAGATCATCTTTCGGGTATTTCCCATTGATCTACAACCTTGAAATTTGCTACATGTTTCATACATTATCAAATAGGTACGTAGGATAGAACGTAGCAGCATAACATACACACGAACACGTTTTATTAGCTTCGAAGTCGCAACAAATACTGATGAAAAAAACAATCAACAAAAATCGATGAAATCCGAAGGAAAACATCCTGTAAACAGGAGCCAAGTTCTCTATTGTCGTAAAAAGTTGGAAGATCAAACGAAATACATCCAAGTTTGTTAGCTTAGAAATTCCTCTTGTAATACCGAATAAAAGCGTTTGTAAAAATTGCTTTAAAAGAACGCTATTTAATTTTTAAACTGTTACATGGTTGGCTAGATTATTCAAATTTGACCGTTACTTTTTAAACCAATGGCCATGAAAGGTGATAGAAAGCGGCCAAGTTTGAATAATATAGCACCTCCATGTAAATCTTTAAAAATTAAATAGCGTACTTTTAAACTAATTTTTAGGGACGTGTTTTTCAATATTGCAAGATGTATTTATAAGCTAACGAACTTGCCAGTATTTTGTTTGATCTCACAACTTTTTACAGCCATAGAGAACTTGGCTCCTGCTTACAGGATGTTTTTCTTGGTACACTATGCAGAGAAGGGTCAAAGTACACGATTTGAGAAACAGCACGGTCCCCAGGATTTTCCTTAGACCGAGGCTTCTCTGCAATTTCCATATGTGTTCAATTAATTCGATTCGTTTCTTTCCGGAAATGCATGCAGGACGACATCACGGTATAGTACGATGAACCGGATCGATCCGGAATTCGGAAGAACCGCGAAGTCGCGTTTGTTCGCAATTCCGTGGCCGCGAACCGCAATAATTCCCATTAGCAAGGCGTTACGTGCGAAATTGTCGACGTTCGCGGAAATAACGACGATTTCACAGTACCAGTAGCCGAGTTTCGGCAAAATTGCATGCACACATACCCGAACACTGTGTACACACATGGGGCACAGTGCAGCCTGCTAATTCGGCGTGTTGTTTGACGGACTTTCATCGCGGCCCGCGGTCTACCAAGTTGAATTGAAGTTTGCCCTTTGCCGCTTTTGGCAAACCGACACCCCCTGACAGAAAACAAACCTCGTCCCCTCTTTACCGCTCTCTCTCCCTCTCCCTCTCGCTCGCTCGCTCCGGAGGGATCATGATGAAGTGTTACACGGTGGTTGCTCGAGAGATTTTTACTGCGGCTCTGCACCATGGCCTGGTTTCCCAGAAAATGCGATCGAGAATTTACTGCTTCGGAAGTTTTACTGCTGCGCTGGGAATTTTTCATTTATTTTCGCAAAGCTTGTTCCCCGGTCCTAACCATCGCGGGTCAATTCGCGAACGTGTTCCACGATCGCTGAAATGACCGGGAGAATCATCCTAATCTCGTTCGACACTTTGCAATTCCGCCGAGCACGACTCCGCGACCAAGTAACAAATTTCGTTCTTTCGAGAATTTTTTTACCGGCAAATAAACAGCGAAACATTCTGCTCTTTCGCAGTGCTGTTAACGCAACTACCAGCTCTATTCTCTATTTTTTAAGGAACGAAATGATACAAAATGGCGGGGTTATCCGTTAACACAGACCATCCTGACTACTCAAAATGTGCCGCTTTCCGAAATTTTTTTAACAGTAATTAATCAGCGAAAAATTTCAAGATTTTATTCTGGTATTAACACAACTCTCGAATCTATCCTCGATTTTTTTCAGATCAGGATGTTAGAAAATGGCGGAGTTATTCCCTGCTCTGTTCATGGGTACATCGACTATGGCCACCCTTGCTAAATTGAAACGTCGTCCACCATTTTCTAATATTTTGTTCCGAAAAGAATAGAGATGCCAGTCAACGGTGTTGATATTAATATTGGATATATTAATATTGGTAAAATATTGGAATTTTTCACTGATTGGTTATTCTGAAATAAATTCATGAAAATACAACACTGATTTCAGAGAAAGTATGGTTTTGTGATACTTTCCTCGATTCACTGTACACACTGTATAAAGGACACGTTATGTAGAAGAAATCCTTTCAGTTATAACGACACGAGCAATATCGCGCTCGGTGCTATACGCAATTTGAATGGTATGAAAAGACGAGTACGCTACTAAGAATATTTTTATCACCGAGGTGACCTTTCCGATGCACAAATCTTTGTTTTTTTCTCTTTTTCCTCTTCTTTTTATGCTATATGCACCCTCGAATGCATTCGAACACGTTCGACGGGGTGCTTCAGGTGCCCTTTAACCACCAAAAGCAAAGTTAAACATGAAACTTATTTCCCACGAGATCGCTGACTTTAGAAACGAGTGAGTAGCTGGGAATATGAGTAAACTTGTTTACCGGGCCGTTATGAATCGCCGTTTCCAGATTTTCTTCTCAATAATTGCTGTCCAAAAAAAACATATGAACGGTCTTACCTTGGGAGGTTTCACTTTTCAATTCGAGCTTTTCTTTATTTGCGAAGATTAGTTGTCACTCCTCGACACGTGGCTAGTCAAATCATATGAAATCGTAAAATTCTACCAAGTGGTGAGTTCTTTCTATACTGAATATTCGCGCAAATCGATTAGGTTTCATTGAACTAATTATTGAACTGTCTGGATGTTGAGAAATTTCGTTTGCAGTGGAAAACATGATTCGTAACTGAATTATGCGTACTTGCGGTGGTGGGGCAATATAATTGTTCGGCGATTGTGTATGAATTGTTTAAACAATTATCATTCGCGAGTGGAACGTTGGTAACAGTGGTGAAAGATAATTCATGGACAAGAAATAAACGGTATAGTGAGGAAACACATGATGAGTAAACAAGAATCAAAGGGGCCACCGCCTCCGCCACTTCCGCCGCCCTATCCGCATCAAAAGCTCTTCAAGAAGTGCAAGAGTGCAACTTTCCAACTGGACGGCGCAACGTATACTATAGGTAATATTTGTTTGATACGAGCTGTACCCGCGACTCTGTCAACGTGCAAAAACATATCCTGGTTGATTATTAACGTAATTAAATTTCCAATCGTCAAGAGGTGGTCTCAGATTTTTCCAAAAATCTATCGTTGAAAAGCTACAGCTGTTTAAAAAGTCGGTAAACCAAAAAGTTCAAGAAAAACGCACACTGTTCGTGTTATAACTCATAAACTGTGCAACTTACAGGATCGGCTCAGTGGCCATTTGAAAGAACTCGGCGAGCTGAATCCAACGAGCACCTCAAATTGAATATAGGTGCTACCAGTCAAAAGTGATAAGCAGAATCGTGCCCCAAAGAGGGCGAAAAAATCGTATTTGGTCTGTTTGTGACGGCATCAATTGAGAACGGCTCAACGTAGAAAACTGGGGTTTTAACCATTATACACGGCGTATCTTCGAGAAGGTGTTCGAGCAAACCGTATTCGAAGAAGTCCATTTGTTCAAAAGTTATAAGCAGAAACGTGGTCAAAAGAAGTAAAAAAACTTCTTTTTTCACGAATGGCGTCATAACTTTTGAAGGAATCGACATTTTCGAATGCGGTTCACTCTAAAACCTTCCCGAAGAAACGCCGCGTGTAACGATCCAAACCGCAGCTTTCTACGTTGAGCAGTTCTCAATTGATGCCATTACAAACATACATACAGACAGACACGATTTTATTATATATAGAGATAGAGATATAGATATAGAGATAGAGATGATAGAGATAGAGATAGTGCCTCATTTTCGGACGACAGTAAAGCAAATTCAAAGAATCATGAAACTCGACGCACAGGTACATTAAATCGTACCGAATACAACCCCATTCTTTTTTCGTGCTTTAACATTCTAATAGAAACTATTTATTCGTGACTTCTGATGATACGTGAATGAAAATAATTATTGAAAGAAACAAGGTCGCGAGGATAGAACGCTCCACCGTATTTGTCGAAATGTAACGCCCATAATAGCACGATAAATATAGGCTAGTCAAACGTTAGTTGATTGTTATTAATCGATTGCACGGTATCCCGGGACGATAGCAACCTATTAAGGTGTTCGTGACAGGAGGTGGTCCTTCAGCGTACACCGCTGCTCAAAAGTGAGGCGCCCTATTACGAAAAATCACTGCGCAATAATCCGAGAATGTTCACAAAATTCGTAATCGGCCCGTAGACTTTATATACCTATAACAAAATTTCCAAACAATAGGAAAATGTTATGAACAACAGCTTTTAGTATTCTCTCTTTAATTTCGAACAGTTGCAAATCTTCGAAAAATTGTTTTTCAATCATCAAACGTGTAAGCTGTATTTTTTAAATCTTCAATGTAGACTCACATGAAAAATCCTGATCAATAACTTTTAGTATTCTCTCTGTAATTTCGAGCAATGGCAGTTCTTCCAGAAATTGTTTATCGATCATCGAACGAAAGCTGTATTTTCTAAATCTTCAATGTATACTCACATAAAAAATATTCTGGACAATAACTGTTGGCCTTCTCTCTGTAATCTCGGGCGATTTTTCCAAAGATTGTTTCTTGTTTTCCTCTAACTTCCCGAAAAAATCCAACTGCTACGTTTCGATGTTGGAGAAGTTATGGTGCGTTTAAGACAGACCAGATATCACTGTAAGAGACCCCTTCTCTCGTAACCCTCAATATAAAAATAATACCTACATTTATTGCATAAATATGGATATAAAAGGGATAAATTAATCATAATATCATTGATAATATTAAAGATACAATAGGCATGAAAATGTAATAATTTTAATTAATTTTATCTTAAAAAAAATAACTCCTTATTTAATAATTTAATTACATCTCTAAAATGTTGAAGTAACCCTAAAAATATAACTTTATTGGAACCATTACGACCTTAAATGTACCCCAACACCTTACGCTCAAATAATGTTAAAAAAAAAGCGAAATGCTATTTAGATGAAGAAAAGAATAAGAAAGAGAGAGAAGAATTTGGAATCCACTTGGTTTTTGGAGAGTGCATATTAGAAATTGGCGGACGTTTATTCGGTGTGTTGGTGGAGTGTATCCGGGTGCAACAGAGTCTTCTTCATTTGCTAATGTATACAGGGGCGAGCAAGCTGAGGCCAGAAGTTCGCCAGTGTCTGAATGGTCGCCGTGTTTCTCAGCTATCGAATACCTATAAGAAGATCTCTCCCGAGGAAATTGTTCCGATTCAATGCGTGTGCATCTGCACGTCAGCGTGGCTTGTACACAAGATTCACTACGTTCATTGATCCATGAACACGGCTCACAAAGTCATCCCTGCTTGTCCTTGCCAAGTTCTACTACCTTCCCTCTCGCTCTCCGCATGAAATCTGCGGAAAACGGAACGCGAGAGGCGTCTGCAGGAATTTTCGCAAGTCTCTCGACAGCTCGCCGCGATTCCAGTCACGTATTTCGGACAATGAGCTACGTTGTCAAAGGGTCCGATCCGTTCGATAAAATTCCAGTGACGTTCACCCTAAATGCTCGTTCCTCAAATGCCAAACGAATTTATGTAATCCGCGAAAAATTTTCAATCAGACGGCTTCTGAATTTTTATTAATTTATAAATTACGAGACAGTTTAAACTAAACCATTTGCATTCGGAGGTATTTCAAAGATTAAACATTTCTTCTGAGCTAAAATAATCTACAATTATTCCGTCCACGGAAGTATGTTTAACGAAGAGAATTAATTAAACACTGAATGAATCGAATAATAGACGAAACGAAAGCATTTTCAAACAATTTAAATCGGAATGATTATTTACTAAAGATGTGGAATTTTAAACAGTGCTGTTTTAAATTTTGTTGTGCGACCACTCTTTTAGGGTAAAATTTAATAGAAAATTAAGGGTTCACCGCCATGTCTCGATCAGTTACACCGCACAAGATGGAGCAGTTGCCGCGCGTTCTCGTGCATAATGATCTATACTTGAATTTGAAGAAGTGACCCAGCTCGTAACACTTGGAAGATGAAGATTCGAGGTCAAGTGTTGCACACCTAGTCGACATGATGGAATGTTAGACTGTGACATTGTTAATTTATGAATTTGTTAGAACTGGAACGCTTCTATAAACTAAGTATTTCGTTAACTATTGCTCCCTTAAATAAATTATTCCCCCTTAATTTTCCTGTGAAGTACAGATACAATTTATTTTATTCTTATGCCTTCGATTATTTTACCACGCTTATCTTCCCACAGGGCGACCCGTTGGCGAAAAAAACGTCGACTAGTCCTTGTGAAACCGATAGTGGCAACCCGTTGGCAAAAGAAACTTCGGCTAGTCCAATTTTCCCCAATTTCCATACACAAGGCGACTCGGTGGCGAAAGAAACTTCGGTTAGTCCTTGTGAAACCGATAGTGGCGACCCGTTTACGAAAGAAACATCGGCTAGTTCTTCGTGAACCATTCCTACCTGTACACAACCCTTTCTCTTAAAACCTAAACTCGTAACATTAGAATGTGCACTAAAAAGGATAAAATAATATTTTTCGATATTAGTGACTATAAATAAATGCGTGGAGCGCACACGAAGATTACGTTAATATAGTTTAGCGCTCGTTTTTAGTGCATTCTAATATAAGCGTGGTTTATCAAAAGTTTTTTTTCTAATATAATTGTAATATTATTATTTATGTTTGTTGCAGGTAACCAACATGGAGATTGGAAATAATTTTCTTTGATTTGTACGGAAAGTTTCCGTGAGTATTATAATTATCGTTTTATCGAATAATATTTTATGGAGATGTTTCGTAAATTCTACCGAAATATGACGGTTTTATAAATATGTGTTTAACACAATCTTTCCCGTCCATAATTCGGTGGTTAGTCTTGAAAAACGTATTTCTTGGCTTTGTTCCCTTTGCTACCGATACGACGGGATGGCTGCAATTAGGCAAGCTAATGAGCGAAAGACAATAGCTGCAACAGTCCTTTGTGCAGGACACTCGACAGCTTTTTGAACGGAGGTATTACACAGCAGCTGATGGCAGTTGAGATTTGCAAGAAATGCTAAGAAATTGTTCCTCAATTTTTCTTTCATGTTTCATTGTCCTGTCCAGAAACACAGTTTGCGATATTCATTTCGAATTTGCTGTATTTACTTTTACTGTAACGAGAAAGTTAACATTTACTATTTTCCTCTTCTTTTCAAATTTAAATTTTCACTATTTTACAAGTTTCCACTTTTCTACAATTTTCCTCATTTTCAATATTTTACAATTTTCCTCTTTTTTACTATTTTGCAATATTCCCCTTTTTTACTTTACTATTCTGCAATTTTCCTTTTTTTTACTATCTTGCAGTATTCTTCTTTTTTACAATTTTACCATTCTGCAATTTTTCTCTTTTTTACTATTTTGCAATATTCCTCTTTTTTGCAATTTTACTATTCTGCAATTTTCCTCTTCTATACTATTCTACAATTTTCTTCTTGTGTTTACAATTTTCCTCGTTTTCCCAATTTCCCTTTGCATACTATCGCGCCTACTCCTCTTAAAGAAAAGAGATTTGCAGGGATGATTGGCATAAGTAGTCAAAAGCCTCCTCCCTCGCACAATTTAATCGTTGAAAATATTCATTGTAACGTTTATCGGCGAAGCTCCAAGCTTTTTATCTTCTCAACTTTTCCGTCAGACGATTAACCCTCTTAAAGCTGAAAGAATTTAAGCTTTTTCAGATCTCTAAGATTGAAGCCTTTTAAGTCCTTAAACAGTATTCAGAGTTTCACCTTCACTACGACCATAATTAAACAGAGAAACACGTTGGAGAATCCTATCGAACGAAATTAATCCCTGTTTTATATTACTTAACGCGAGAAGTTTTCCAGATAAATTGAAAAAGTTCTCGGTGGCTGTACGAATGCAATTATACGGGAATCGTAAGAAAGTTTTCAAACGGATAGAAGAAAACTGAATGGCATAAAATGGTACGATAAAAAATCTGCTCTCGACTCAGATTTTTTACATATTAATATACGAGAGTTCTCGTTTTGAGTCTCTGAGAATAAGTTTGGAGGAAGTTAGGTAAATTTATTCTTCGCAAACTGGTGTGGGAGCAAATATTGAATTCAGTGGGCTTCTAAAAGCAATTTAAACACCATTTTAATTCGACATAAAAACGTATCTGCGATTTTCATTGATGCGCACATTAAATTGAATCTCGATTTGATTAATTAACTAATCAATTATGTCGATCGTAAATGTTAAATATTTAATTTGTTGCTGTTTTTGGCGCACAGTTTCGATCAATTAATAACTATTTAATTAGCAATATTGCAATTTGAACTTTTTCTTCTCTAACGTTTCGGTCCTGGTTTGGACCCTTTTCAAAGGAATTTTGTGTCTAAAAAATATTAAAAAATTTATGTAATATAGGTGGATTAAAAATTGAAAAGAGGATATTACTGCTTACTTGCTAAAATAATTAATTAACGGTTGTAAATATAATCTACATAGACAGATAGAAATCAGCTTCTATGATCGCTGAGGACATCGAAAGATTCGACGATCGAAATAATGTTCGATGATCAGCGAGGACATCGAAAGATGGTCGAGGGGGTCGGAATGAGAATAAAACGTTCGGCGGAGGCAGGTTAGGTAATGCGGAAAGGCAATAATGATTTTAGGGCGATTTGCTGCGTCAACCGACAGGCAATCCCGGTAGGCGTTGCGGCTAGAAAGCCCCAGATTTCGGAAACCAGCCCCATAAATCACCATCCCCTTTTTCGCTGCGTGCGGGAACATGTAATGGTCCGGGTTCGTTCAGCTCCGGAGGATTCGAATTCATGAAGTTCAAGTTCCGACAAACTCATCGGGTTCATCAGCGAGCACACCAGGTGTCTCGTTTTATCTCGTTTCGATCCCAGTTCCATCGCGTATCAAGTTTTCGTGCAGAAGCAACTCCCTTTGGCAAAATTATTCTCATAAATTTTCGACATGATTATATCGTCCAACAATTTCAACTTTTTTCATGTTTCCAAATAATTGTTGTTGCTGTAAAGAGCAATATAATAACATCAAAATATATGTTCAAAGTCGAAAATATGTCTTTTTACAAACTCAAATTTCTCAAAAACTGTGTGTGTAGAAGAAAAATTAAGTCCAGATTCGGAATCAGCTCCAAAAACTCTGTAAGCCAACAGTTATATGGAAACATTTTTGTTGTTGGACAGTGTTATTGAAGCTTTAACACTAGATATATTTATATCTTAATTGTATCTTGAAATTTTGATTTAAAAACAGCTACGATCTTTCAACCTAATATTTGGACACTGTAAAATGTAAATCACAGTTCATATAAAATCTATGTATTCATCTAGTATTATTTAATAAATATAACTCTGGTACGTACAGTTCATTAATTGCAACGACCACGAGTCGAGTCGAACGTTTTATTTTTGCAATTGAGTTGAGAGAACCGGATCGTGGGATGTTCATTTTATTGATTGTAAAACGAAACAGTTTTATCGGTGATTCGGCTGATCGCATAAAGCACTTAAATGCGTTTTCTCTTCGGTTTTTGTGTAGCTATCGAAGTTTCTAGGGTAGAATCGGTGCATGAGTTCTATGTTGAAGAGAGAGGGGGCGCAGTAGTGAATCAGGAAGTTAGTCAGGCAACGGTGCTAGTCAGCCTGGTTGCTAGTTCGTGCATTCTACCACTGATACCAATCGATACACGCAGCTGAAAAAGGGTTCACTGTTGCATACTGTTGCACGTAACTGCATAGCCCGACACGTTAATTAATTGTCCAATTAACTCGAGGTCTATGTACGACTCTTCGAGGAACCATGACTTTTGACAATAATTATTTTGTCGAATTTTTGTCGACATTTTACTTTAAGAATCTTTCTCTTTCGACCTCGGTGGTACAATGATTTTTATGTGATTTTTTCTCTTTCAACTATAACACTAAAATGATTTTTATCTATTACGTGGCCTTTCCTCTTTCAACTGCAGTGATACAATGATTTTTATATGAACTCTACAGTTCAGTGCAATGATTTTTATCTATTATATGATTTTTTCTCATTCAACTGCAGTAGTACAATGATTTTTGTATGAACTCTACAGTTCAGTACAATGATTTTTATTTATTATGTGGTTTATCTCTTTCAACTGCAGCAGTGCAATGATTTTTATATGTGATTTCTTCTCTTTCGACTGCAATTCCACAACGATTTTCATTATACATGCAATAATAATCGTTTATCGAAGATCTTCGTATATCTGTTTCAGCAATTTATGCGTTTCAACATTTTTAACAAACAACATACGACGTATACAATAAACGTACACCATGGCATAATACATATTAGAAGAACAATTTGTCCAGAAATATTGCTCGGAGATATTGTTTATTATGGTACAACCAATTGTTGGATATTCGATATAATCAGATTTGTAAAAGAGTGGTCGAATATCGAACCAGAGAGGATCCTCGAGATTATAGATAGTCCGTCCTTAAATATGTCCACCATACACACACGCACGAGCGGCGCGAACACACACACACATACACAGAAAGCATTATTCCGGAATACAATTCTTGCTATCTATCTCTTTCCGCACGCAAATCCAGCCTAGTCACGTCACCTTCAGAATGGGCTTAAATATTGATTTCCAATGCCTCTTACCAGTGACGTGCTATTCTTAAGGTTTAAAAATATATCGCGTTGCAATTTCCGAGCTGTAACATAACTTTTTCGTAGTGGACATGATAATCAAGGAAAGAGCTAATTTTTCTTAGTCGTCGTACTCTGATCTTGTCATATCTTCCATCTAGCTCTTGATACATACAAATAAATGGTTTATCTGCGTCACTGGCTATAGAAATTGAGATAAGATACACATTTAATTCTTTCATTTTGAACAAATTGAAGATTCTACAGGGCGTCCGAAAAATATTGTACTCCTAGTACCTGTGCAATAGTAGTGCTAAAATCAAACGGTAATAGTAAATTCCACTTGTTATCCACGTTCGAGGGTACATTTTCAGAAGTTAATATGTCGACGAAGTGTTGAATAAAAGAAGGGAAAAGAGTGGTTGAACGAGTTACAATTTAATTCAATCACTAAGTGGAAAAATGAAGGAAGAGAGTGTTGGAGGGAAGATAAAAATTTTAGTAGGGCGGTCAATGGAGAACCACGGGCCGGGATCATTGCCCTTTGGTTTTGACTGTGTGCTCTCGTGTAAACGTGGCTGAGCGCACAGCTGACGGGTTTGCACAGCACGCTCCGGAAGTTGAACCTTTAATTTGCAATATCTCAGAAACGCAGCCGCGATTTCTTAAATGCCGAACGTCTTTCTAATTCGTACCCGTTGCTAGACCATTAAACTCTTTCTCTTTGGATCTTTAAATTAAATTCCACAAGTTCTCATTTTCCATTAATTTTCACATATTTTAATAATTGTGCGAACAATTTTAATCAATATTAAATATTAGCTAACGACTAGTGTAGCGCAGCATCTGTGGCACTCGTTTGTCTCGGCATTTCACAAGGTTTATGATATTCAAATTAAACCCCTGAAGTCAATAACCATCAATCGATAAAAGATTAATACTACTATGAAATTCATACCTCGATAACTAGACGACTATGACGAGTTTAGTTTGACGAGCGAGATTAATTAGGGCGAGGTGAATCTAAAGAGGATTAAATACGAGTTAGGGAACTTATCAGTGATAGTTACGCTGATAAGTTTTTAATAATAAGATAGCTTAGGGGATGCTCTCTGCTCTGCAGTATCGCTTACGTCGATGTAATTAAGGCGACGCGTTAAGATTATCGGAGATGTGTGCTTAATACGTTGCGATACGCTTGAGATACTTCCCAGCTTGAAATAATCAATATAAATAATTTTGTTGTTTGGTAAAAGAACATTTCTCAATAGTCATTATATGAAAATGTTCAATTCAAGAAGCATTTTACGAAATTAATTATAAATTATTAATCTTTAATTATAAAATCAATTATTTACGACTGATTGTATTTCACTTCTTGAATTATCGGGATTCGACAAACTCCCGTTTATAATGGTTGCTTCTCGTAATATTTAAACAATCAGAGACTCGATGTATTAACTATGCAGAAACGCATTTGTAAAGATAACTTTTCCTTAGAAACATTAATAACATTGATTGGTCATTTCGACGATGCTAATAGAAATACTTGGAAATTCCAACGTTGGTAAATTTGCAATTGAAATTAATGTTGTTTTATTTCATCATGTTTCTACGTGTATATCGTATGTTTTGCACTGTTCCATACGGAGATGTATACTTAAATTAAAGATGAAGATTTTTGAACACCACGTATAAGCGAAAGGTATCGGTTTAACATTATTTTTATGAGTGAAAGTATTCCTGAAAAATTAGGTCAGCTGATGTATAGCACGGCAGATAAACTCCACGGATAGTATACAACGACATATACATATATATATATAAATAAGAAATATATATGTATATATTTCTTTTTATTATACTGCTATCGTGATATTATCGTTCGATAAACTGTGTTATTGTAATAAAAATGTAAACGTAAAATTTGTTCAAATATCGCGGACTCGCCTATCTTGAAATTATAGAATATTAAACTTCGAAATATATTGAGCTATGGAAAAACGTAGTGAGGTATTGAAAAATATATTCCACGATTGAAAAATATATTTATGCAATATTAACTTGAAAAATATATTGAGTTATTGATAAATATATTTATATAATATTGAATTTAAAAATATATTGAGTTATTGAAGAATATATTGAGGTATTGAACAAATATATTGAATCATTGAAAAATATATTTATGTAACATTAAATTAAAAATATATTGACTTATTGAAAAATCTATTTATATAATATTGAATTTAAAAATATATTGAGTTATTGAAGGATATATTGAGGTATTGAAAAATATATTCAGCGATTGAAAAATATATTTATGTAATATTAAATTGAAAAATATATTGAGTTACTAAAAAAATATATAGAGTTATCGAAAAATCTGTTTACGTAATATTAAATTCGAAAGTATATTCAGTTATTTTCTAGTGGAATATGCGCTTAAAAAGTTCGCACACATAAAAGCAATATTTACGAAGTTTGGCACAAGCAACATGGTTGCGGAATGCGGGTGTACACCCACTGCGTTCGAATTGCTCTGACCGACATAAACCGCAGTGGTTTTCGCATTTTCAATGGTAACCACGATCTCCTTCTGCAAAATTTAAATCACACGCTCCAGATGCGTTGCCTGGAAATGAATGGTTTCGTGATGTACACTGTGGACGCGGGAACTGCAACTGCGACACCTGCATTGGTATAACGCGACTTGAAAAAAATCAAGAAATCATCGGTACACGATATAACCAACAATTATACTATTCATACCATTTTCAAAATCAACGAACAATTTCAATTCGAACAGTTTCTCAACTGGAATTAATAATCGAATGAAAACATTGTCAAATAAAATCTAGACATAGTTAAAGATGCATTTGCAACGAGATCACGTCTATGGATGGGCAATTTGATCGAACAAATTGTTAAATAACATGGACACAAATTCGCAAATATATTCTGACTTCACAAAAATAACTTCTCTGAATCAATCTTGCGTTAATTAACGATACATTTGCAATAGTATATTTTCGAAAACTCGTGATAACAAACGTTAGCATTAACAATTGGTCGATGTTCGACGAATTCACGCGACACTGCTTCCTTGATTACGCCATTGAAATTCAAACGTAGTTAGGTTTACGAGCCCGCAGACATACGCCACAACATTATCTTTTCCGAATGTAGAACCAACTATACACCGTCAAGTTCCCTGCCATTTCCAAATTGTCGTAACGAGGAAGTTATGATCCTCGAAATTGTTTCGGCTCCCCAGTCGACAAGCGGCCGTAACTCAATTAAGGAGCCAGTTAAGTTCCTTACGAATGCTTGGAAGTTTCCCGAGGAAATTTCACGGCGAACCAGTGCCGACATTTGTTCGTTGATTTTACGATTGTTACTACTAGTTAGGGTTCGAATAACAATCCAATGGAATCAATCTTCACATTCAATTCGGAAATGGTAAAACCAGAATCTCTCCACTCTCTACCTTCACCTACTCGGATGTTGTTTTGTTTCACATGAGAGAACTCTCGTAATTCGTCAATCACTACCATTCACGGTCAATAATGTTGCGCAATATGCTTGACAGTGAATGGGCCTCTTAAAGCGTGAACATTCGAGTATTATAGTTTATGGGTGGAGTAGAGTCAGTGGTTTGACAAACAGCCGGCGCGGCGATTCATTTTGAAAAACGGTTGGGATTTGTTAGTTGGGACCACGAGTGCCGCCGTTTCTTTCCGTTTCTTTCCATTTCTTCCTTGCGACATGCTCGACGGAGAAGTTTACGCCGCGTTACCCGGCCACCATGCATAAATTCTAGTGAAATATCATGGAAGTGGCTTGGCTACGAATCAAGAGCAAATAGAGGTTCTCTGATAAGACGAATGGCACTACGTACGACAACTGACGTCATCCACTCGGAACGCTTCTGCCGCTGATGGATTTTACATAAGCGAATTTCAATTAATGCTCGGGTTTTCCCCGTTTACCGTGCGACGACGGATCGCTGCCAACATCCTGACGACACCGAACACGTTTTTGTTCGATCACGACGTTTCTCTCCGAATGCCTCTTTTAACCTATTTTTCGAAATTTTATATTGACAAGTAAAAATCGATATGCCTCGCGTGTCTTATAAATTGTCGAAATTTTCACTCAGTTACTGATCAGCTGATAAATTCGTCGTTCGTGCTGAATTTGATATCGGTAAAATTATCAAAATAATCGAAATGGTCATTTAAAGATTTTTTCTATAAAATCAGTGAAATTGCACAGAAACAGAAACATGTTGAAACTCTATTGTCTTGGGAGGTCTGACTGGCATTGAAATTACAAAAATGGTCAAAATGATGGTGGATTTCTGATGTTCTATATGAAAATTGGGCGAAACTTCCGTTTATGCTCCATCTCAGAATTCGATGAAATTTTGAAAATAGGTTCTTTTTTTACTAAAATGACGATTGCCAGAAGGATTTTTGGCGACTCGAAAAAAAAAATTTTATCATTTCAATGTCGCACTCTACCTTACCGACTTATCGACTTTTTATTTTATATAGAATATCTTCAATTAATTGTAAAAATGGATCATAACCAACCTAGTTCACCTCATAGCACCATAAAAATTCACACATAGATCAATAAGCGAATCCTCTTTAATTTAGAGTGATACATACATAAGGTAATCTTTCAATTTTTAAAGACTACTCCTGGATTTTCGTATGCGTGGTCGGGCCGGCCTGACGGCCTGCCCTCTCCGCCCCCACCACAACCTAACCCTAACCTAACCACAACATCTGACGCATGCGCACAGCACGAACATAAAGTACAAAGTCGGTAAGTCAGTAAGTCGGTAAAGTACAGCGCGACATTGAAATGATAAAAATTTTTCGAGTCGCCAAAAAACCTTCTGGCAATCGTCATTTTAGTAAAAAAAGAACCTATTTTCAAAATTTCATCGAATTCTGAGATGGAGCATAAACGGAAGAACAGCCGAAAATTGCACGCATACTTTGTCGAGGTTTTTTAAATTCTTGTTCCGATAATAAAGGTTCCGATATGGCCAATTCCGATTTTTTATATTAAAATTTCTAATAGAGAGAAGTGTATGGTGAAGTGTATACTTCACGGTTAAATGTATTCCGCCGAATCCGAGAAAGCTATTTCACGAAGCAAAGAGAATGAACGAACGAGACGAGACCGGAAAGAAATCTGGAACGAAAACTAAACACGCGTTTTCCCTCGGCGAGTGAAAATGGCGCAGGGACGATCGTGCCAACATAATAAGTGGGAGAAACAAGGACGGGGTATGGTACTCGGGACAGAGCGTAGTTGCAAAAATAAGATTACGAGCGGAAAGTTCGCCGGGACAGAGTTCGAAAGAAAACCGTCGGCACGAAAACAAGAAGGAAAAGTTCCGTCCCCTTTGAGGCGCAATGACCGACATTTCGGTTTCATCGTAGGACACTTTATCTTGAATGTTATCGTTCAGGATGCTACAGCTTTCTCGATGCTTAAAGCTACATCATCGCACGCTGTATTTCAGACTTGCTATTTATAGGAAAAATCGATGGGAAAATATTTACGTTCGTGTTTGAACATCCTTTGGCAAAATCTCGCGGCGACAAACAGCTACTCGAATTTGTTCGGCTTGGAAATGTGATTGATCGAATGTTTTTTTCAATTTCGGTTATTTATCACGGTTAAAAATCAATTTTTATCAAAATACAGGGTGTTTTGTCTAAAACGGGACACCTAAATATCTCCTCAAATTGTGGTGGTACAAAAAATATTTTGTGCATTATTTGCATGGTTTGAACTCCGAAAAAAATGACCCTTGGAAAAAATATTCTAGCCAGATATTTAATCCATTGACATCACGCACATTATGAAACAACTATTTTTTGCATCACAATAACCTGAAGAGATAGTTAGGTTAATTTCATTTGATCCGAATGTTCTTTTGCCTGGAAAATAAAATTAAAAATCGCATAAACATCAAGTGATCGATATGCTCGATTTCATTAGTTAGTTTACGTTGGCTTGATTCTTGATAAAAAATTTTCGGTGGACGATCCCTGTTTATTTTGGGAACGGGAGTTTATGTCAAGGTAAATTGAGTTTCGCTGATAGAAATCGGAGGTCTCATTGGAGATATCATCCAGTAAATGATTTATGCCCCCAATAGTACATGACACCACTCTTGTCATTCAATTCCAGGCACGAGATCAATTCTCTAATACGTGCAAAGTTATTCTGAACTCGCGATGGTTCACGAAGTCCCGCTCTCGGAGGAATAGAACGGGTGGGACAAGGCCTCGTTCAAGTTGTTAGCGTCAACGGATGGACATGATTCTATTATAGATACCTGCGATCATGCTGTTCGACGTCCGTTTAAGGAAATCGATATCTGTTTCGAATTGGTCGAAGACAGTGTCCTGAGAACAGTCGCGGGAGACAATTCTCGAAATTGTCGAAAAATAGTTAGCGAAATAATTTGTCGCGACGCTAACACATTTATAAACTTCAATTCGGCCAATCAGAAAAATGCCAATTAAATCCCACGAGTCCTCACTTTGCATTAGCTTTCAGAAAATCAACAATTTTAATAATAAATATACTATGTAGCAATTAATGTCGCACAGCATCTTAGGGCTCCTTTAGTCTCAGTATTTTATAGGATTTATGATAATTAAATGCCTACAGCAAATTTTACTTCAAATTTTATTTTCGATCAGACGGTGTTTTGATTGATGTTGAGAAATTGAACTTGAAAGTTCCCTCAATTGAAACTTGAAATTTCCCTCAATTTAAACTTGACATTTCCCCCAATTTTTTAAACTTGAAATTTCCTTAGGATTCGTTTCCTTTTTTTAAATATACGTTGTTTCGTTCGTTTATCGAACAATTCTTCTCGGCTCGCTGTTGGTGAAATATTTTTTGCGTTTCTTTTTTTTTTGTCGGTTCAGATGGGCGTGTAGCTATGGAACTATTGATCCCACCGAAAAAATATTTCAACCGAATTTCAATGCTTCCTGACGGCTACTTAATTCGATGTCTGTAAACTCTTTTTTAATCAAACCGACAGGATACTGGGCCTGAAGCTGTTTCGATAGACTCGTCAGTTTTGTATAGTTTCTATTCCTATGTATACTAATCTTTGCGTTCTATATTGTTAGTTGACTACCTCGATTTTTGTGGAGAAGAAAATGCTTTAACGCGTAATTGACAGAGATCGGCACTACGATATAGATAAACTTTTTGTATAAACAAATTTATTGAGGCAATCCGCTGTGGTAGTCAATTGCGATAATAGATGTACAACGTTTTCATCTAACAGCCGCGCTGTGTTCATGTTACGTGGGATGGGACCGTTTCTGCAGTTGTTTCTGTCGAAATGAAATTGGGTTGTAAATGTTCCGCGATACACCGGACTGTTTTTCTTTTACAATCGATGCAATCGAAGAACAATTTCCTCCGGAGATTCATTCGCTAGACTCAGATAAGGACGGTGAACAGAAATGCGATACTGCAATTGCTACCGCTCTGTGTATTTGTCTTCGCGTTTAGTGCTGTGCGTCTGCCAGGTGTCCCATTCCCAAATGGCCACTGCAACAATGAGAAACAATAAAGATAAACCGATCACCGATCTGGGAGCTGTGACAATTTTTAGACACAAAAGGTTCCTGTTAATAGAAGCTTCAAAATCGTCAATGCAATAATTTCGACAAAATTTAACGAAAAACATATTTTCCCTCGATAGTCTTGTAGAACACGAATAGACGAATCCAACTAGTATAATCACCATAGAGTTACAATGATCCAATTTCGAGAAAGTCCTAGCGAAAAAACAAACCTAATCGAAAACCTCCACCTTCAGACACGAATATCTCGAGATCAAATGATCGTAATGATACGGTTATGGTACTCGTTGTACTCGTATTTTCAAACTCTACAAGACTACTACAATCTACAGGGCGTCGCTCAAAAAGAGCGACGCTTATATTGATCATTTTGAAATCTCGTTAATGCTCTCAATCTAGTTAAGATTGAATGACGTGGTTGTTTGAAGCTTCCCATTATCTGCATTTCGCGGACCGATTAAGATCAGCCTGATTTCGAGCAGTAAGTCGTCCACGCAGGCAAAGATGAGAGAAATCTGCGCTATTAACGGCTTAACTACACATCGATGCAACACTATGCGGAACTATTACCACGAGGAGAAGGAGAGGGACCAACTGGTATGCAGTCTGTGCTGCGTGGTATCGATTGGATCGTGATGGGGTTAGGAGAAAGCCACCTTTGGCCAGCAAAAGACCGAACACTCCCTTCCCTCAACCTCCCCCCTGTCATGTCTGAACTTTGACAAGCTAAGCCTAAACGCAAGCATTGTCGCCCTTTCCCCATTCGACGACACTTGTCTTCCCCGCAAAAACTTCGCTGTTTGCCCGTTCCTTTCGCTGGCTGCTATCTACCCCGGCGGAACCGCAAACATGCCTGGGCATACAACACGCATTGTGCTTATTGACACACTTTCGTCTTCCCGCGTTCCTCAAGAATACGGAATCGGGTTATCGAATTGGATTATTCGTGCTCGCTACGCGAACTCAGCCACGATAGAACTGAATGAGAGGCTTTCTCGAAAGCTGCGGACGATCCCTTCTGAAAACTCAGTTTATACTTCGTAGACCGAGCTGTATGCAAAACAAGATTTCTACCAAACAGAAAAACAAACAAACAAACAGAGAAACAAACATACAAACAAACAAATAGACAAGAAAGCGAGCTAATAAAAACGTGGTAATAACAGTCCTGCACCTGCATCGCAACAAGCTAAAGTAAAATGGAAACTCATTTCGCAAGGTATATTTAGTGACAGAGCTTTTTGATTTTGAATTATTTCCTCACGACACTTCAACCGATATATCCGTGACAGTTTTCTGGTTAAGACAACCCCCTTTGGAAATTGTTGTAGAGAAAGCTGGCGATTATGTCGCATTAAGATTTCGCACACGTATTCTTCAGTATGCGACTGCACAATGGAATGTTTTGAAGTTAGAGAATACTCAAAATTTGAGGAGTTACGGTTCTCCGAAGTATGGTCTTAGCCTTTTACACTGATAGAAAGTGCATTGAAAAATGTTTCTCTAAAGTCGCTATGATAAATAATCCGTAACAATCTGTACTGAAATATGTGCTTGAAGAAAAATTGTGAAAATTGTAGATATTGTTTACAAGCGATTGCAAAGAACTAATGACAGTTCGGGAACGCGTACGTCTGCGAGTCGTTCGCGGCGTGATCGATATTTACGAGGGTGCTCAAACATCCGGCAGGAAAATAAAATTATTCGAGTCTGGTAACAACATTCGCAGGCAATTGCAAGTATAATTGGATAGCGTCGTACGCGAAAAGTTAATTAATTCGACTGCTTATGAACGGTGGAACATGTTCGGGCAAGTGACACGGAACGAATTGGGGGTAGCCACTCCGCAAAATGCACTCCTTGAATTGCAGCTTAAACCAGGGTTTGTACATTATACTAATTAACCTGGGAACAATAGCTCGTTGAGTATAGTCGTTTGCGAATACGACGATAATTAGGTACCACCGGTATATTGAATTGTTGTTAGCCGCACGTAACAACATCCATTTAGACTGTTCACGACTTTGTCCGTCGGATAAGAGCTCCGTGGAACGTTTATGTTTATGTACAATGTGTCCTTTAGGAAGACGAACTTCGTGAAAAGTTCCTGCGACGAGACTGTAGTCTGCAATCAGGCTGTAGTGGTGCTCTCGAATTGATCCGAAGTGAATTCAAAAAAATTATTTAAATATTAAGATTTGATACTACTACAATAGTCCAAACAAAGATCTGTTCCAACCTAGCGGCTCCCTGATTGCACATCAGGTTCGTCTGCATCCTAACAGCTCCCTGATCAACGCATCAGGTTCGTCTGCGTACCTCAACTAACAAATTAATACCATATTCCTAGGGTCATAACCCTTCACCGGCCACTCGTGCTGCTCGCGGCCCTGGCTCGTACCAAGGGAAAGAAAAATTGGAAAAGTTGCCCGGAAAAATGGAAATTTCGGTAAAAAATGAAAGTACTGTTTTCTATGGGATTTTTGTATGAACATAAGGCCATAACTCACGATTTGAACACAAAATTTAAATTTGGACAGGACAACATCTGTCGGGTCAGATAGTGAAAAATATACCGCAAGGCGTGTTGATGGTGCAGTGGTGGGGTCCCGAGGGCCAAGTGTGTCTAAGCAAGAGCTTTTGTATTATTATTTGTGATTCAACCGACCTTGCGTGCGACCACCGGACATAGAGCCGAAGGGAGAGGACGCCACAAGTATAATAACGAACAAACACTCATTTCGAAGCATAATCAGTGGCGCGTTAACTGGGGCCTTGGGCAAAGTAGAATTTCGGGGCCCCAGCCTAAACTTTCAGGCTGAAGAAACAAAACAATTGTAAGTTGGAAGCTGGAATTGTTAGAAATATTGTTAAAATTACTTCGACATTTGGTCGGCGCGGTAGACGCAGTAATAAAAGAAATAACGTCGGTATGCGATCACTGTCCGTGCAGAACACAGATTGCCAGACAAGAATCGCGTCTTTACTATATTATGAATTTTTCCAAATTAGAGTTTGATTTTGAAATATTTTATTATAAAAACGTAGAATTTGGATCTTGGTTTGCGTTCGAGGACCCATTTTACTCATTTTTACCACGTTTTTATTAGCTCGGTTTCTTGTGTGTCTGTTCGGTGACAAATTTTACAATTGATTTTAAACTAACTTCCCGATGGGTTAGAGACTTGAAATTGGAAACATAGCTCAGAACTGGATGATAATGCAATATTCAAAAAAATATTTTTAAAAGTCTATCTAAAATTAAAAACGTAGGGCGCAAGACAATAGCAAGGAGTGTAGAGAGTAGCTGCCGTTGAGAAAACTCGTACAACAGTTCATATAATTTGCGGAGCAATAAAATTTTTAGTGATTTAGGTGAACTATTCATACATCAATTATCTATTGCATGCGCCCCACGTTTTCTGTTTTACATCTTACAAGTATTATTATAGCTATTATAATTTTATACCTTTTAGTCCGTTTTAAAAACGTGGTATTTAAAAAAAATTATTTTTATTTAATTTTTGTGGTTACCTAAAATATTTTCACACGATACAGCATTTTTTCTGATTTAATATTCAAATTAACCTAATGTCTTTAAAAAAAATAGTACGACAAACAAACTTGGGCTTAATTTAAAGCTCGAAGCCTCTGCTTTCGACGTACATTTTCGTTTAGCGTTCGTTTTATACTGTGATAAAATGTTTTCGATCTTCCCTCGCGTCGAGGAATTTTCTTGAAAAAAAATGTGCCAAAGGTTACGTCGCACGTGAAAAAAGATATGGTTCTTCTGTGCACGTTTATCTAGTACAAGAGGGAAAACTCGTTACATCTCTATTTTTCCTCATACATTTATCACGCTGGCTCAAGGCAACCGTATAAATCGCGCGCTCTGAAGAATAGCAGTTCCGATAGGAAATCTCAGTATGCATATAAATGGATTTCGCATAAAACACTGCTGAAATGTTGCAGGGGTTACCGATAAGCGCTTTCGGACTGCTCGGACGATTTTTACGTTGCGGTAACCGTCTGTTCCTGAACTGAAATCTATTTGCAAAAGTTCGGAAAATTGACTTATTCCGTAAAATATTTCACGCAATTTGTATATTCGTTAAAATATTATTTTATCCACATATTTCCATTCTTCCAGCGACCAATGAAATCTCTCGTTCACAGCGAATCCTTTATTCTTCGAATCGATCCATTCATTGACCCATTTTCAGCCGAGAACAAACGTTCTACGGTTAGTGTATGTTCATTTACAATGTCTATTTTATTTCGCGTGTAAAAATACGTCTGCTCGCGTGTGCACAGTGTTTCGTGGATACACGAGCCGTTGTTTTTGTTTACAGTCACGTCTAAAGCTTCATTAATCGCGTCCCTCTACTTAAAAGTTTTGCACAAACGATTTATCGCGGAGTAAAGGCGGCTAATGCGATAATATCGATCCCTGCTCGGCGTGTCTCGTTTCAGTATCGATCCTGCTCGGTGCGCTCTTAACAACTGTTCGGATTGTTCAAAAGATTCTGTTAAAAATGAAATTTCTAAACAATAAAGTTACAAAGGTAACAAGAAATATTGAATAGAGTTTTTGATGTGATAGGGGTGCATGAAGTATTCAAGCCGCGGTAAGAACGCCGGCAAAAATAGTTAATTGAAGGAAATACCGTGTTTTAATTCTGTCGAGCTTTAATATCCCTTCGGTTAATCGGCTAGATTAACCGGAAATGTCGGAGTCTGTGGTAATTTCCGGTGGAAGTCGGTAAAACAGAAAATACGGCGTGATTGATCGTGCTTTCTGTGTGAATCGCGGTTCTAGCTGGAACCCCGTAAGAATATTCACGACGGTACTACAGGAAACTGCACAGGAATTGTTGATAATTGTTTATCAACCCTCTTGGCGATTGTTCTATTGATCATCGGGACGTGTCCTCGAATTAATCCGTCAATTAAATCAAACACAATCGTTTCGCAAATAACATTCGAATAAACACGAATGTTACACCTATTAACAATAATTATGTAACCAGTGTAATTACACTCAATTTGATAATTGAACATGTTGACTAGTCGCATTTTTTTCTTTGACGACTAGTCACTATATTTGCAATTATTAATATTGTTGTTAGTTTATATATACTCATCATACTAATATGATTATATTATAGTGATATTACTACTATATTAACTAACAATTATTATTATTTCATTTTCTAATCTGTTACTCCGAAAAGCAATGAAGAACTTGCCGCCAGCATTTTAAAATTGTTTTTACTCTTCTGTATTTGATTTATTTGAATTTGAACATTTCAATGATTTCCTTTGTACTTTACTGTGCGCTGGTTTGCGTATTACTATTTCGACATGCGCTACGTTTACTGTATTTTTACAAACCGATGCACCATCCTTTTTTCATCGGGAGCGTACACAAAGCTGATCGATCGAATAGCTTCCAGCAGCTTGTTACGAAAAAGCATCAAAGTTTCTTTCGGAGTTCACGTTGAACAATGAGAGAAGATGAAATCAGATACTCTTGACGTCAATCTGATGCAAGCGCGGCGTTCAGTTTACACGTGCTCGTAATTCCGAGGATACCAAAAGTTCAGCCTTTAATTTAAACAATATATGATATCGTTCGTGTATTACCTTCATCCACTACATAACCAAGATATATAAAACGAACCGAATACAGAAAGATTATTCTCAATCTCGAACGAATAAACAAAATTATTATGAATCATAGTTTTTAGAAAATCTATCAAAAAATACTTTCATAATCCTCTAAAATTTCCAGATTAATATTATTTTCGTACTGGTACATTTCGAATCGAAAGAAAATTACAGAATCCGATGGCAGTGTGGGTTTCAATGGTCATCACAAAATGTATAGTGTCACGCTCATGCGACGCACTATAATGTAACAGAGGTAAATCAAATAATTGTTTGTGAGTCACGCTAATCCCATACGAGCCATTTCACCACATCGATTTTAGAAAGTGATCACGAAAATAAACGAGATTGTTCATTAAGGTTAAGTGAAACAGTGACACATTAATCAATTGCATACGTTTGTCAACCTTAACAAATGACATATTTTTACGAAAATAACCGAGGCAATTATAAAATAACAAAAATATCAAGCTACGCAGTTTTTTCACGTTGTACAGGGTGTTTTTTATATTTCTTCTTCTTTCTTATGTTTTTTCTTTATATTGAAAAAAATTCGAACATATTCAGAAAAATAAACATATATAAACATAGCAAAAAGACACATTATTAGTTTACTATATATTTATTATTTTATTCTTAGTAATTGTTCACCTATACTTTCTACATTTTAAAATTTTTAAAAGATTATTAAAGGTTAAAAAAGGTTAAAAAAGAAAAGGGAGAGAGAAAGAGGCTGGATCGTTGTAACTATCAGAATTTTTACGACAGCGGCGCAGGCTGCATTTGACATTTAATATCCACGGCAATCATAAAGCTTTGCCCTGTAGTTACAATTCTATCCTCCCAGGAATAACTTGCTTACGCTATTTCATAAGCACATAATCTCCAAGATGCATAGAGATGCACACGACGTCGTCGCGCATGAAGTCGTAATTTCGAGAAATCGATGCGTCCTCTGCGATTCATTGCCTCGGCGACGAACGCAATAAAATTTCTATTCGTCGATTATGTCTGGCCGACAGTGGTTGTCAGTCCGCGAGGACGTTAACGGATCAATTTGATCTCCCCGAATTTTCATTGGAAACATTTATTAGCTTGAATTCTGTACGTAGTAGATAGATAAAAATTCGGTGAATCCAGAAACGCAATTATTGTTGGAAGTTGTGGTCGGTCGGAATCTCTGCCGGTGCCGTCGAGATATTTTGCGTGCGTCAACATGCAAATCTGAAAATATTGTGAGTGCACCGTTGAAAGCAGAATAGGTATAGCGCGCGTTTATGTCGACTCGTCGCGCGCATGCTAAGCGTTTATATCCGTTTTAAAGCTTGAGCATTCGTGAACACGTCTCGAGAGCGATATTTACTCTGTTACATTAAACACGGGTATGTGCTCAACGTAATGAAATTGGATCGAGGGTATAGTTACCGGTTGTTTGACTATTACGCAGATCCTTAATTATTCAAAGTAATTAGAGAGCCAAACGACCCGGCCGATGATCTACTGTGTTCGACCTCTTCTCCAACGACGGTACCCTAACAATTTTTCGAACAAAATTGTTTAAACCGTTCTTTCACATTAATAATTCAACGTAACAATTTTTCAAAACTCGTCTCGACTAAATTATTCTAGTGCGTTGCTTCTCAAAATAGCAGCTAGTGCTATTCATTAACATTCTATAGACAAGAAGATCATTTCAGAAGATACATTAATTATTTATTGAATATTAGTCGAATCGTTTAAATATTCCTGTAACCAGATACAACAAGTATATCAGAAAATAGCAAACCTGTTTGTTATTATTTGAATATTAATTTTCATAAAGACCTTCATCAAATTTGGATATTTGTCTAGCATTTTTTTCTGGACGACGTTGAATACGAACGTGATACATTTGGGTGTTTCAATATTGATTCTTTAAAGATTTCTGTTCGATGGAATTAACTAGATTTATGTAAACATTTTTTTCAGAATTTTTCCGAACGACTGCGCGAGCCTGACGTTCGCATGTTCGAATAGAAAAACTAGTCAACAACACGGTTGACGCAAGACGGCATTGTGTGCGCAGATGGCTGTTACCATCTCGCGTACGGATCGGAACAGCAATATTTATTTATTTCAATTTGTACGACATCGACTACGACATTAATATGCTGCATCGAGCACGCACATCCATATACCTCAGTCGCATGCGCGTTCTAACGGAAACTTACTTTTATCGAGCAGAATACGCAGCCGGTTGCAGCACGAGTGCATTCTCCAATATGGCCTTTAGATTGCATTCTACCTTGCGCCGTATAGTTTTTTTTTATTTCTCGTTTTCAGCTAACACCGTCGGGACACCACTTAATTAGTTTATTTAAGTAACGTTCGCAGTAATTGACACCACGTGTCGAACGGTTAGCATTCGAGAATATAGTTAGCCTCGGAGAATATTTCTGCAAAGGAAAAATTTGTTTCGAATAACACCAGTAATCTCCCCTCTGGAGGAAACATATTTTTGGACCCTTCAAGGAAGTACAACATTTTCGGGAGACCCTGTAGAAAGGATTCTTTCGATCGTGTTCACTCACAAAGCCTTTGAGAAGCCTCGCGAAATATTTCATTTTATGCCTTTATGGATCACGTCGATCTTCTCTACATATAAAAAGTTACGTGATGAATAATCTTCTTTTATCGGATTCGTACATTCGGTTATTAAAATGTACTTTGTAAAGTTGACGAAGCTTGCAAACGATTGAACGAATCCAGTGTAAATTTATTTTGTAAATGAAATCTCGTTCCGAAATTTCTCACGGTCTCGTATTTTAATGGTGCAAGACGGTATAAGGAAATTCGTAAAATTGACAACCTCGCGAGTACCGGAATGAATTTTCTTCGGGCCAGCTAAAAAGGACGTAACTTCTTTTGGCATACGCAAGCAACGTTGCAGCACTGCTCCATCAAATTTTAATATTAAGGTATTCCACGTCTCGTATACTTCAGTTCTTAATATTCTTCTCACGGAATTAATCAAATCAGAAGTGCCCATTTTTCGGCATTCCGTTTGAAAATAATTAAACACGAATGCTCCTCAACGTTGTCGGAACATTTCGAACAACAATTTCCATTAATCTTCACGCTAATAAAGCTATCAACACAACGAGTGAATTGCATGAATCGTATAGTTCGAGACTGTTCAAAAGTAAATCATGAAAAGTACAAAACGGCGAACAAGAATTTTCTATATAATTTTATGCAATGGTTACTAGTATACAATCGTATAGAATTTACAGAGTTGGGCATTAATCGATTAAAATTTTAATCATGATTAATTGATTAATGTGTATGATTAAAAAAAGAAGTCATCGAAAAATCGGCGATTGATTCAATCGGTTGATGAAGTTAATCATCTATCGCTGATTTAAACGAAGAAATCATCGAAACGTCGGCGATTGATTCAATCGATTGATGAAGTTAATCGTGAATCGTTGATTAAACGAAGAAATCATCGAAAAATCGGAGACTGATTTAATCAATTGTTGAAGTTAATCACCATACGGTGTATCCATAAATTGTAATATGGAGGGAGAGGGAGCGGAGAGCGGATGGGGAATTGATAGTTAATCATTAATCAATTATTCGATCGCAATTAACGACTAAAGTAGAAATTTAATCGTTAATCGCAATTAACGATTAATAAGTATTTAATTTAAGTCGTAAATCGGCGATTCATTTTTTGCCCAACTCTGAGAATTTATAATATTTACATGAAAATGGCACGGTACGAGGCAGTTTAATAATTCGCAATGAGAATAATATAAATAATGTTTCACAGTAACAATACGTCGCATTTATTACGGGAATATTTCAAATTTCATTTTCCTAGTCAAACGGCGAAATTTATGCTTGTGAATATTTATTAACGCGGAGTTGTTCGTCCACATTTTTGTGTTCCCCTTTTTAGCGCCAATTTCCCCTTTCCAAGCGATGCCAACTGAGTCTAGATGAAATTCCCGCGGTATTATTCGCATTTCACATTTTTCTGCTCGCATCATTACTCAATATTACTCGCAATCAACATTATTCATCTGGAGCCTGGCTGGTGTCGTACCAAGGTTTGCTCTTTCAGGATCGATAGGGTCAAGCAAGCATTATTTCGTTTACGATCATATGCGAAAGTGCTTTCCGTGCAAACAGTATTCTGTTACTGCAAAACCTTGAGCGAATTACTCTGTTCATTTACGTGATATTTTCTTCAACGTTCTGCTACCGTTCACACACATTTCATTTAGTCGTATTTCAACGGGGCGAGACTCAAACGACCGTTCGAATACACTGCTATGTGGCGAGGAGAAGCACCTCTTCATATTTACCGTGTTCCAGGCTCCGCGGAATTTTCCAGAAAAATTATGATTTTTTTAATAATTAAAGCGGAAATTTTACACGCGACATCTCTCCGCTCCGTGAAACACACAAATTACCGGCGAGCTAGCACATACGAATTTCTTCTTTTTTCTCCGAGTTCTCGAGTTTACTTTATACTGTTGCCAAGAAAGAATATTTTTACGCGAATAATTCGAAATCGAGCCTTCAAAGTGTTCCGATCTTTTTCTTTTTTTCTCGTCTGAATATATCGTGGTATATTCACGTGTTAAACGAAAAGTAATCCTGTTCAATCTTCCCGAGGCTCAGCTTCCAATCTGGTTCTCGGTGTTCCTCTTCTTCCTGGTTACCATAAGGATTATGAGCCTCATCTTCCGAGGACGTTAAGTCGAGTGATTAATACAGAAAAGTTCGTTTGTTTTAAGCCACCGTCTGGCAGCTCATCTCAGACACTCTATCCAGGGCGAATTAAACGAATTTGATCGGTTACTGGGGGATTAGGTTGCGATGAAATCGTAAATCAGGATGTACAGAGCGCTGTCTCGAAAGGGGAGCTTGGGGAAAGATTTTAGATTAAGAACCGAAGAAATGGAAATATCAGGGAAAAGTATAGGGGAAAGAGTAGGAGAATTGGTAAAGAAGTTCACACAGATAATGGAAGAAATAAGAAAGAAGATAGCTAACAATAGGAAGAGAAGGAGAAGCTGGTGGGACGGGGAGTGCATGGAGAGTAAGAAGGAACTGAGAAAGGTGTTAAGAAGGTGGAGAAAGGAAAAGGAAGAGGACGATACAGAAGATACAGAAGAAAGAAGAGGAAATACAAAAAGATATGTGAAGAGAAAAAGGAACAAGAAAAAGAGAGGATATTGCAGGAAGCTGGGAGAGTAAATACGGAAGGAAGAGTGTGAGAGTTTCTAAGAAGAATGAGAGAAGGGAGGAGAAAAGGGGTGGAAAGTGAGATAGAGAGTGGAGAATGGAAGGAGTATTTCATGGGATTAATGGGAGGAATAGAAACAAAAGTGGTAGGAGGGGGCCAGAGAGAGAAGAGCGAGGGGGAGAGCAAGGAATAAAGGGGGAAGAAATAGAAAGACGGGTTGGAGAACGAATATGGAAATATGGAGGAGAAAATGTAAGAAAGGAGACGTGGAAAATATGTGACGAGATTTGGAATGGAGGAGGATGGCCGGAAGAGTGGAAGACGGGGATAATAATTCCAATAATGAAGAAAGAGGATGGCACGAAAGTGGACTGCTACAGAGGAGTGTTTCGATCATTCGGGCTCGACATACTATCGTGTCCGAAAGATAAGGTTTTTGGTTAGGCTCGTTTCGATTAGAAGAAATTGTCCTTCCATCCGTATGGTCATTATACTCGTTGGATTCGTCTTTCCAGACTCTAGAAGAATATCGAAGAAGATATACAGGGTGTCGCGTGAGAAAATCATATCAGTAAAAACTTACAAGATTCATCGTTTCTTTTTTGCTTTTTCGTGTGCTAAAGGCGGAGAAACGAGCGAAAGTGGGATGGGCACTGTATCTATTTTTGAAGGGAGACGGTTACTGCCATTATGGCGGGAAAGTTGAACTACTTTTTTCCTTTCTCTAGACAGGATCCATAGAAATTCTCGAACAGATAACCGTCAGAAGGAATCTCAAAGGAGGCGGTGCACGCTCTCTGAACGATTTATCGCGATGTCGAAACGAATTTCTGGGTGATGAATAAGGAGTTATCCGGCTTGAATATTCGCAATCGATGGAGGCTAGAAAAATGAGATCGCTAAGGCTCCGTGATACCGCTAAGCTCCGCGAAGTTTCTTCGCTCGAGGAAATAACGTCGTCGATGGCTCTCTTTGTTCGAATTAAACAAGACCCTTGGTTTTTTCTTGTAGAACTTACGTGACCGACTTGCTGTCAGTCACAGAAATATTTCACATTGACTCCCGAGAATGCAGGAATTTAATTAAATTTCTTGCAATTTTTCTAACCACGTGGATTTCGAATGGAGAAACTCATTTAATAATTTCCAGTGAAAGGTTCTTCTCAATTTTCGGATAATTGTAAAATGACGAATGTTCGTTTCATGGAATTTTCATTCGAAATATATTCATTTCTACGTATGAATTAACGGTAATTATAGAAACAATATACACGTCACACCTCCATTATGGAAATAGTGTATAGTTACATGTACACGCTTGAACCTAGCTAGTGAGAAATTCCAATGTTAGTTAATCCTAACGACTGTTTAATACTTCAGGTGAACGATGGATTCTCCACTGCTTCGCTGGAATACTAATCGTTCATTAAACGTTCCTCTCTCCCATTGCTACTACTGCATAATTATTTGAATATAAATTAGAGACGAAATTATTGATCGTCTCTTCGTAATTAAGAAAGTTGTTCGTAGGTGATATTTTAATCAGACACCCTGTACATTGACCAATTAGAAAACCCGTCACAGTGACACATTCAGGTTATTCGAACTGAAGTCGAGCATGTGAATTTGAAGGTCAAGCATTAGAATGATCAAGAGATTGCTAAAGAACATATGTGAAATACATGTCTAAAAGCGAGAGCGAATGATCGAAATGATATGATCATGGTAGTCGTTGGACTAGTCTTTTCATGCTCTTCCAAAAATTTCTAAGAACATATATAGGGTGTCCTTTTAAAAGATATGAATAATCTTGAAATCTCGTTAAAAAATTTGTGCACATGGTCGAGGACATTTGTGCTCGATGAGAATGTGAAGGATTTTTTCGAACAGCGTATTAGCTAGTCGAACCGGCAGGTAAAATGTTTACTGAATTTGAATGGTGTCGTTCAAGGACGTGATTTAAGGCCATCGGAAGAGGAGAAAGTAATCCGGACGTGAATTAGTTGAAAAATATTCACTGTTCAAACACGACGAGCGTAATCCAACGACTGTGAACACGATTCTTGCAGCACTATAATACGCTCGTTACGCTCGCAATGAGCTTCGTGGATTTTGTATTGGGCGACATTAACATGAATCGAGCAATAATATGAAACTCTAGCGTTTTCCAGGACTGGTCGAGTTTAACTTTAATCCCGAATGAGTTAGCAACAGATCCTCATTAAAATTCATGGCTTTTTGAATAACCTGCTACAATTTCAAACTGTGAAGAATTGCCAAGATTTCTGGTTACGTATTTATTATAATAATGTTATTATTTTTCCATTACAGTTTCACAGATGCAACAGAAAGAAATCGAGTAGCGATTAAAGAAACTGTCAAAGTGATTAAATGCGAGAACGAACATTCATTTCGAACCATCAAATATTTAACAATTTAAACATTTTTTTACGTGTCTTCGTTACAAAACACTTGTTACAAGTCTCGTTGAACGGAAATTGGGTCACTCGCCAATATCTCCAGTATATCTCCAGTACACTGGGCGTTTTAAATAGTAACGCGAAAAATTGACGAGTACTATCTGCTTTAAAAACAGCGAATCAAGGCCAAATGAGAATCGATTAGGCTCCGCTTCCGTGGAGTCGAGGACCTCGCCAAACAGTTGAACGAATTGCGAAAACAGAGTGCCTCTTCAGAACTATTGCAATCTTTCAGTCCGGTTCATCGTTAAAGAAAAGAAACGAAATTAATCCTTGCGCACCCCTCATTTAATTGGAATTCGTCTCGTCGAAGGACCATAAATTAACTGAGAATATAACGGTGCGCCGTCTAACTCTTCACTCGAATTTAATTCGATTTCATTCTCACAGTACAAACGTGTCAACTTCCTTCTGATTTTTTAAGTGCTTTCTCAGTGTTCCAGGCCTGTGGAATTTTGTAAAAAGAAAAATGAAAAATATTTTATACTGCAGAAAAGCATTCAACTGAAAACTTTTTCCTTTGCGAAAATGTTCGCCGCAACTTCGAGAACGTACAACATTTGTGGAAACATCCTGTACAATTTTATTTATTGTCCAATAACTTTCTCCGATTTTTGTCCGATTTTTCGCGAACCACTAACAAAAACAAAACAACATTCTCTTCAGTAATTCCTGAGCCTCTAGCATCTTCCAAGCATGGCTGATGTCTTTTTTGTCGGGGCGCTTTAAATTTAAATACATAGATCGTCCATTAGCCGAGGAAAATCGCTCAAACTACGTCGAGCTACCAGTTTGTGTTGCAAGGAGCAAGGCTTCGTGACTAATTTACTACCCTTTCGAGCTTTATGGACACTTCAGAATATAGCTACTCGGAGGTGTGCCCAATACGTTACACTAGGGGTTGAAAGAGAAACAGAGAGACAGGGCGCCGGAGAAAGGGGAAGAGAGAGAGAGAGAGAGAGAGAGAGAGAGAGAGAGAAGTGAGATGAATGATAGATAGGAACGATAAGGTCGGTGGTGAGGCGTGACGAAGCTAGGGGTCTATAACGTCGAGGAAGCCAGTGTCGATGAGGGTTAGGGACAGCTTCGAGGATACGATGAGACTCCATAAACTCCCCTTGGAGAACTGAGGTTTCCGCACGCGTTACCCTCCTGTGTAAAACAGATGTATCCGCGGTGCAGGTTTGAATTTGAAATGCTCCTGCGCCTTCGGGCCGGGCTACAGGCAGCCCCTAATACTGGTGGTCCACTAGAAAATAGGCAATTAACCCTTCACTACATGCTTTTTTTTAATTGCGATGGGAAAATTGAAAGAAGGTCAGTATTAGTGTTTTATTTAAGGGAAAAATATTTAAAAAAAACAAAACAACATTTTCAGAAAAATAAACGTAGTAAGAAAACACATTATTAGTTTACTATATCCCAAGAAAAACATCCTGTAAACAGGAGCCAAGTTCTCTATGGCCATAAAAAGTTGTGAGATCAAATAAAATACGCGCGGCCAAGTTCGTTAGCTTAGAAATACCTGTGCAATACTGAAAAAAGCGTTTGTAAAAATTAGTTTAAAAGAACGCTATTTAATTCTTAGAGTTACATGGAGGGCTAAATTATTCAATCTTGGCCATTACTTTTTAAACCAATGGCCATAAAAGGTGTTAGGTAGCGGCCAAGTTTCACGAATCGTCGATCTTCGAATTGCCATAACTTCGCAATGAAAAATCGTAAAGGGATCGCGTTGGTCCCATTTTGAAGCGTGAAAATTCGACTTTCGGACTGTTGTAATTCTTCTTTTGCAAGACGATTTCTTCATTCTAGCAAAAATCGTACGTATGCCGTAAACACTTTGAGGCGCTCTGTAGAGGAATCACAATTGGGAGACACATTTGGATCAACATTGGGTTCAGATCGTTGATAGCAACACGGAAGGAACGATGCCGGTAGTTATAACCTGCGTTTGACCTGAATCCGACGCGTGCATTTATCTATGAACGGGTTCCAAACTGGAAACTGCCTGGTATCGAATGTAAAATATATTTTATGTGTGTTCGCACTACAGGTTCGCAGTATCACACGATATCGTCGGCTGGAGATATAGGATTACTTATGCCGTGTACATTACGGTACATTAACGCATCAATCTACATCTGCGACGCACGAATTGAATTAGGGGGGTATTGCTATCTGTCCGAAAACTTGCCACCGGCCAGACACTCTTATCGACCCTCACGCACCGGCCACCCTTCCTTTCTCCCACTCTTATTTCTAATTATGTTATCGGGAAAAATGTATTCTTATCTGATCTACAAGCGAGATGTATCCTTTACAACGATTGAAATTAGATTGGCTCGATGCATAATTCATAAATTGCGGGCATGTCGGTGCCAGTAAATGAGAAAATTAAAAATTCAACGAAGCTTTTCGTAGACGTACAAGGGGAACGCCTGCTACGGAATTGATTAATTATAACGCATGCAAAAGAGTGGCGTCACGTGACTGCGTGAGGTAGGAAAGCAGAATGCGGGACAAGTAATTAATTAAAAAATTCCTTTTGATAAAATCACATTGTGCCAGCAACTTCGTTTCACGTAAATTATTTCTGAAGAGATGATGTAACTGCTTTTACAAACCATCCTGAAATTTCGAGCTGTATTATTCTTGACCTGTTAGAATGGTTACAGCAGCAAGTATACATTTTCGTCGAACCTCCATACTGTAAATGTGGATTCAGCAAATTTTTGTTTTCTGCACGGAAGTCCGCTAGTCCAGTCAATGAATACTTAAAAAGGGAGTGTTGACGGAAATGGAAGGAACACAATTTTTTACTGTGGGACTTTGTTCGGAATAGATTGGTAATATTCAGTTTTTCGCTATACTCGCCAGATCGAGGAAATCGAGGGGAATATAGTTTACCCCCTCTCTGACGACCGGATTAATATGTGATTGGTCTACGGACTTAGTGGGGGATGTGGGCGTATGCGCACCGTTCTCATTGTAGACGGTTACCGTTACCAATCCTTTGTTGAACCGGTAGCAAATATCAAACAGAGCATCTCATGCCTCTTACTAACTAAAGGGCCGCGAAACAACATTCTCTGAGGGCATATTATCAAGTTCAGATGTGGTTGGGCCATGAGTTGCCACCTCAGATGTATGGGTGGGAGCTAACCACCAACAAATTTCTAACCGCGGTGCAAAATATAATACCAGATATGATATAAACGTTATATCACTATAATATAGCGTTTTAATAAGGCAAAAATTGTTTTTTCATAATTAATGAATTTTGAACGCGGATATCTAGGACGCATAGTTTCCGAGATATAAGCGAAAAAACAAAAAAAAAAGTATTTATTTAGTATATAGTGCTCCCGTGCACCCCGCGCACCTCCTAGCAATGGGGACTTTTATTACGTTTACATCCTAACTGGTCCGAACAAAGTCCCAAAGTAAAAAATTGTGTTCCTTCCATTTCCTTCTACAAATTTTCGTTGACTGGACTACGCAGACTAATCATAATTGCCAGAATTTTACACTATTTTTCAATGGCATCGTAAAGCTTGGGAATCAACCAGTGCAAAACGAGTTATAAAAATATCAAATTTCAATTTCGACGCAGCACCTGCCGTTCAATCGATTTCGAATTTTTCAGAAATTACCTTCTCCACCCCGGGGTCATACTTCTAACGGGTGTCCAAACTAAGCTATGTATGTTTACGTGTACACGTGTCAAAACGTTATACGAAAATATATAACTCGCACAATTTTTATTATTTGTACTGGAAAGAAATCACACGTGTACTTCAACCACCTATAAATATATATGCAAAATCCCAGTTTAAAGGCTTCGACGGTTCCGCTGAAAAGGATTCCCGAATACTGCAGAAAAACTACCCCTGAAAACATACTTGAAGATAAAAATATATCTCGCACAATTTTTATTATTTTTACTTGAGAAAAATCACACGTGTACTTCAACCACCTATAAATACAAATAAAAAATTACGATTAGGAGAGTTCACTATTTCTTCCCGAAAAAATTCCTAGTGAAAATAGGAGAAACGGCCTCGAAAACCAAAATATTCTCTAAAAACATACCTCGAGATAAAAATATACAACCGACATAATTTTTATTATTTCTCCTTGAAAAAAATCACACATATATTTAAACCACTCATAAATACATATAAAAAATTTCGATTCGGAGAATTCACTAGTTCTTCCTGAAAAAATTGCTAATAAAAATAAGAGGAACGACCTCGAAAACCAGAATATTCTCTAAAAACATACCTCGTGACAAAAATATACAACTGACATAATTTTTGTTATTTCTCCTTGAAAAAAATCACACATATATTTCAACTATCCATAAATACGTGTGAAAAATCTGGATTCAGAAAGTTCACTATTTCTTCCGGGGAAAATTCCTAAAAGTAGAGAAGACGTCTGCGGCTTGTCGGAGTTAAACGTATGAAATTTTCAGGATTCGTCGGAAATGGAATAGAAAAAGCTACTAGCTGGTGGGTGGTAAATAAAGCCGTAGTCCGCGAAATAAGAACAAGCTTCTAGCGTGAGCGTGAACGACTGGGGTTAAATATTCAGCGGCGTCGAGGACGAGACGACCAGCGAATATTCACGGTGGAGTCAATATTCACTATCGAAAACCAATTTTCAGCTAAAAACTTCGCTCGGTTCACGGTTGTTGGATGACGTTGCGGGACGGCCAATTGGCGAATTGTTGGTCCCAATTAGAATCGACACGATTGAAACTGACTGACAATAGCGCTACTCCGCGGCGCCGCGGCCGTAAGCATAGCCAGGGGACGGGCGCAGGAAATAATAGTTTAACAAAAGCAAAACAATCCACCGGCATGTTTCGGAACGGGGATGCTTGTTCGAACTGTTCCAAAAATCGTCAATGCTACCCTCCCTACACTATTAATTTTTTTTCTAAGCGTGCTAGACGTTAGTATTTATATTTTGAAAATATATAAGATTTTCCGACAACAGTGCAGAAAAAACTGAATGATCGATTAACCCTCATACACCCCCTGGCAGAATGTTTCCGATCGGAGACATTAATGCAGGTTTTCGAGAAAACATTCACAATTTAGAAGTATAAAATATTACTTTATGGAGTTAAAACCGATGAGAAATGAAAAGGGGCTTATTAAGGTATGGAAAACAACAAAATAACATAAGCTTCATAAGAATATAAACAAAATGTTACACGGAAAAATGTTTCCAATTCATACAACTGTTGGAAGATAGTTTCCGATTTCGATGTATTAACATAAATTATTTTGTGTGTTAGTCATTGGTTACATTACCATGACATTGCCATCATTCAGCCTCGAAATATTCGAATCTTAAATAATATCTTAATAAAATCTTAATAAAAAACATCTCAGACACGATTATCTCGAGAGTGAATGGTCGTATCGGTATGGTCATCGTAATCGTTGGATTCGTCTTTTCATGCTCTACGAGGATATATAAAAGAATACATAAGGTGTTCTATTAAAAAAAATACCGATCTTTTTAAAATCTCGTTGACAAATCAGATTCTCCGAATAATTCTAAAGTGTGATGCCCCCTTTACACTAACGTATCAAAAATCGATCCGGAATGTTCTATTTACATTCCAGCAATAATATATATTTACATTATAGTAACGACGAGATTGTAAATTGTTGTAAAAACAGATTTTTCTACCAATGCACGGCGGAGGCGTGCCCGAACGAAAGTTTCGCGTTTCACGCAATTAATCTAACAGCGTGTTGCAAACTGGCAATTATCGTCAGCTAAAATAAATTCCGATATGCCTAACTAGTTTACCGAAGTGGATCCTGAAGGGCTGGGAGCACGGGAAAACACCGTGGCAAGGAAAACACACCGGCAACCCCACCGACAGCGTATTATTAATAGTGAGTGGGCTCTACGTGGCTTACAAGTGCACACGTACATTGCAAAGCCATCGATTTCGACGAAAATAAAATGTACACTGTCCTCGAATTCTATGCGAAACACTCGGCAACTTTGTTCGCCGGCAAACAAAAAGCGAAAACAGCGGGTTCATTGAAACTTGTGAACGGAATCGTAAACATTCTGCAAATTCTAATCATTAGTAAATATATATAAATTATCGAACTTTTTTCATTATTTATTAAATTTTATAATTATAATAAAATTATATCCAAAGTTTAAAAAAATCTTTGCCTTATTAAAACGCTATATTTAAGCATTCATTGACTGGACAAATTACAAAAAATTTAAAATTACATTTCTGACTTTTATGAAATTCCGCAGGCTTGCAAAACAACCAAGATCAACAGATTTTCTGAATAATTCGAGAGCATGGAAAAAGCGCCAGCTCGCAGATTAAATTACATCAATTATGAAATAATTAACACGTGGCGGATACAATGTTGACGCACCCACTGGCACTGAAGACAAACAAATTTGAAATTTAATAACGTCGATTCTGCATTCAGGGCGAGCTTTCGAATTGAATCACCGTAAATACGTTTCGGGTGCGTCTCCACACCAGCATTCGCGAACAGTTTCGCGGAACTCCACGACCAGACTCGACCAATTCGATTCCCCAGAAATGGTCTGTGTCCGCATACTGTTCCTCAACTATTCGCCTAACATCCCAAGCCACGACCGTCCGGTGATTATAAAAAGCTGACGAACTGGCTGCGAACATAGTTTGCGAATAGTTTTCGCGAATTACATACTCGCCGGTGTATTGCTCCGGACATGAAGACGCAATTATTTCGATCCTTCGTTACAACCTAATTTGCGGACCGGGACACAGTTGGTAAACAATTTAATCAACGACTCACGATCCAATTTTAGTCCAGTCAACGAAAACTTATAGAGGGAAATGGAAGAAACACAATTTTTGACATTGGAACTCTTTGTTCGGACTAGTAAACATACTAAAAGTCCCCACTGCTAGGAGGTGAGAGGGGTGCAAGAGGGGTCCAACAAAGTTCCAAAGTCAAAAATTGAGTTCCTTTAATTTGCCTCTACACCACCCGTTTAAGCATTCATTGATTGGATTATTTCTATTTGAAGTTTCCATACCATATCTTAAAGTCACCTTGTTTATAAAAGGATAAATAAAATTTGGTACGTGGAAGAATTTATTATATAATATACTTGAAGTTTTTGCTACATACAGCGGACTCTACGGTATGATGAAGTCGTAAATTAACTCTTGGAAGTCCGTGAGAGTGGTTTTTCGAGCAGCCCAGCAACGAAAGATTAAAAATCGATTACTCCCCCAGGCTATATTTTGTTAAAAAATTGTTGTCGTTTAATCGGCGCTGGAACTTTTTTCGTTGTCCCCGAAAGACATACAAAGGGTGTACAAAGTGTTCGTACACCTTTTAAAATAGAATAACTTTTTTATATTATAATTGTACGAAATGACCTGATTTTGTGTAATCAATTAGAAACATTCGTTTATGAAATGATATGCAGGAAAGATTTTCCAAAAGATTATATTTTACAAGGTTACATGCAATAATAAAAAAAAGGCATTTTTTAAAACTTTTTCATTTGGACTCCTTAAAAAAATTGCAAATATATGTTTTATAGATCTATGTTAGTTATACACGTGCTGAAAATTTCATCGGAATAGGTTGACGCAGGAAGAACCAGACGCATCGAGAGATGTACGATTATGTGGATATTAAACAGAAATTGATCAAAAGTCTTATAAAACTACGATTTTCACTATACTTAAACGCTTGTAGCTCGTGTGTATGTTAATCGATTTCTATATATTCAGTATGTGTACTACAACTAACATAGATCTGTAAAACATATGTTTGATATTTTCATTAAGGGCCCAAATAAAAAAGTTTTACAAAATGCTTTTTTCATTTTTACATGTATCCTTGAAAAGTCAACGACCATGGCCTCGCTGTAAACACCGGTTCCCGTGCGATCACCGAAGTTAAACAGCATTTGGACGTGGCCGGGCTTGAATGGGTGACCGCATGGGTATACAGCATACGCCAGGCGGTGACTTGTCCTGGGTACTGGCCACGTGTTGTTGGCAAAAGGGTGGTTCGGAACCCACCGTAATAAAAAATAGGTCCCGCTGAAAATTAGGCTGAAATAGGCTGAAATTTGGCGTTAGAGAAAGAGAGTGGAAAGAAGGGGAGATTGGTGAATGGATTTGAAACCCTGAGGGGACCAAATATCAAAAACCTATGTATCCTTGAAAAATATAATCTTTTGGAAAATATTTTCTGCATACCATTTCATAAACCAATGCATCTAATTGATTATAAAAAATCAGGTCATTTGATACAATTATGAAAAAGTTATTCTATCTTAAAAGGTGTACGAACACTTTGTACACCCACTGTATTATTTCTCGTTTAAAATTTTTGTTTCTCATTCAAGAGAGATTCGTGTTCCCCTATTTTTTCGTTGAAAATTTCGATAACCGCGTTAAACATTTCGTCCTACGATCCTGGCCGAGGGTTCCGGGAAACTATTGTCTCGTAAACCCGTCAATTCTCCCATCAGATCGCGTAAAATTTGAAACTGTGACACCAGGCCCGATTTTACGACCGCACCGTATAACTGTCGCGTGACGCCCCCGATGAAAGATTCTGATATAGTTTCGAATCCATAAATTTGGATTTCGCCAAAATTCACTGCAGTTTTGTCTACGGTGCATCATGTTTGCACAAATACAGATACATAGGGTGTCCCGAATTTAAATGGCAAAACTTGAGGAACGTGTAGGGGACCGAAAAATTAAGACAAAAAGTCTTTCGGAGATTTGCTCGTTTTTGCTTCGTTTTGGATAAAATCGCAAAAAGATAAGCAAAACAAGTTTTCATTTGTTGTACTTATTTATTTACATTTTATTTACGTTATCATTTATTTAATGTAGATATTGTTCAAAATGTTGCTCTCTTGCAACAATACAAGCATTACATCTAGCACTGATTTGATAAATTGCAGCTAAACATTATTCTTTCTAGTCAGCCCTCGGCTCGTAACCTCCCCATCAAGCCCACAAAACTTGAACCACAATTCTTTTTACTCGACTTATCTAATCTTGCATGCTAGATGTCCAGTACTTTTCATTCGACCATTTAAACAGAGCAACGTGATAAGGGAGAGGAAGAGAAAAAGGGAGAGAGAGAGAGAGATAAGGGTAGAGATAGAATCATTACAATGAAGTAAAACTGCAGAAAAGTTATACGACTCATAATACAAGCGAAGTTGGGTTCGAATAATTAAATGGGTATACCCGATTATGCAGATGGCCTAAGTTGACTGCTGGTGGCGTTGCATATCCCAAGTATGCCATGGATCCACAAATACTCTTATAGAATCTCCGTTTATACCTTATCTACAGAATAGTCTAATAAAGATAGATCCTCTCGAAACGGATTCAAAAACAAAGATGACTCCCGGTTGAATCCCAGGGGAACCAGCGTTAAATTAGTCGATCGGGATCACCCGAACCTCTTCATCCGACCGCGAGTGTCCCCGATGCTTACCTGAGGGTGCTATCGCACGAGGGGTAGCCTCAACACAAGACTACCCATCGGAAGAGGGACACACCGTTGGGAGCAGAATAAACTCCGGAGTAAGGGGCGGGAGGGGGAGAACCGATGACACAGAACAAACCACCGACGGATAGAACGGGACAAACCTCTCGAGTGGTCTACACGTGTAATAAAGAGAACGGAGAGTCGAACGTGAGACAAAGATGGGTCTCGAAAGAGAGAAAGAATGATGATCCACTGTCAGGAGAGAAGTTCGAACGAGAGAGAGAGAGAGAGAGAGAGAGGGCGACGTGGCGGGTCTGACAGGAGGGTTTGCTAGTGGAGAGAAGCGAGCGAGAGAGAGAGAGAGAGAGAGAGAGAGAGAGAGAGCGAGAGAGAGAAAGGAGGGAGCACGGAGAGAGGTGGAGGTTCCGAATGGTTCAGTTGTAGCGGTACCGCGGCTCAGGTCGCACGTGTGTCTCCCGGTTTGTCGCGTGGCTCGCGTGTCTCGATCGTACGCGCGCTCGATCACTGTACCCGCGAGTACTACGAGATCCCTCTTCCTCATACCGATCCGCCTTCCTCGCCCCGCAACATCTCGTCGGGCCACTCACTATACTACACTACTCGCCGCCGGCTGACTGAACCGCGCGCTCTTCCACTCGCGCGTATATTCTCCCCGCTGTCCCGTTTTCAAGAAGAGGATGCACGGATTTCGGAGATGCTCCCGCGAACCACGCAGAGTGTCCTAATCGAGGTCCCAAGTCAGAGGTGTTAAGTTCTAGCTTGCAAAAATCGTCGAAAGTGACTAAAGTGTATTGTGATCGATGGTGTAAGCATGGTGTAAGAGTGAACAGAGAAATTCTATTCCACGACAAACTTTCGTGTATTAGCATCGATCTAAGCGTAGCTGCTGAAGAAGAGGTGCCTGGAAATGTTTAAGAGTGAATAGAGAAGGTGACAAAGTCGTTTCTCGTGATTCGCAACAAGAAGAAGTCCCTGGAAGTGTGCGATACTAGGATAGAATCCTGAAAAAACTGTGGTAAACATTATCAAACGAACCTTCGGCATAGTGTGATCAATCCACGGCTAGCAATTTTCAACAAGAAGAGCATCTAAGTTCCATACCTCATCATCACGTTCTGAAAGTGCCTTGATCCTCCTAGATCAGCGAACAAAACTAACGTCCTCCAACTGCGATCAATGTGAAGCCACTTTCCGACGAACGTCGGCAAGACTAGGTGACCAGGGTCCTTCAGGAGTTGATAGAGTCCCAAGAAAGTCGTCTGAATGTGCCTCGATCCTCCTAGATCAGCGAGAGGAGCTAACTTTCTCCAAGTGTGATCAATCTAGGGCTAGATGATCGTCGAAAAGATCAGGTTGGATAGAAAATGATCCTAACAATGTAATATTTCTTTACACTGATCAGACTACAACTGACGAGGCAAGAAAGAGGCAGCTTCGGTGTCCATCGAAGAGTGTCTAGAATACAGTAAAAGGTGACAGTGTCACAGTAGGGTAGATTCGATCGCAACGCAAATAGCGGCACCGAGGAGGAAGTACGACGATCCGGCGGCGCGATATTAATAAACGCCGATGCAACGACGGTGCCGGGATCCTCCGAGGAACATCAGCCGACCGTTTACGTTCCTCTGTATCAATAGCGAGGATCGAGTAACCGATCCGGTCTACCGTGTGCATCCCGTCCCCGATGATCGACGGCTATCAAGGGAGAATCGATCGAAGTCCGATGATAAAACGCGGTGCGCGTGCCGGCTTCAAGACAGAGTGCCGGCGCGCCGGTTGCACGAGCGGGCAAACTGAATTCAACGTTATGGTAACGTGAATCGATCCGCGTACGAGAACATTACCTGCCACTGCTATGCACCCCGTGGCTTGACGTGACCGTGCACCTATGCAACCGACAGAAGGGCCAGGGGAAAAAGGTAATTGAACTATCGCGGGTAATCTGCTAGGGTAGTTCCGGGACAGCGCGAAATTACCCCGCGAAAACGAGTCCTCGATCTTCAGGAAGGTTCTCTCTGGATCGTAGACGATCCTTCGGACTCGAGCACCCCTCGCAGTCGGTGCAGATCGAAGATTTTAGACGTTAACCCATCCTTCGCTGCATGATTTTGTTTAATTCGGATGAAAACATTCAAAGAAGTTTTTGACTTTTAATTTAACCCCCGTACGCTCCTCGGAAATAGTTGCATGCATAATTCTATGAATACTTTCTCACCCATTTTTTGCTTCACACTATGACGAAAGATCGTTTCTTGGTAAAATGTCACGAAAATCTTCGATCCAGCCTGTCTGCCGTGGAGTTTGACATGTCAAACGACTTTAACCTGTCGATAGCGGTCTGGGATCGATCAATCTGCGCAAAAAGTCGTCAGGTTCTCGAAAAACAAGAGTCTGCTTCGATAAAGGATAAATTGACGTGCCGAATGGAAATTTGAATCGGGACATTGTCTGGTCGTAGAGTTTTGTCGAAAACACGATGTTGCAAGAAGGTATTCCGCTCACGGTAGACGATGTTTGCCAGTAGTTTCGCGCGGATACGTGACGGGAAAGACGTCGGATTCGCGTAGAGGATCGTTAGAGCTGATCAGCAGGTCGGCAGAAGCATTTTTCAAAGAAGCCTCTGAGGTAGTCTTAAGGAGACTACCCGGTTGTGTTTGTTTGGTGTTCGTAGTTAGAGGTTTCTCGGGAAGGTGATTAAACGCGAAATCCGTGCCAAGTGGCGGGTCTTGAACTGTTGTGGTTACCTTCTGGATCAATAAGCTAGAGATGAATGGACTTCTGATAGAGATCTGATAGACTGGATAGATATTTTAGGGGACAATACGCGATCCATCAGCGAAGGGAATTAATTCGAGGGATCGTTAGTCTAGAGGAAGATAGCTAGAAAGAGGTAGGTAAAAAGCGTCGCGAGGGTCTCTCTCGCTTTGCATCCACCGGTGTGCGACGCTGATTGGATTACAAATCGACCCAGTCGCTGAGCAAAGCTCTTCGAAGCTGTTTGGAAAGAGTTGTAGCTGGCTCCGAAGCAAAAGAGTTGGATCATTGACTGGGTCATTGGCTCCGGGTGCAAGGTAGAACTTTTTACGAGCTTTATTCTTTGGTCGAGAACTTTTTCTGTACAATTAATATTTTACGAAATAATTAACAAAAACAGTTTTACCTTTTAAGGGGGCGAGGGGAGCCGCGACGCATAAAATTCATTTGGGAATCATATGTACTAGATAAAAAGAAGCTACATACAAAATTTCCGTAAAATCGGAGGGTTGTCGGTTTCGGATGTTTTTCCCGGGTGCATTGTTATTCTTAGTTTCTAACTGACAATTTCCAAGTAGCAGTTTCTAATTGTCTGGGCCCATTAACAACAATCGAGAAGTCCGAAAGCAATTCCCCCCTAAGACAAACAGCTCCCTCGCTGAGGAGCACTTGTCTGAACTCCGTTCAGGCTTGAAACCCGAAGTTAGTTCCCCGATCGAACCTTCGTCGGAACGTGCCCGTCCATTCGGTAAACAATGATAGTACATTCCGAACGATGAAGAAGCTGCTCCCGGTTAGTTCAAAGGGTGTAACGAATTAACGAAAGTGTAAACACCTTGAGACAGAGCGAATACATGGTCAAACAGCTCGGTCTGATAGATGAGAAGACTGTGGTCGAGTGTAGTCGCGTGAACGTTGCGATCGTGTCGTCATCGAAATCCGCGGGATCCGCAATTGTCCACGGAGAGCTAATCCTGTTCGAAGGAAAGCTTGAGACGTTGTAATTCGGTCAACTGAATGAAAGATACTGGCGCAGTTACGATCAAGATTACGGTTACAGACTGAGAGATTAACATTTATTCCGTCGTTGATCCTTTGATAGCGTGTTTCGTCTAGCTTAGATGGTAACTGAAAAATCTGAGACCACGCTTAAACTTGCTTCTCTGGGATATAAAATAGCGGGATGACAGATTCAACTGTGCGGGGGAGGGGGTAGGATTTCGTTAGGAACTTGGCAGGCGGTCAGGTGAAAGGTTGCTAGAAGTTAAGGGACTTCTCGAATTCTGGGGATATACTAGGGATTTGCTAGAAGCTAGGGAACCTCGTACAAACTAGAGAATTTTCTAAATCCGGAGGACTTTCCAGAAGCTAGAGGACTCGTTGGAAACTAGTGGGCTTGCTAGAAGCTAGAGGGGGTATGCCAGCTGGGTGGCAAACGAGAAGTAACAGTTTGAGAACATGAAGTATTGCGTGCCGGGTCAAACGACAGGAGCCTCGCTGGCTAAAATCGTAAGAGGGATTTCGGGACTTTCGAACGCCGCGAGTGAATTTGTGTGACAGAAGAGGGAAGAACAGCGAAGAAGAGGATGTCTGTCGGCTGATAGATGAAGAGGATTAGCGGAAGGATTCCGATCTAGAGCAGAAGGTAGCGTGGGTGGTGTTGAAAGCAGGCCCAAAGGTTTCGTAGAATGCGATGTATCCTGGGATCGAAAGAGCCCAGCCGGGTTTCGGGTATCTTTGCGTGGCTAAGTAGACGGACTGGCTCGGGAATGGTGCGGAAGTAGGCGTCCTTTCTTCCGGCTTTTCTGGTGGAGGAGCCGCGCGGTACAAGTGGCGCAGAAGAGAACGATGATGTCTAGACAAAGCAAAGACCCGGTGCAGAAGTGCCACTCGGACCCAGGTGCTGTGAGTGCCGCCGGCACTCCTTGCAGCCCTGGTAAGCGAATTTCACGGAGACTTGTGCCAGGCATTCCGAGCTCCTCCAACACACGCAAGTGTGTTCTCACCTTGGACGGCTATAGCTACGTGATCGGTGAGTAGACGGGATCCCAGCGATAAGAGTTCAACTGCTATCGGACAACCCCCGGGGTGGGACAGGTGGGGGACAGGTGAGGCGAGGGGTTAGCCAAGGGGTTGGGGAGTCGAGGGAGTTCTTATCTTATGCTCTCGATGGCGCGTGCGAAGTATTATCGGCGTTATAGTGCGCGGCTACGTACACCCTCGCGCCTCCAGGTTCTATTTTGCTGATCTTTTCAAATTTCCTAGTTGATTGGACTGCAGTTACCCGCTGCTCCCATATTGCCACGATCGATTTTGAACATTTTTCAGACTCGCTTCGCGAAATTTTCTTCGCAATTTACAGTCGGGGGAAATGTTAACTGGACACTCTTAGAAATCCCATTGCTCGTTTAACCCTTCACTGCATGATTTTTTTTAATTGGGATGAAAAAATTGAAAAATGGTTTTTGTGTTTTAATTACGGGAAAAATTATGAAAAACATCAAAACAATATTTTCAGAAAAATAATCATAAATAAACATAGCAAGAAAACACATTCTTAGTTTACTACATACCAGGTTTGTTAACAGTATCAGATATGATACTACATTATGCAGCGAAGGGTTAAAATTGGTCCAAAGAACTTGATTCTTTTTAGGATGTTAGTTACCAACTAGTTTGTTAGAGAGAATGAGTAAAGTAAAATTTATTCAGTTTACAATTGGTTCTCTAAAATTCTATGCCAAGTAGAATGGAGTAAGCACTGTGAAATTCGTTAACACAAAGTACGACTATATGTATAATCTAGGTGCAATAAAAGGTGTTAGGTAGCGGCCACGTTTGAATAATTTAGCACCTCCACGTAAATCTTTAAAAATTAAATAGCGTTCTTTTAAACTAATTTTTACAAACGCTTTTTATTCAGAATTGCAAGAGGTATTTCTAAGCTAACGAACTTGGCCGTATTTTGTTTGATCTCGCAACTTTTTACGGCCATGGAGAACTTGGCTGCTGTTTATAGGATGTTTTTCTTGGGATAATATTTTACACAGCGTAGCCACTGTCGCGTCGAACATTTATAATACGCTACACAAGCCGTTATATTGATAATAATGGGTTGTAACATAAACATGTACGGCGAGCTTCGATATCTTGTTGCCTTCATTTGTTAACGGGATATAGAATTACAATAATCGATTATGAAATGGTCGACTACGAGCAGCTTCAGTAATATTTAATCAGAGTTACATCACTGTGGAAGAAAATTCATAAATCGAACGAATTAAAATGAAAAATCCGAAACACAATAGCTGGAATATTCTATGGCCAACGCGGCCATTAGTATATTGTCTCCATATGTTGCCGCGGTGACGTCTCCCGATTATAAAACGTCCGCGTCTATCCTTTATGCCCCCACAAAAATGGAATTCACATTGTTGAAACGAGGTCGACGTCAAAGTGGCGCAGTAACGTTCCGAAGTGTAGTTTTATGGGGTTCTCTATGCTGCTGTTGATTCGTCGCTAACTTGGAAAAATTAATTTCACAGCGTGATAAACGACCGTTCCACAACTTCCACGAGAAGTACTTGTCGAGTGAACTTTTAATATTCGTCTAGATAATAATGCGGAAATTGATTTCGTTTGTTATCATTTCTTCTTTTTTTTTCTGATGCTGGTTCCGTTACTTTCGCTTCTATTTGCTCGACGAGAGATTTAATGTACAGTGTGGTCCAGAAAATGCACAATTTAATTCGTCAATGTTACACTTAATTACCACTTTTTTTCCAGGTTTAGTTAATTTATCACTTTTGGGACATTCTGCAAATGCGAATTTACTTTACTATATTTCTCGGTTCAACGCAATAAAAAAATGATAAGGATTTTTGAAATAAAGTTCACGTTTACTCGGCTGAGTGCGTAGTAGAAAATCCGTTCATTTTTTTTTTCGTGATTTAGTGCAGAGCTTTCCGATGAATTATAAACGGTCTGACAAATTTTTCAACGCGTCGCCGTGGAACTATTTTTTAAAATTTTGCTTTCGGCCGCCGAAAAATGATTGTACATTTGTACATTCGATATTGCGCAACGAGGAAAATAGAGATTATCGCGGAGATTACGTTTCGATTATTCAACGGTTTCCGAAAACCCGAGAATTTTTGTATCGACATTGATTTGTTATTATTTCGTTTGGAATCGCCATTTTGACGGATCGCGCAGCTCTAGAGCGTCAATAAAATATTTCAACAGTGAAGACTAGCAGAAAAAAACTCAAATTCTAATGGGGAATATTTAAAAACCAAGTCACAATTTTGTCATTCTCTAGTGTAGGTTGTAGGAAAAGAATTTGGACCGTCATTTTATTGAATCTCGTCAATCTTTGGTTTAAATTAGGTAAAATTAATGAAACGAAATTTAAACAGTGAAGATAAACAAGAAAAAAATGTTTAATGGCGAATATATTAAAAATGTCAAACCAACCGCGTTCCGCTATTAATTGCCCCATGAAAGAGTGGCCACCTGTACAGAATTTCGCATTGAATACGAAGTTGGTATTATGGGGGTCGAATAGCATGCGGTATTCGGTCTGCGGTCGATTCCTAGGCCATCGATTCGATGCGCGGAAATAGGTCCCCGCATCTTCGAAATACTCTATATATTTCTAGCCGGACATTTCGATAATGTCCCGTGGAAGTTCAACGGAATTTCTGTTGGTATCGCACAGGTGTTCTACTTTGTCGCCGCGCCGCGAACGGGATAAATCCTTTTGTAAGGCTGCGCTAACCGGATTTCTTTCACGTCATATCGGCGCGGGTAAAGGAAGAGATAATATTGCCTCGAAGCAAAACGGAAATACGCGGCTACACCGAAGACAGTTCTCGGAATGGCGATGGCTGTCCTCCCGTGTGATATTCCGCGCGAAACCGTGTTCTCCACCTTTTTCGACTCCATATTGGATTAATTGCGATTCATGCTCATCCCTGCACCGTGGATATTTGTGCAGAGCGCGAAATTTTATATCGCTGCTGCGACGTGCAACATTTTATTACTTCGCAAAGGTGGCTGTAATTAATTTTTTATTTTTTAGAAATTACGTGACTGAATATCTTGAACTTTTACAATACGTTTCCTATACTAACAATAGGAGCAGTTGAATATTTTTGGTACAAATTGACCGTACATATTTGTTCAAAATGCAAATTTTTTACCTGGATTGCGAAATGTTAAATTGTCATTCTCAATACAGCGGTGAATTTTCCAGTTGTTCATTTGAGTTGAGTTTCAGTGGAGCATTTTTTTCGACAAAAATTTCTTTGATTTGGCTGATAGATAGTTCTCGATTGTTCGGAGCTTGATTACGGTTTATTCTCGTTGTAATTCCGCTATGTCCGTGTAGTTCCGTGTTGTCAAGCTCGACGAATCACGGTAATTTAGTTGGCGAGTTCGCAAGCTTGAAAAGCTCGAGTAGCATTGGAATCGTAAGTTCCGAAACTTGAAACGCTGAAAACGTTCGACGAGCGTAAACACTTTAGTTTCGAAGTTTCGCGCATCGGGCTTCGACGAAATGAAGAAAATCGCATGATGTGCGTCAAGAATACCCATGGCCCGACGATTGTCTGGAAGTTTGGGTAAGGAAGATTCTTCGAAACAAATCGCAGTGTGTGTATGTATGTAATTTGTATAACGGTCACGTTTCGATTATGCGATCGAAACGGGGAACTTGTACCACGGAAATTTCTAACATAATTTACAACTGTTTTTTCTACTCGTTTGATGGTACTCGCTGAATAACAATTATCCCGGTCTTAATGTTTAATTATTCACTGGATATTTATTAATTACATTCATGGTAGAATTTCAAGCAATAATGGTATAACCTTTTTCGAATTTACAATTTGCCCGATTTAAACCAAAGATCGGCAACATTATGACTTAATTTTTAATATACTCGCCATTAAACATTTCCTTTCTTGTTTATCTTCACTGCTTAGATAATAATAATTTGGCTTAAACCTATAATTCGTTTCTGAATAATGATTAGCTCGGCTCGATTGAATTTACAGAATACATAGTAATTACTTCGGCTCGAATACGCTATCACGTCGAGAATAATGATTATTTTCAAGATAGCACTTTTCATTAGCAGGACGAAATTAAAAATGAAAATGAAGCAGACACCGCGGAGAGTTCTCCGATTTCAAGATAAGACGTTAATGAATCTTGTAATTAAAGCGAGATTTCCCTCCGTGTAAACGAAAACGGTCATCCGTTACGACAGAATTGTATACTTCTTCAAGTAAGAGACGTCACTGGTTAATTAAACGTTACTGCTCCACAGCAAATGGCGTTACGGTGTTTTACAGTTCCATTTGAAAATGTTATAAACTAAGAATTACAAATTTTTCTAGTATAATTTTTAACGTGATCAAAATTGTTGAACGAACTGGACGATCCACTATGGGGTGTCTGGCCAATCTAGCTTGTCAAAAAATTTTTTTGCTTAACGCGTATACAATGTACCTACTGACTTATTTATAGTATTTTATCTTAATCAAAATAATTATGAACAAATAACTAGAGGGGGGTTGTTGCTCGCGAGCTTCGCCGATGGGGTTGTTGTAGCTCGCTCGCTTTGCGAGCTCGTGAGAGGGTTAGTGGTACGCATGGCTAGGAGGGCCTGTAGCTACTAATGGTTTTTATTAACTTCCCGATTTTATAGGGATGTTACCGTAATGATTTTGAGTGTGACTCTCCACGAGCCACACAAAGAACTTCCCGATTCGTTAGTTGCAGTATATATTATCATTATTTCTAGTACGTGTTAAGAAGATTATACGTTTTCAGGGAAATTCAATAGTTTTCTACTTATCAAACTGTTTGCTATATGGCGTCGCATTAAACCAATATCTTATGCTCGTTGCTCTCTTGGTTCCTTGTTATAGCAGAGTAATGTTGTAAAATAAATTGTCTTAATTATTTTTTCGTAAACCATACAACTCCTCATCATCCGGGCTTGCTCATTGCTACATACAGCATTTGCAAAGTTCGCGTTTCTGATGTTTTAAAATTCAATCATACTTTCTCTTATGTTTGTCCCTAACTTTTATGAATCGTAATCCCTTCAGCAGGAACCACTGGAAATTGAATACGTGTGATTCGATATTTTTCCGAACTCAACATACTTACTTGATTACGATAACGAGTTCTTACTTTCACTCCTACACTGGCCAATTGAAAATCTAACCACGATATAGACGGAATTTTAGTATTTTCTTGAAAAGTAATAAATTTTAATATTCCCCATGTGTGCTCCATTAACCAATCCGTCTTCCACATCAATGTTATTAATAATTATCATATATTTTATACTAATTTTTTTCAATTTAATCTCAGTTAATGATTCGTTTCGAACTTAGTTTCTTCAAAGATTGTAATATAAATTTTTTAATTTTTGTACTTTCATCGATATTCTTTGAAAATGTATTCTCGAGAGTAGAGATGAAATTCACTCTTTCATTGAGATAATTTTCGATTATTGCAAGCGGTAACATTAGCATTAGTTGCATAAATAAAAGAAATGGAAAAAAAAAATTTTTGTCATGAAAATTTTTTTTTAAAGTAAAAAAATTTTTTTTAAAAATAAAAAAAAATTTGTTGAGAATACAAAAAATTTTTCTTAACTAATTACGTTTGTTTCTTAGGTGAAAAATTTATGTCTTCTCGTATAAATTACATTGTTGTGTGAACTTCTTTCGATAAAAACTAAAAGAACTAGAAAAAACTAAAAAACTACTGGACCAAACTGGACCAAAATCTAATCAGCTCTAAGTTACAGCGGGGCACATCGATTGCATCATTTATCATTCTGATCCCATTGTTACTTTTTCTGAAAACGTTAACGAAAAACTTGATACCATACAAACGGACATACGCACACACACATACAAACATTTTGATAAAAATAGTCTAAAATGACTCCAATGACCATGAAACGTGGACATCTGCTAAAAAATCGATTTTCGATTTTCGAGGTCATTACAATAACTTCCCTATAAAATCGGGAAGTTAAAAATTAACAATAATTATTGAAAGTATTATTTTTGACTGATTTAACAATACACGCGAATTACTATAATATAAACAATAAAAATATCAACAAATATAATATATGATAATAACTAAATTTTTACTTTCTTCTTTGTTTACTATTAAATTGTCTTCTAAAGAAGTTAATAATTTCGTGGTTGTTACATCTCTAATTAATCTTGCAGATTTACTTCTGCACATATTTCATTAACCGAATACGATTCTTTCGAAATTTTTATTACAAACGCACCAAATTTAATAGAGAAACTGGTACTGCGATGTAATAAATAATTAATATGTGTTGATGGTATAATAGATTATTAACTGTAGGTTATCACTGATGGTTTTCGGCGGTGTAACTGTGTGGACGATCATTTCCTGCCACTGGTTCTTCCTTTTCTCTTGAAGAACGCGAGCAATCCTCGGGGTCGTCGTCGAGCGACGGACCGTGAGTTACGCGCGACGCGTCGCGTTACGTCGATGGGTCGTAAATAGATTCGCTTCGAACAAAGTTCAATGTAAATGAACTCTAAATGAGTTAAAAGCATTACAACAAACCTGCGTCGCTTTCAAGCCCGCTCGTGGTTCCCTCGGCTTCTTCCGCAGGACCTCGTAACCGATGCGTTTAATCGACAACGAAAACCCGTTCGGAAGAACATATGTATACTACACTGTGCTTCTTCGATACTATCCATTTCCTACTGTTTTTACTACGAAACCATGAGACGATATTAAAGTTTATTGACAAATGTCTTTTGTTCATAACGGTCTCGTGTGGCACATTCCATGGATGCATGCGCGAGACTTTCCTGGTTAAAATGAGTCCAAACACGGTCCAGTTCAGGTCCAATTTACTCGTTTAATTCACGGAACAGTGGAACCTTGATTATGCGAACTGCCGTTTGTACAGCTTATCGGTCAGTAGTCTGAAGTAAGTATGATCGGAATAGTATCGTGTTTAGGCTCGTTTTGAGCAGAAAAATGTAAGGAATACGTCGGTAAAGGTTTTATAAATGAACAATTACGAATTAAGAAGCTGTGACGTAGTATTTATATTATCTCCGTATATTGAGACAACTTTCGAGGACGATTGAATGCGTACCTTTGCTGTGATCCAAAGTATAGTATTTTGGCAACAGGCGGACATAAAAATCGTCGGCATGTCACATTAGACACATCGCACTCGACATGTGTCATGTTTATGGTACGTTTTCTCGATATAAAAGCTGTCATACCACGTGAGTTATGATAAGCCAAAGGGGGTGTTAGAGTAGGCATGTCGACGTGGGAGCGAAACGGATTGTCTTCGAGCCACGTGAAGTGAACGAACGCCATAAAAGAGTGGGGAACCCGCTGATGATGCAGGGAGGAGGTGTACGGTGGGGTTGGAGAAGACACGGTCGAGTATGGTCTCGATCACAATAGTGCCTCGCTCACGGATTACCACCACCATCTGAGCCTGTGACTCTTGGGGAGGAGCTTGCTTATTGTTAGCGCGTTGCTCTTGGCTATCTACTCGTCGGAATTGCCTCGCACGCCGGATGTGCCTTAACCTTTTCGAACGTACGTAATTTTCGAAAACCGAGAGATCATTCGCGACGTGATTTAGGTACGAAACTCGGTTGTAATCTGAAAGAGCAGCGATGTCCTTCAATGAATTCGAAAGAACGTTTTACGGAGATCATTCTTACGACTAGGCCGCGGATCAAGATAACAAACGCCGCGAGATAATAAAGTAAAAAATATAATTAAACTTTTTAAAAGTCGCGCTTATATTAGAATGCAATAAAAAGGAGAAAATAATATTTTTAGATATTAGTTACTATATATAAAAGCGTGGTACGCCAAATTATATTAATGTAATCTTCATGGGTGCTCCACGCTTTTATTTATAGTCAATAACAGCTAAAAAAATATTTTCTCCTTTTTAGTGCATTCTAATATGAGCGTGGTTTTTCAAAAGAGTTTTTATATATATTTTTATTTTCTACTTTTTGGTCTTTACTGCCGAGCGTATTTTGTAAGGCTCGATTTGTAGTTCAATTCCCGCTGAGAGACTCTGCTGAGATTTTTTTATCTCCTATACGCATAGGAGATAAAGATTTGATGCATACAACAACAACGGTAACGACGAAGTCAACGACAACTCGGCAAGCTAATATAAGCGTGGTAAAATGGAATAACAAATGCTGTGAGCTGAAACGAAGGCTCACGATATTAAACAATTTAGTTCCTAGACCACTAGTTCAGTGAATAAAATATATCTGCAAGACCACGCGCACACACACACACACACACACACACTGTGATGCAGCAAAACGATTTTCGCGAAACAGATGTTTATTCGGTGTACCGCGAGCGGTGATTCGCAAGAACAATGGGAATTAATTTCAGCCGGAGCAAATAATCTAGAATCAACAACAAACGGAGGCTCAACGATATCCTTGTTTTTCCCGATGTTCCGTTAAATACGTCCAGGATGTACGTATAATGATTAGGGGTGGGTACCCGAAAGTTGAGATACGATGAACAGGGATGGTGGACTTTTGTTGTGACATTTGCGAGCCTCGGCGGCAGACATTATTTCTATTCGACGGTAATTAAATATAAATTATTCCGTCTAAAAGTAGAAAGATCGATGGGGAACAGACAATACCGTAGGTTGATCAGCATTTATTACAAACAGATATCAGTGACATTATAGGTCGACGGTGGACAGAAAGATTGGCCACTCGTATTCGAAAGCTTAATCAAAATTCCGACTATTTCATCCCCCCCCCCCAAGCTCGGAGATTCATACATAAATATTTTATTCCGCATTTTCTTTTGTTGATACGTGTAAAACTTCCCCACCTCCCCACTGTACTACGATTGATTGGTTTATGCGAACGAGGGGGATTCTTTGAATTCAGATTATCGGAACTTTTCACGATCGTTTTTAACCTGGCATTGTTTCAATTTTTCACAATTCCACGGTATACGATGGAATTACGTACGTGATATTGGCTCGCGTTTGAAAATTTGTAAAAATCGTTGATCAACTTATTTTCGTAATTTTATAATGAAAGACTCGATACGAAAAATATAATTATTGTATGTTCTATGTACATTAAATATATGAAATATTTCGGTAATCATTGCGAAAGGGTGGCCATTCTCCGATTTTGATGAAATTTAAATATGTTATATGTTTCGACATTTTAAATAACTTTTTCCTGTTCCGTGACTTTGTTAAGAAGTTATTAAAGAAAAACACGGACCAATCAGAGCGTAACGTAGACGCGTGCTAGCACAATAGGCCACTTGACAATTAGCGCGCCGGGTCGTCTGTGCTAACATGCGTCTAGGTCGCGCTCTGATTGGTCCGTGTTTTTCATTAATAACTCTTTAACAAATCCGCGGACGCCATTTTTGCAAAGGAAAATGTTGTTTGAAATGATCTCAGGAACCCCCCATTTCCAGATGTTGAAGGAATTTTGAGACACCCTGTACATTAAATATATGTATATTATTATTATTTATTAATTTATATGTATATATTAAATGTATATCGTACATTTGTGTATAGTGTACGAAATTTCGATACTGATTAACTACTCAAGTGTGAGTACAGTTTATTCGGTCAGCGCCATTCCAATTGTGCATCCCTGCATTAAACGATTGCAGTTAGTTCGGCGCTTGTTTTTGTTCGATCTACTTCGTAATACCTTTCGGTCTTTCGCACGGTTTCACAGACGTAATGGCTCGAAAAATCATGACGTAGATCCGTACACAGTGATTTTGAGTTCAGCTGGATATATTCAGCATACGCGATCGACTGTCTAATAACATTCGGTTCGACATTTATTCGTTGTTTCGATTAAAAATGAGCCTTAATGTCCGTTTTCAAGGTGATCGGTCATTAATAATATTTATTCAACAATGTTCAACCAAGTGTACAACAAGCTTGACATTTATTAATATTTATTAATATAGTTAATAATATTTATCGAACAATTTCCAACAGTTGTACGTACAACAAAGTTAAAATTTATTCTTGCTGCTACTTGAATGGTGAACCTTTGTTAATAATCGCGAGAAATGAGAATAAATGGTTTTATAAATATTTTAGATTAATTGCTCGCAACGAATAATAAAGTAATAAAGTGTTTCGCGATTGACTAAGGAGGAAAATGGAGTACAGTAGTGTACGCGGGATTCATGGGCCTGTTTATTAGGGATTAAGCAAAAACGAGTGATTATCACGCGATGTGCCGTGTGCCTGTCTCATCCGTGGCATTGTTAATCTAAAAAGTATATGTTTTCGTTCTGTACCGTAGGGCTAGTGAACCTGGCGTTCACTAGAACATTCATACAGCACATTTTCAAGTAATTCTCGTTCAATTAACCGAAATGAATTAACGCAAATAATTAAAGCGATCGAAAATATTCATGAGAAAAACGTCTCGAAATAGTCGAATGACGTGCATAGTATTTATAAAATATTGTGGGAGCTGTGAAAGAATACGGTCTTTATCTTTCGATATAAATATTCAGATATTTACAGTTTTCTATCATATTATTGTAGGATTAAAGTCGTTGGAAGAATAACACGTACGTAAACACAAAATAATTTAACGTTTAATTTTTAAAAAACGGATACAATTAATAATGTTATACCGTTTAAATCTCCGTCTGAGATCGAACACGTAAAAACGTACAACGAAAAGTCGTTTTCACACGTTATACCAGAATAATCAAAAGTCGCATTGTATTACAAAATATGGAGAAAGCAATCAACAATATTAATAACGGAATTCCCGCCGTTCGGAGACCAAAAGTGGGCATTATTTGGCGAAACAAATATTTCAAGTACTATTTGATATTTTAGACCTTATTTTGCTTAAAGAAAATAATATTTTAAATAAGATACACAATTTCGAAAATAAAATATTTCTATTTTAATAATTTTTATTCTTATAAAAAATTCTTAATACAAGAAACAATATCAATTGCCACATTTTCGTTTTATTTAATAATAACTATTTCTACTCATAAATCTATCGAATGCGAACCATTATTTTCAGCAATAATATTTAAAATTTAAATTGAAAATAAAGACAAAGTCGAAATATTTTCAATATTCTTCAAATAAAATACTATTAACAAAATCTATTTTCAAAAATTACTGCCTCGAATAAATTATTCTATTTTCAAACAATTACTGCATCAAATAAAATATTTTATTTTCAAAATTGTACACATACTTTAAAATAAATAGGATTATTTATTATTTTCTATTTAAAATACTATTTTCCCCAGCTCTGTCGGGGACAGCATCTCCCTACATTATTATCGTATCGAGTTTCGATCGGTTCGAAAGTGTTCTGTACGTTTGCGGATTGGTATCGTCATAAAATTTCAAACAAATGTCTGATACAACTGCCATTGGTCCATGGTATCATCTACGGTGGCCGTGTGTTGTTTTATTAATTTTCTCGTGCGGCTACGTTCCAAGGACACTGATCAATTTACTAAACAACGACTGCGGACGTTGGATTAAATTAGAGGCTACTGGTGCTCGCGACCAGTTGTCTTAACCCCCAGACCTTATCGTCGGATTCAATTTAGGGAGTTGATGCACTCAACTGAAACTATTCCGGCACGAACGTCGAGACTACTGGTCCACGGTGTGTGTGTGTACATATGTGTGTGTGTGTGTGTCCTTTCGTTTGAGGTTGATCGTTGCTCGGACAAAAGACATTTTTACGTCGAAAAATTGCACACACACACCGGGAGGACAGAGTGCTTGGTAAAAGAGAAATCAGAACGAGAAATATTTCTCTTGGATTCTAACCAACATTCTGTTCCATTTGTTAATTTGCAAGAATTATTCATCTTCGTCTCGCCAGGAAAGCTGCTGGAAGGAGTTCGTTTTACTTGCACGGGCAAGAGACAATATTAATCAAGTGAGAGAAGACTTGTTTGTTTTTAATTATTTTGTTTCGAAACGTTCGCCAACATATTCCTGACGTTTTCCTGATTAAAAAGAGTCCAAACACGATGCGGTTCCGAGCATGTTTGTTTGCTCGATGAAAATGAATATCTGAATTCTTATTAATTATTTTTCAAATACAGTTGAAATAAATCTGATTCAAGTGGTGTATAATTTCCAGAGAATTTCGCAATTAGAAAGGCGAGTGGTGATTTTCGAATTTCAAAAGGAAACTAGCACGTAACAGCTGTGCACACAAGCTATCTAAATGGTATCTCTTAGCAGAGTATGTAATAGGATGGAGAAGTGTTTGGAATGAAAATGTTTTTAAAACCACCGATAATGTTTATCGTCGGGATATGGTTTCCATTACTGCAGATGTAGGTACACCGTCTGCTAAATTATGTCGCACATGTTCCTCAATTTCAAACGTTTGCATAATATATAGACAAATATATAAAAAAAACTTTTAAAAAACTACGCTTATATTGCGTGCACTAAAGGATGCACTAAAAAGAAGAAAATATTTTTATTGATTGAAGCTTTGCAAAAAAAAGGAATAAAGAAGCAAAATATTTTATTGACTAAAGTTCATAATTTCAGTAAAGAAATTCGGTTTTATTTCATACATTTAAAAACCAAATTTACTGTTCTACCAAGGCAATAGTTTGACAACTTCTCGATTAGAATAGCTTCACGGAAGAACGCAGAAATTGTTTTCTTATTATTATTGATTTCTAGTCGTTGCAACGGGTGCATTGTTAAATTGAAAAATTCATGCAGTAGTTTGACACTGTCAAATTGACAGTGATTTCCGTGATTCGAATAGCTTCTCGAGAAGACGCAGCACGTATGATAAACCTCGGTCTTCTCGTTTCCGTTTCGAATGTTCGAACGTGAGCTCGACGGGAGGGGAGGGGGTCCAAGGGCGCCAATCAATTAGTCACGCGTAGATATTAGGTTCGAGATTAAATTCGAAATTCCATGTATCCATGATTGAACGACACTCCAGAGCATGGACATACAAGAGCTCTGACTATCGTTTCATTTCCTAGCAACGCGACGAACGCCGTATCGCCGCGGCGCATTGGTTCGGTAGGCTTGCCGCCGTCCGAAAAGCTTTATCGACAATTTCAGGAATCTGATATCGATTCGCGAGTGTTTTGCATAGCTTTCACCGTACAATGCAGACAGCCATACGTCTTTACGATAAACTGCGGAACTTTGTACATTTCTGACAAAGATTAACGAAACGCTTTAAATGTGCAAATCTTCATGAAAAATAAACATCATGAGAAA
>CM052328.1:440342-466413 GCA_028455615.1 Lasioglossum zephyrum
ACAAACAGACAAACAAGAAAGCGAGCTAATAAAAACGTGGTAAAAAAACGTGGTAATATCGGTGGTTTCGTAATTTGTTGCTGCTAAATCCTTGTTTTTTAACCCTTCGCTGTATGACTTTTTTAATTGAAAAAATTTAAAGAAGGTCAGTGTTTTACTTAAGGGAAAAGTATTAAAGAAAATTCAAACAAAATTTTTAGAAAAGCAAATAAACATAGCAAGAAGACACATTCTTAGTTTACTTTACACCAGATTTGTTAACTGAATCAAATATGATACACTTTTGAGGATCTCTAGGGATTTTTTAACTAGATCCTCCAATAAATATATAAGGCTGAAGTTAATTATTTAAATTTATTAATAACTTATAACATTGAAAATATAATATTATTAATAACAATTTTCTTATCTCAATTCTATGATCTTTCTTAAATGAAAACAATTTATCGATTAAACATTTCTTAATTTGTTAAAGACAAAATGATAATGTTTTTAAAACATGTTAAAATAAAACCACAACTTCACATTTGTGGGTGACTTCATATTGGTGAGTGTTGTCTGATTGTTGCCATAGTCATCACAACAGTATGCGGCGAAGGGTTAATTTGTGGAATTAAAATTTTTTCCGCGATTCAAATCACTAGGAATTGAAAGTTCCGAGTGTTCCGTAAAGAAGAACCGAATTCATTACCACGCTTATATTAGTTTACCGAGTTGTCGTTATCACTGTCGTTGTCGTTGTCGTTGTTGTTGTATACGTCAAACCTTAAAATCGAATTTTATACCACTTCCCGATGAGCTAGAGACGAAACTTTAAACATAGCTCGCAACTGGATCGCAATGCAATATTTAAAAAAATTCTTTTAAATACCTATGCGTTTAGGAGATAAAAAAATCTCAGCAGAGTATCTCAGCGGGAATTGAACCTGGAAAATAAATATATGTAGGAATTAAAAAATAATATACTAAAACTTTTTAAAAACCACGCTTATATTAGAATGCAATAAAAAGAAGAAAATAATATTTTTAGATATAACACTATATTAACTTGCATTTTAATATAAGAGTGGTTTTTAAAAAGTTTTTTTTATATAGTTTTTTATTCTATGCCCACATCTGGAAAACCGTAGTGCAGCAGAACTCCTTCTAGATAGACAATTGCAATGGCTCGACTAGACGTGTCAGATCTGCCCCAATTGATACAAGCTCCACGTCGCAATCACTATGCCTGAGAAACGAGATTTTAAAAGGTTGCCTCTCGAAATTCGACGAGCCCGACACGTTCCACCCAACGTCGAAAGAATGTTGCAAAACGGGGCTGTCTTTTCCGTTAAAGCAAGAGTTGTAAGTGTGGGCGACTTACACGCACTATACATATGTATACGTGTACACAGGATGTGTACTGGTGTCTGTACAGCCGATGTTTCGCCGGAGAAGATTACACCGCTGCACCTTCACACCTTTTCTCTCTAACTCTTCCCATTCGGTAGGTTTCTTTTCTCCTTTATCGTCTTCCTTCTTTCCGTCGACTTTTTTACCGGCTTCCGTCGACACCTCAATCCACACACTGAGCTCCGAGAAATGGATCGTAACTATAGAGTACACCGTCCGCAGCTGCTCTTCTTCCGCCGGAATTCAGTGATTCCTCATTCTCCACCGACCGTCCTATCGTTTATTAATCGAAATTTCCTCACTGCCCATTCAACACTACCGCCCCGAGACTCGTCGCACCCTTTGGCGAACGTGACTTTCAATAAACTTATTAAGGGATGATTTTTATTGAAATCGAAGCGATCGATATTTCTTTTTATAGCACACCCTATATATTCTTTTACATATTCTCGTAGAGCATGAAAAGACTAATCCAACGAGTACCATGACCATACCGTTACGATCGTTCAGTCTCGAAATACTCGAGTCGTAAACAATCGTAAGAAATAACCTTACATTTCAAACACGATTACCTCGAGACTGACTGGTCGTAACGGTATGGTCATGGTACTCGTCGGATTCGCCTTTCCACGCTCTACGAGAATATCTAAGAAAATATATAGGGAGTCGTATAAAGAAAAGTATCGAATTGTGAAATGCACTGTGAATGTTTGGAATTTATATTTGTGGTCACTCTCTCGTGGCGAACTGATGCCAACCACGATTTGACGTTCGGAAACCAACGAGAAAGGCAGAGACTGGCGCGTGTCCGGTTTTGCGGAATCGCACGATCCCTGTATGCCGTTTTCGAGGCATGAATTATGCATTCTCTTTGAACTATCGATGCCGCCGGAATACGGGGCTGTTTGGTGCGTATTATTGCGTTAAATCGATGATTTATCACCCGCGATCCTCGATGCATAATGTCGCCATGCCCTATGAAAATTCTTGGAAACCGCTTTGTTCCATTGATTCGTTGACAAACGAACGTTAATTAGGACGATCTTCTGACTTTTTCACTCTAGAATGACACTCCTGCTTTTCCCTGCATCACAGACAGCGTCAACTCTGATTTAAGTAATTTAATTAATTCGGATTTTCAAGTTGAAGATCCGAACAATAGATTTACACGAGCTACCTGAAACCAGCGGAGCTTCAACGTTCTCTGTGGGCTAGTACGGAATCCGTGTATTTTCAAGAAATCTGATTTCACTGCGGATTCATATGAAGAATCTAGCGGAACGAAATCGTAAAAAATTCGAGTTGACGGCAATGTAAAGTTTAACGTGGACAGAAAGTTTTCCCCGCAGATGACCGCGGTCGTTTGCGTTTGCGCTTGTGCAGCCCCGATAAATCAACAATCGCGAGAGCCGGGTTGTCGTCGCTGTCGCGACGTAATTATTTAAGCCCACGATATACAGCGAAAGTTCAGCGAAACCTGGCCAAGGATCATGCGTTTCGAGCAAGAACAAAACTAAATAATGTGCCAGTTCCAGGTTACGCTCACTGGCAGCGACTGTCTCAGAAAAATGTCTACCCTCTCGTTAACGTCGTTTCTTCTCATAATCAACGAAAACTTTACGTTTTAAACGGCTTCTTGATATTTCCTGTTGATTCATATTTTTCTTTGCAAGACACCGTATATATTCTCGACGATAATACCGTAGACCATGAAGAGACGAGTCTAAAGAGTATCATGACCATACCGTTACGATCATTCACTCTCGAAACATTCGAGTCTTACAGAATCTCAAGAAAAAACGTTACATTTCAAAAACACGATTACCTCAAGACTGAATGATCGTAACGGTATGGTCATGGTACTCGTCGGATTCGTCTTTTCATGTTCTGTACGAGAATAGCTAAGAAAATACGCACGGTGTTCTCTGATAAATATACCGATCATTTTAAAATCGCGTTGATAAATTACTATGCAGTAGATTTTATGCGTTTATGACAGAAATGAGTAGATGTAATTTAAAACAGTAAGAACATTTAGTCCAGTCAATGAATGCTTAAAAGGGGGGTGTAGAGAAAACTGGAACAGAATTTTTGACTTTGGGACTTTGTTCGGACTAGTTAGGAAGTAATAATACTAAAGCTCCCCACTCCTAGGAGGTGAGCCGGGTGCAGGGAGGCACGTAGAATGTCCCTCTTTTCGGTTTTCCGCGGATATCTCGGAAACTATGCATCCCAGCGATAAGACCATTCTATACAAAATTAAAGCTGCCAAAATGTGCCACAAGATTGATCGTATTCAGTTTTTCGTTACCTCGCATAGTTTCCGAGATATCCACGCTCAAAATTCACCAATTTTGAAAAAAAAAAAATTGCCTCACGTTTTTTGCCGCATTAAAACGCTTTATTATACAGTGATATAACGAAGAATTTAAAAATGCTGTTATATCATTTTCAATCTATCAAATATATTACGAATGAAAATAAATACTTCATTCCAGTTTGTTGCAATTGAGGTAGATATTTTTTATTTTGCATAAAGATCCGCTGTCTATAAATTACCTTGACGATTTGTAATAATTGTACAGCTTCCTTTGTGCATGGAAGAAGGTTTCGTGGGCAAATGAAACTGGGATGCTGAAGGTGTTGGAATGACGGTTCGATGATAGAGTAGCTCAATGAGAAATTTACAAGTGTGTCACACACGTGGCGTATCGATCACCTTATCGATACTTTCTGCTTTGCAGTCACGTCGCACGGAAACGCGAATCATGCGAACTACCGACACAACTAACTGCGTATGGATTTGATGACTCGGAATTAGGTCGATCAGCGGAGTGATCCAATCGCGTTTAAAAAAGAAACGTCCGAATCAGATACCAGATCCCGACCCGTTGGCACATTAATTAATCACGCGTCGAGAACGATACTTTCATTGATGGTTATCACAGTACTACGGATTTAAATGTTCCTTTCTATCGTTCGTATATTTATTTATAAAAGATGTATTAACGCTCTCGGCGCACTGGTTCGATCAATTTTTACTTAGATCGAAACGTCGACATTTGAATTTGATAAATTGAAGAATTGCTTCTATGTTCAAATCATCTTCAAGTAAATTACTAATTGCTCATGTTTTGCAATATCTACTGGATGACTTACGCAGTTACTAATTCCACAATCAAATCTGATAAATATCAGTTTCTCGATTATGCGAATAAGTCCATTACGGAAATTAATTTAGAAATAACAGAACGGTGTAACTTTTTCGGGAAAACTGTGTCGAATCAACACGAGGGACGGATGAGGGTTAAACGATCTCCCAGAAGAGGAATTCAAATTTTATCCGACTATGAGGGGGGGGGGGGGACTTTAAACGTTCGCGGCGGGACACCCGGTGTATAAGATGTCGACGTTGTGACAACATCGTTGGACGCAAGGTTTATTCCGAAGTGTTACCGGTTTCGAGAAAAAAATTCCCGTTTACGCAATCACGTTGCTGTCGGGTGCGATATTTATCGAATAAATCGATCGGCGGTCGACGAATCGCGTCCGGGCCGATACAAACAATCATCCTTAGCGACCGACGGCAATGGTGCACGGTTTGTTGTTACGTGGAGATCGAAAATAACTCCTAAGTGTCTCTAGTCGGTTCGCGATCGCTCGACCCCGATTTAAATCGAACTGGATTTGTTCCGGAGAGTGCATCGCGCACAGTGCGTCTGTGCATTTGGTTCTCCCTCCATCGCAATCTCTCTCTCTCTCTCTCTCTCTCTCTCTATCTGGTTCGATGGCTTTTTATTATTAGTGAAACAACAAGGCCGACAATTTAGCGATGTCCATTGTGCTGAGAGAGCGGACCGCACTTCCCATCCCATCGTTAATTGGACAATATGTATCGAACGATGCGGCAAGAGTTCGCGCCCCGTTTTGCCCACCGACTCGATTTCCAAACGTTAATCATCCTAATTAACGCTAAACCTACCGACCATCAAAAGTGACCGATGTGTATAGTATTATTATAACAATAACAAGATTAAACTCACTTATATTTTGTGCGATTTTTACTAGAATTGGAGTCAAAAAATACATTCAATGAATTCCCACAAAAACACCCATTCACGATTTCAATAATTGAAAATTATAAAATCGAATATAAAATGGGTTATTCAACCCCTCGTGGTAGGTTTAGGTATGTTCAGGAATGATTAGGCATGTTCGTTTAAGACAAGAACATCTTGGTAGAGAAACTACATTCTTAAAGAATTGTTTTCCAAGGTAATTTATTAAAGAGACTTCAAGGTGATTGATACTTTTGTGCAGAACACTCTATAGACTTTCTTTGAAATTCTTGTAGAGCTTGGAAAGACTAGTTCAACGACTACCATGAACATACCATTGCGATAATTCAATCTTGAGATATACACGTATGAAAGGTGTTCTCAGGTTGTAACGAATCCTAGATAAATCCTAGATAAAAGATCAATCTAGGCAGCAATCGTCCTCAAAAGTCTTATTTTTTCCGTATACTAGGTGTAATTTTCAATATTCGGCAGCATATTATTCTGGCGTTTTTGACTACTTAAACCACCCGCGTTTGTATTATTACGAAATGAGAACGCAAATCCCGCGCACCCAGAGCTGGCTCTGAGCTTGGAAATGTGGAACCCTTGTGCTGGCTTATGGCGCGCTCGCTGGCCAGGCCCAAACCGAGCCCACCAAGCCTACGAGAAACTCGAAGCGGTGTTGGGCCCGTAACGTGGAGGTCACGAGCTTAGCACGCTGTGACAGACCGAATTCCGTGCTATCTGGGGTAGTCATTAGATTCGTATTTTTGTGCTCTACAAGAATATTCGACGAAACATATACCCCCTTACGTGTGAATGTTTTACATTATAATTGTAACGACACAGTTTTCAGTTTTGAAAATAGTCTAGAACGGTAACGTCGAGCTTTCTCGAGCTGCCATCAGAATAGCTGTTCGAAATGTTGATTCTCGATTGTTGCTTGTCCGGTGTCGGGAGAATTCGATGCAACAGGTGCTTAATAAATTTACAGTTATGATGCCATCCTTTTTCGCGCCTGGCATTATCCGTGGACGGATTAAATTTCAATTTGGGCGGATCACAACTCGTCCGTACGTGTATTGAGAAATTGAATTTAAATTTTCAATCTAAATTCGACGACCTAAGTGAATATCTGTGGTTTGTGATGTGCAATAATTTTTAATTACGAACGCACTGCGTTTGAGAAATAACGAAAAATCGTGCATGACTAGTAATTTATAATTTATCAAGACCCAAGACGGAAGTGACGTTTCATTTTTATTTTATTTCATTATCTGTGTGTACATAATGTCATAATAAATAATTAAAAGTACACGTTATCCATATCAGACTTATTTCACAATTATCTACTTCGCTGTCAATTGTTTCTATTGACTCGCTGTCTTCTAATATGTAATTACGTTTTTCATCTATACATTTGAATAATCTTATGAATTATCAGCAAGCGTACAATTGGAAAGAAATTGGCAGAGAAACACTCTGCCTTGAAAAATTGATTATCATTGTAGTGGACGTTCTAATCGCTGAAACAGTGAAATAAATCATATGGCAAGGGGTTAAACGACGTAAGGAACACAATCGGATAAAAAATTCCGCGCGTTTACGACTGGAACACCGAAACGATTGCTATTAACAAAACGGTAACGACGGAGAAACCAATTGTACTTGCTGAACTTGATGTCTGTAAAATGACAGACGCTTTCGCTGGAATGGTGAAACTACCCAAATTCACGACAGAGCTAAAACATAAACAATAAACCACCATTAAAATAACTGAATAATGAAAAGAAGAAAGACAAAAAGAACCCCGCACTAGTAGTGGAAGTAGGAATGCAGCAAGCGTGTAAAGTAAATATACATCCCGAGATTTGAGTATTCGGAAGCTCGAATTTCTCATGTTTCACTGATTATAATTCGAGAACTGTCCATTATTGAGCTTTGGGCCCATTACATCTTTTTTTAAATATATCATAAGCTACAACATATGAAAAATCCAACTGATTTTACCGGAATAGATGTTCCATATGATTAGTGCAGGGTTTTTTTTCTGGTTACGCAAGGAATGTTTCATCGAATAATTAATTTTCTGAATGTTCTTATTAAAAAAAGTTGAACATTGTTTGCTCACTTCAACGTCATCTTGGTCTTCGTGTCGGCAAGCCGGATCTGCAACGGGTTTTTGATTATTTTCGACAGGTCGACGGTGACGTTCATATTATCGTTTAAGTTGATTAACAGTGCGACTGTCTCGCTGTTCAGGTTTCGTGCGATAACAAGAACATCTTTATTAAGCACGGCAGTCGTCACGTCGCCCTTCCTCAGAACATCACTTTTCCGTAATTTCATTAGATTAATGTACAAGTTCAGGAGAGATTTCGCGTTATTCTTCTGAGCTTCTACGTTGACTGTCATGTAGTTTGGATTGACCGGAAGCCAGGTCGTACTCCCACTTGTGAAACCTGTCGGAAAAAAATAAAGTAGAATTCAACAAGAAATTACGGACATCAAATGCATTTCAACAAATACAATTTTTTAAACCATCCACACGTCCGTGCATTTTTAAAGTCAAACCGACCGAACTGAGAATGTCCTATCTCATGAGCAATGGAACTTTTAATTTATTTTACTTGATTTGTCGACGTTAACGAGTCAGAAATGTAAGTTTTCCACACCTGCTTTATTCCCGGCATTCCACTGCATCGGTGTTCGGCAACCATCGCGAAAGTCTTTGACATTGCCTTCGACATAGTCGTCCATGCCGATTTCTTCGCCGTAGTATGTTACTGCCACACCAGGCAAAATCATCTCGAGCATGATCATCTGATCTCCCCTGCCAGGATAACGAGTCGGCACACGGGTTCTGTCATGGTTGCCCATCTAAACCAAATATTATAGTCTATACTTCGTTCGTCTAAGTACACTGTTCACACTAGCACTAGCAGCGCTTCTTTTTTTTTTTTGAGAATAGTTAATATTACAAAAAGGATGAAAGAGGATAAAGTAGTACTGTCTTTTAAACGCAACACAATATTAACTATTAAGTAGATAACAAACTATTTTGTTTCGAGGACCAAACAATTTATTTCTGATTTCATGATTCACCGAATTTATTTGTTCGATTTATCTCGTTGTCTGCACATTTACGTACCACCCAATTCGCAACACCATCCTTCGGCATTGCTTGTAACCATGTGTCCGCGATTTGTTGGAGCTTCGTTGCGTTGGAGGTCGCATTAGCGTCAGTTATGTACTTGAAGTTGAACGGAACGTTAGACCCGTATTTGTAATACTTGATCGTATTATCTAGACTCGTGTACGCCTCTGTCATTAACAGCTGTTTCGCAAAACATTATTTTATTTAAACAATCTGCACAACGTTTTGTTAAATTTTAATGTTCGTCCTTCTCGTGCTTACAATTTCACTCCGGTTCTTTTGCTGTGCGTAGTTATCAACGTGCTCCCGCCAGGACTGTATTATGTCGTAAGTTCCCGGTTGATCTTTAGTTAATGTATGATTGAAAAACATATGATCTTCATGGTTAGCACCTGTAACGTTAAGCCACGGCTCGTCCTTTGAAATATCTCCTTCTATTATGTGTGGCACAGCATCAATACGGAATCCATCCAATCCACGATCCAGCCAAAATGTGATTATGTCCTAGAACATAGTGAAAAAACAGATCACACTCAGTGGCGCACCCATAATTTAATTTTTTGGCGGGAGGGATAGGGGGGCGAGTTGAACAAAATGATCTGTTTTTTTAACAAAAACATCTGTCAACGGAAGCCACACATATTTCATTAAATACAGGATGATTCGTCTAAAACAGGACACCTAAGTATCTCCTCCAATTGTGGGTAAGTAAATTTTCCCGAAACTTCGTGTGACTTTTATTTATTTAATGCGTAACACATAACCGAAAAATCTAAGATGTAAATGTTAACTCATCAATTTGACAAAAAAAATATTGAAATTTTTTTTGTTTTATGTCACTGTGTCAATTTGACACGAAAGGGCATTCAGTTCGTGAAATGAGGGACGGATGAGGGTTAAAAACTGTGCGTCTAGGGGAAAAATTAAGGAGCAGATTCGGAATCAGCGCAAAAAATTCTATAAGAATCACCCAACAGTAATCGTTGAACAAATTTGGTGTTGGACAGTGTAAATCGAATCGGAAACTTTCTTCCAGCAGTTGTATAAATCGGAAACATTTTTACATGTAACATTTTCTTTATTGTCTCGTTTCTTTGGTATAAGAAATGGAAGCTTATGTTATTTTGTTTTTTTTTTTCATTTTTCAATAAGCCCCTTTTAGTTTCCCATCAGTTTTAACTCCATAAAGTAATATTTTATACTTTTGAATTGTGAATGTTTTCTCGAAAAACCGTATCAATGCGTCCGATAGAAAAAATTCTGCCACGGGGGGTATCTATTTCTCATATTTCCTTCGCTATTGTTTTGCAATACAATTTAACATATTAACAGAGATTGATTGTGTGTCTGTACCTTCATTTCTGCTTGGACGGCTGGATTAGTGTAATTTAAGTCGGGTTGTTCTTTGTAGAATTGATGATAGTAATATTGCTTTGTATTATCGTTCCATGTCCAACCGCTGCCATTGAAAACACTAACCCAATTATTAGGTGGCACCATGCCGTCTTTACCCTTTTTACCACTATGCCACATATAATAACCCCTGTAGTCTGAAGTAATATTGTTCACACTTTCTTTAAACCATTTATGTTGATCAGATGTATGATTCGGGACGAGATCCAAAATAACCTGAAAACCAGGCGAGAAACGTTTGTGCGTGTTCACATGATAATTTGCAGTTCTTTCATCCGCGAAAATTAATACAGAATGTCAGATAGGTCCTCGTATGATAGTCTTGATCCAAGAAAGCGGAAGCTTTAGAATCTCAGAAAATCGCCTAACCCCTTCACTGCAATATAGAAACCTTCTTAATTTTTCATTATTTTGTTACGAGATTCTTACCAAAATATTTGTTGCATTTTTCTGATTAACCGTTGCGTAACCAACCGGGCACCCGTTTGCTGCATTTCTTTCAACAATTTGTTAACGTTCCACTAAAAATGTTATAAAATTTCTCGGAATGTCCGTTCTTCGCTCGTTCATTTAATGAGGGTTATTCTTGGATCAAGACTTCACTGTATTTCAGAGGTGAGCATTATTTGGCGAAGTAAATATTTCAAATACTATTTAATATTTTTGACTTTATTTTGCTTAAAGAAAATAGTATTTTAAATAAGATATACAATTTCAAAAATAAAATTTTTCTATTTTAACAATCGGAAGCACACAATAAAATATTTCTATTTCAACAATGGGAATCACAAAATAAAATATTTCTATTTTAATAAACTGAAACACAAAATAAAATATTTCTTGTATTTTTGTGCCCACTGAGGTTTGTTGATAAACATACAGTGTATCTTTCTAACCAGGAAACTATTTCTACTCATAAATCTATTGAATGCCAACCATTATTTTCAACAATAATATTTAAAATTGAAATTGAAAATAAAGACAAAGTCGAAATATTTTCAATATTCTTCAAATAAAATACTATTTTCAAAAATTACTGCCTCAAGTAAATTATTTTATTTTCAAACAATTGCTGCGTCAAATAGAATATCTTATTTTCAAAATTGTACATATACTTTAAAATAAATAGAATTATTTATTATTTACTATTTCAAATACTATTTTTCCCAGCTCTGCTGTCTTTCGTATCACTTGAAGGTTAATACAGTAAATACATAAGTACGATTGTTACCTTTAAGCCGAGCGCATGAGCTGTCTTTAGAAGATCATCGAAATCGGTTAGAGTGCCAAAACTTGGATCAATATCTCTGAAATCCGATATATCATAACCATTGTCAACCTGTGGGCTTTTGTTAATTGGTGACAGCCAGATCCCTCCTACACCAATATCCTTGAAGTGATTTAGCCTTGATGTTATACCTGTTGCAACGTGGTGAATAAATAAGATCAAAAATCACGAACAGCTAATAACTAACAATTAGAATGTGGAGTTTATTTGTGTATGACAGTAATGAGTTGCGTAAAACTCGAAATAGTACAAGCATTTGAAAGAATTAAAGTTCTTATATCTTTCGCTTATCACACTTGCCCAGAAAAGAAATCAATGTGGCTCCTTGCAGCTTGCGATTAATATATAGGTTTTACAAATTACGTGTACTTCAGAATCGAGTACACATTGCGAATGATTAACACATTCTCACTTTCCAATGACGTTCAATTATCAGTATTATTGCTATCAGGGTTGCAGCTTGAGTAAGCCGCATTCAGCAGAAATAAAAGTCCCACCATCTGATAAAGTGATTCGAATTTTTTCTAACTATCTGCTACTTACTGATAATTGCTGCGAGAATTGTTATCGATTGTGTGTCGATAATCGATCAGGAAGTGCACCGTAATCGTTCTTCGTTATCTAAGAGGAGTTCTGATTTCTTGTGGAGCTAATAATAGGCGTGGGCGGGTATCGCAAAATTCGGGTTCGGGTCAAAAATACAAATTCGGTATGAAAATATTCTACATGAGCTCGTCGATTCTACTCGACAAACAAAAACCCAAGAAAAACATCCTGAAAACAGGAGCCAAGTTCTATATGGCCGTAAAAAGTTGTGAGATCAAACATAATACGGGCAAGTTCCTTAGCTTAGAAATAGCTGTTGCAATACTGAAAAAAGCGATTGTAAAAATTAGTTTAAAAGAAGGCTATTTAATTTTTAAAGGATTACACGGTTGACTAAATTATTCAAACTTGATGTTTTGTCAATATTGAGATAATGATAGCATTTAACAAGTGTACGAAATTACATCTCTCCATCTGCCTCCAATTCCTAGTTACTAGCCTCTAAAAAACGGCTAAGTTGTTTCGTGTAAAAGAAGGTAGTGCGAGAACTTGGCTGGTGCACGGTAGTGCACCTAGATAATTCATACTTCCGACTGTCGTGAGTTATGTCACCCACATCCAAGGAAGGAAGCAGGATGTCAGTATAATAATTATACATTATTACATCGTTAGCTTCTTCACGCCTCGTACCACGTAATCTCCGCGGGAAAATAAGTAAGAAAACAAGGATTGTTATTATTTCATAACAGACGATACTGAAAAACGTAGTCGAACCGTGCCGAACATTGTTTAACATTTATAGAACCAATCAATCACCCCGGTGATTATTGTTGAGACTTATTAAAATATTCAGAGCACACATATAACTCAATAATAAACTTCACAATTTGCACACCTAATAATTTATCTATTACAAATAATCTAACTATACACCAACTCGTAGTAAAGTGTTAAAAACATTATTAGAAAATTTCCAGTAAGTAGAGTGTTAAAGAGACCGTCAGGAACTTTCCAGTAAGTAGAATGTTAAAGACACCATTAGGAACTTTCCAGTAAGTTGAGTGTTAAAGAGACACATATAATTTCCACTAAGTAAAGTGTTATAACGATCATAACAAAATTGCTAGTAAGTAGAGTGTTAAAAAGTTCATTAGGAAATTCCTAGTAAGTGCAGTGTTAAAGAGACAGTAAGTAGAGAGTTAAAGGGACTACTACAGAATTGTCAGTTAGTAAAGTGTTGAAGAGACTAATTTAAAATGTCCAGTTAGTAAAACGTCGACGAGACTATTAAGTTAGTGTTAAGTAGTGTGTTGAAAAGTCCATTAGAAAATTGTTGGTAAGAGATATTATTGAGTTACATACCATTCAAGTCTCCGACACCATCGCCATTAGAGTCCATGAAGCTCTTCGGATAGATTTGATAGAAAACCATGTTCTTCCACCATCCTTTGTTGCGAATTTCCGCGGACGCCAGGGTCAGCGTCGCGAACAACACTATGACGATGTAGCCGGTGCTCTTCATGGTTGCGATTATGGCAAGACCAGATCACGCGGCTCGTTTATAAACGGTGCTTCACGGTAAAAAAGAATAGGCATCCGCATGTCCTTATCATTCGAGCATAGGATAAGTTCGCGACAGTGATGACAGACCACGTTGTATAAAATCCGCGGAATTTATCACGATTCGCAATCGCTGGCACATACAATGCACTTGACACTAGAACAGATAGTGCACGAAATAATTATTATGTAACAACAGAAATTAAATTAATTAAAATCTACATCATTTTAGAAATTCTAACGGTGTCATTACAATTACAATATACAATTTCAACTACCAATGTGCAACTCCGATACGTGAGTCTACAGATTCTCTTCAATATTCTTGTAGAGCATGCAAAGACGAATCCAACGACTACCATGAACAGAGCATTGCGATCATTAAATCTCGAGGTATCCGCATCCGGAAGGAACACACCTAATACAGCACACTTCATACATGGAAATCTCAAGACTGAATGATCGCAATGGTACGTTCATGGTAGTCGTTGAACTAGCCTTTTCGTGCTCTACAAAAATTTCAAAGAAAATATATAGAGTGTCCTACAAAACACTCTTCGGAACACCTGAGAACACCTTCCATACATATATATCTCGATATTGAATGATCGCAATGGTATGTTCATGGTAGTCGTTGAACTAGTCTTTCCAAGCTCTACAAGAATTTCAAAGAAAGTCTATAGAGTGTTCTGCACAAAAGTATCAATCACCTTGAAGTCTCTTTAATAAATTACCTCGGCGGCAAAAAGTTGCTGGATATTGCGTCAGCGTGGACGTAGCTTTAATGTTCTCGTTGCCGCCAAGTCCGTGCGTTCGCAAAAAAATTTGGAAAGTTGACGAGCGAAATTCGTTGCGAACGTTCGAGATTCGGCTGCGACTATCACTCGTGTAATTGACATGCGGATCGACGTGGCTATCACGTGGCCGAAACAGCTGCCATCAATAGGCACTCTTAGGGCCTTCGGGAAAAGTGAAAGGTTGTAATCGAATACCGGGTCGTAGCACGAATTTCGAGTGTCCCAGCGTTTTAGATAGCCTGGACATTGGTTTGCTCTTTCCGGAAGGGCAAACAAATTGCATCCTCGATTAAGGACGCGGCACGTTGGATGAATTAACGGATATTAACCCTTTGCTCTCCGAATTGTTTTTCAATTTTGTTATCAACATTTCCGAAGTATTTCAAGCGTTTTTAATATTGCTTGATTTTGATTGTTTTAATTAATCTTCTTAACTAATCATATTAAATACACCTCTCAAACTTTAATAAGACAATTGAATTAAAGAAGAACCAAATACACTTAAACACCCGTTTTATTTACATTTTTCTTTCTCTAACGTTGAGTCACACTCGAGAAAGGAATGCAAAGGGTTTCTTCTCTTATCTTATAGATATTCTTTTGTGTTCCCTTCTAGATATTTTAGTACATTTTTGTACAGTTTATTCGGCAACGTTTCAGCTAAAAATTATAAAAGGAACGGCGTGTGGCGCATAGACTAGGTTATTTCTTGGGTAGCAATATTTTATATTTTTTTTATTCTTTATAAATTTTTATTTTCAATTTTTTTTGTGTGCGTGTAAACTCTGTGTACAATAATTTTCCGTAACGATGAAATAAACCTGTTGGTTGGACTGAAGTGAATCATAATAACGATATTTGCGTATTTATGTCGATCTAATATTTGAGGAAAACCACTATTCCATGTGGAGGCACTTGCACGTTCCTGGTCCGGCAGAAGACTGACCTAGATTTAGAAAGAAGAAATGATTATCGATCAAAACTGATATTCCAAAATTAAAAAATTTAATTAACCATTACTCTTATCACATTTATCAACAGCTAGGCTGAAGCGAGATTTCTTAACTTGCTAACAGCATTCTTGAAATGACAATGTATATGTTGAATTTATTTATATTTATTTCAGTTGGATTATTTTCTAGATTGTGCAAACAGCACAATTTATCGCGAGCGGCAAGGCTTAGATAAGTGCGATAGTATTACGGCAGTCGTATCACAGAGAAAAATTCGGTACTTACCCTGACGTCAAATCAAAATTGGTCGTCGCATAATACACATTCAATCGACACGATACGTTATCGAGCACTGATAAGTCGACAGCCTCTTGTGAGGCTCCGAGGTTTACTATTGCGTAAACAGATCCGCTCTCCGCGGTTTCCCTGTGGACAGAATAACATATACTATAGCACGAATCATAACACTATAGCAGTTCCGCAAGACTCGTCGTATCGATTACAATTTTTCCATCGAACAGAAACAAATTGCTACTCGGGAACTAGTTTCACCTCCTTACGTCAATTGTTTACCTGGCGACCAGCAGAACGTTTTTGTTCAACAGATTCGTGACCACACTTCCTTTTCTGAAGAACGGTGCTTTCCTCAGCCACGCGATGCTGTTGTAGAAATTATAGTAAGAGTCCTTCTGGGCTTTCTCCGTCTCCAAATTGACGGTTTCGTAGTTCGCGTTAACCGGGAGCCAAGTTTTCGGATTCGTCGAGAAACCTGGAAGCATTGTCTCAATTTAGTCTTTTGAATACTGGCAAATTTATTGTTGATTTTATACCATTGTCAAATTGCGAAAGAAATCCTAACGCGATTAGGAATGTTACGATTCAAGTTAGGAATGTTAAGATTGAGTTTCATTGAATTTCATTGTGAATCATACAATTGAATAAAATTGAATTTTCCTAAGAATGTTAAAATTGAATTTTATTAGGAATGTTAGCATAGCATAAAATTGAATTCTATTAAGAACGATACGATTGAGTTTCATTGAAATTCATCATGAATGATACAATCGAATAAAATTGAATTTTAATAGGAATGTTAAAATTGAATTTAATTAAGATATATGCAGATTTTTAAAAACGTAGAGCTTACCAGCCGAGGTTGTATTGTCCCACTGGAAAGGCGACCTAGCAGGGTCCCTGGATTTCGTCTCGAATCCATTTTCTCCAGCATTGCATCCTTGCGGATCCTTGGTGTCTTTCCAAGACACCCAAGTGTCCACCATGCCGATCTCATCGCCGTTGTATGTCACGCTGACACCAGGCAATAAAAGTGTCATCAAGGTGACTGCTCGAGCTAGTTTCGATCCAAACCGAGTCGCCAATCTCGGGTTATCGTGGTTACCCGCCTGCACACAGAATTTTTACGATCGTTTACTCTTGATTGCAACGGCTCCTCGAAGAACTCCTCCATTTCTTTATTCAAACCCAAATAAACTCGATCCCATCAATGCCATTTCTCAAAGGCAACACGTTCCAGACACTTCCAGAAAATTTTAAAAAAAATCTAGAAATCCTTTATCACGATCATTCCCAACGAGATTCAATGTCGTCGACTTCGATATTCTTGTAGAGCACGAAAAATTGAATCCAACGACTACCATGACCATACCATTGCGATCATTCGATCTCAAGATATTCATGATCGAAGGAAACAAACCTAACCACACCAAAAACACCATTCGGACACGAATATTTCGTGACTGAATGATAGAAACAATATGCTTACTGTACTCGTTGGATTCGCCTTCTCAGGCTCTACAATAATACCGATTAAAACCATGTATATTCGTACAAGAATGACTTTGATAAAACGCTACCACTTTGCGAGTAATTCGGATTTTCAATTTATTTTCGGATCAGAGTATACGATCGATAGAAAAATTAATACTGACCACCCAATTAGCTGTACCGCTGCGTGGCATGCTCGTCATCCATGTGTCGATCAATTCTTTGTACTCGGCGACGGTAGAATTTGGCTTCAAATTCGTGATCATGCCGAAGTTGAAGGGGAAGCTAGCTCCGGCGGAGAAATATTTCATTGTGTGGGGTATGTCCGTATAAGCTTCCATCATCATAGCTCTATTGCCCTTGTACTCTTTCAGGACCTTGCTCCAACCCTTCACTATCTCGTAGGTGCGAGGTTGATTCTGTGTATACTTTTTAACAGTGTAATCGGAATTATTAGGGTCATCGGTGCGTCCTGTTAACGGCTCGTCTAACAGCCTACCGTCCTCGCAGAGGTGAGGTATGGCGTCCACTCTGAAACCGTCCACGCCTTTGTTTAACCAGAACCTGAGAACGTCCTGTAAAAAGAGAATGATTATCGATGGAGTAACTTTTCTTACTCGATGAAATCTTTTCAATTTAAATCTTTTTCGAAAAAGATTAACAACTAAACCTACCACGGAGGAGTTTCGGTACATTTCAGAAGTAGAAAATAGATTATTTTATGTAACGATTGGACCGCCATGTTCTATTCATGTCGTGGGAAGTTACGCCGCGAGAATCACGGAGCAACTTAGAATTCAAAAAAACTTTCCGCAGTTTTTCTTGCCGTGGAAATTGCTCAACGTTGACAAGCAGTGATTCAACGTAACGACCCGCATTCGCGGATAGTCCGTAAATTGTATTTGATAAGGAAACAAGTATCTCTGGGTAATTGTTACTACTTGTCGAAAGTGATAGGTTTAGTGTTACGGTATCATCGTACGTCATCAAGGTATTCTTGAAAAAATAGAGAAAATGAAGAATAAGAAATATGTTCACCGACGCACGGATTACACGGCCCAATAAATTCAGACTTTTTTGACATTTCGATTTTCACTACGCGATCCTTATAGAGTTTTTCCGCTGATTTCGAATCTGTCCTTAGTTTTTCTCCTACACGCACAGTTCTTGAGAAATTTGAGTATGAAAAAATACGTATTTTTCGACTTCGAACAAATATTGTGATGTTATTATATAAAATATTGTATTCTTATTTACAGCAAAAGATTCTCTAGACTTTCCCGAATCCAGTAATACGCAATAGTATACGTTGTAATTGTTCAAACATGTTTAAACAATCATTAAAGATGATTGTCTAAAGATGTGGACTCGACGTGTGTTAGACGTTGTAACATTGAATGTTTCTCAGAGTATTAGAGGTCAGATGAATCGGCTCTAAGTTTGATGTGGAACGCTAATTACACGGTCTCTGATGTCGTTATTGGAAGAACGGTTAGCCGGGGTTGCCCTCCTATACGTTGTCTGTCGATGAGCGATATTTCACAAAAAAATTTCAGGCTTCTTTTGCCCGAGGAAAAAGCGACAGGCGAACCGTGTTGGATTTCCACACTTCACGTACACGCGAGCATCGTTTCAGTGGCCAGGGGAACGAAAAGGGCTCCGATATGCGGTGTAATGTATACAGGCAGGATTTATTTCCAGCCTGGTAACGATCCCACGAAATTAATCCAGCATCCGTACAAGCGTCCCATAACACCAGCCAGATAAGGGAATTTATTCGACACAGAAGACAAAAAAAACAATTTCTCTTCTTTCTATTAAGTGATTGGATACGTTCGAAAGTGTGTTGCAAATATTCGAGTACTATTTTCAAAATTCTTTCAATTAGATATTTCTTTTTTCGTTTTTTTAATGCTATACTTTCATACGACAATCATCGAAACATTATTTAATGATTAGACTCCGGATGTTCAAGCAAAAGAAAAAGTTTGTCTATCAATTGCAAGACGCAGTAGCTAAATACGAATTTATATTCTTCATTAATAATTTTATTATGGTAAAAATAATATATTAATATTCTTAACCCTTTGAACTATATATATATAAATTGAATTATTCATCGATTTTGTTGCCAACAATTTCCTACTGTTTAAATATTTTTATTTTGAGATTTACTTGATAGGACAGGTGCATATTTTAAACAATCTCGGTTACTAATTGTGTTAAATATAGTTCTGATTTTAATATTTTCACCGTTTTAAATTTCCGTTGCTCGTTCTCCAAAATCCGAAGTCCAGCTGTGAGTATACATATACATATGTATCTCGTTAATGAAATTATTGTGACAACTAACGACGAGGGTGGGATCATCGGAAATTGCGTAATCAGAATCTCAGAAAAGATGGCAAACAACTTTCACACTGGTCAGATAACAATGTAATCTCGTTAAAAATCATTTCTATCAGCGTACTGATTCGAGATTGAATCCAATCTGTTGGCGTCCGTTCAAATATCGCGAGATAAAGTAGTGTGTCATAGATATTATACACCGATACGGACCATCGAGCGGTGATCAGTATCGAAAATCATATTCCGATGTTATAATCGATAACCGGATCGCACGGCGTTGCTACCTGTCACCGGGGATTCGACGCGATTTCTGCTCCCCACTTAATTTTGGCTGCAGGAACCTCAAGCTAAATTAGGGGTTTCATTGCTAGGACGAGGCTAATTCGATTCCCGAGAAAATTCTCTATGCCGATGATGCAGCTTGATTGGAAGTAGTGGACTGATGAACTCGCGTAATGAACCAGAAATTTTCAGAGCTCCGTGTACGTGTGTGCACGTGCTTTAGCAAATACACCCTCGCTTCAGATTATTATGATAAAAATTATATGAATTTTCTAGATTAACCCTTAAATATCGTGCATTTGTAAAAGGGTGGAATATCCTATTTTATTGAATATCTTCGAAAGTGTTAGGTCTAGACAAAAATTTCAAAATCCAATTTGTGCGACTTTGAATGTCGAATCGTTTTGTGTAACTGATTACAAAAAATAATTTGTTTTAAAAGTATTTTAAAAATTGTTAGGTGACTAGAGCTAGAGCGGAAGCCTGGAGTAAAAATTTCTCCAGCAAACGCCTTGTAGAGTGTCGGAGGGTGGAGAGAGTAGGGTAGCCGTAGTGGGGGAAAATCCCTTTTGTAATTTTATTATTAATAGGTTTACGAGCGTATTTGCGATTATTTGTAGAATGACAGTTGCAATAATTTTTCTAATAGCACGTACCTGCATCTCCTTCACTAAAAGTTCATTATTGTAGTTGAGGTCTGGTTGCTCAGGTGCAAATTGGTGGAAGTAATACGCGTTGCGTTCCGGTCGCCAGGTCCATGCCGGTCCACCGAACACACTCACCTGCGTAAGAAGAACAATACCTAAATACTTACTACGTTAAACAATATTATCAGTTCAAATTATCAGTGCAGTTTCGCGCAAAATAAGAAACGAATTTGTTAAACATCGTGTCGGCATGTGATTGCAATGTTATGAAAAATAACTAAAGGTTTATTGTCGTGTAGCTTAATTAATATCATAAGAGCGCTATACCAAAAATAAAACTCGTCACGTATTATTTTTATTATCGTTATTCGGAGATTGATGAAGTTCTTCGAGCAAATTTTTTTTTTGGAAGCAATAACTAATTATCTCAGCTACAATAGTATCATTTGCGACCTACAGTGTACCGTACAACTGCGCAGGAAAATGCAGAATTTCATAACTTTTTCTGCAACAAGAATTGGCAGCCGATAATCCAATATCTTTACACGGAGAATTTTAATTAGAACGTAGCAGCTGGCACGAAATTTATAACTAATTATACTACAAAAATAATAATCCATAAATCCATGAATTTCAACAGTTTTCCCCGAGCCTAGTAATTTTCTCCAGATGCAGACATTTTCATAAAATCTAGCATATTTCCCCAGATTTAATAATTTTCCTAAAATTTAGATTTTCCAAGATCTAACAATTTTCCTACAAAGCAACTTTCCCCGCGTCTAAAAATTCCTGTAATGTTTCTAAAATTTAATCATTTCCCTCAGACCTTAGGAATTTTTCTAAACTTCAGAAATTTTTCTGAACAGTATTTTTCCTAAAAGTCAGAAGTTTTTCCGAAATTCAAAAGATTACCAAAAATTTACCATTAACAAATGGTAAACTTACCCAATTGTTTGGTGGCGCCCTAGTGCCATTTCCCAGATCTTTTCCCTCGTGCCAGAGATAGAAATTATCGTATGGCTTAACATTCTCCAAACTCTTCTGGAACCACTCGTGCTTGTTCGAGGAATGATTAGGCACGAAGTCCATAATCATCTTCAGGTTCTTGTTGTGCGCAGAGTCGAGCAAGTCCTCGAAATCCTCTATTGTTCCAAAAACAGGGTCGATGTCGGTGAAATTGGAAATGTCATAACCAAAATCGACCATTGGGCTTGGATAAATTGGGGACACCCAGAAAGCGTCGACGTGAGATTCAACCAGATGATCTAACTTGCTCATAATTCCTGAAAAATCATTTTTTTCATGTTCACAATACCAGAAACACTTCGATTTTTATTATTTTTTAATCTTCGTTCTGATCGCGCGTTATTTCAACACCAGAGAAATCATTTCTGATCCTCGTTGAATAATATCAGGATGACACTTCTATTTTTATTGTCTAATCTTCGTTCTGATCGCGCGTTATTTCAAAATGACGTAGATTAGAATCACTGTTTAATTGACGTTAATTAATTTTTTTCTGGTCCCCTGCATTTGGCACTTCGCTTTTATTTCTATTCTTGCAGAACGCGCCACGCGTTGATTCTTCTGATAATAAAATGTATAATTGTGCGACTGCTTTTGCCAGCGCGTGAAATTACGTAAATCAAAAACCCGATTATGTTTCTGTTTGCCAGATAACAGGGTGGTCCAGTACTTGGCGCATGAATATCTCTGTCACGGAGCTGGAGAAAATAGTATTTTAAATAGTAAACAGCATCCTGAATAATCCTATTCATTTGTAAAGTATGCGTACAACTTTGAAAATAGAATATTTTATTTGACGCAGTAATTATTGAAAATAATACATTTAGATTTTAGTTTCGAAATTTTATGTCATATTTAAGACACTGGTTTCTTTAAGTGCAGAATAAAATCTAAAATATTAAATAGTATTTGAATTTTTATAGTATTATTTGAATAGTATTTGAAAGATTTATTATTTCTAGAGATAATGAAAAACTTTATTAACAAATAAATTATATTGTAATTATATAATAATAATTGTTTAAATATATTAATTGATTCAGCTAGACATCGCCTAGAATTTGATCGAATTTTTCGCTTCCAGTTCGAGTATAAAGAGTAATAGGTCCACGTTCGGATGGATAGCTATTATGGTTGTTCTTTGCAACCGGGAGGAGAGTGAACGTCAAAGAAGGGAAAAAGATGGCCGGGAAAGAACGTGTGCGCGCTTACCTCTCAAATCACCCACGCCATCCCCGTCGCTGTCTTTAAAGCTCCTGGGATAAATCTGATAAAGCGACATTGTCCGCCACCATTCCTGGTCACGCTGATCGTGTCCAGCAACCGCGTACAATGACATTACACAGAACAGTATTATCGTCTTCATGTTTTCTAAACACACGAAACGCTGGGGTAAATATTTGGGCCCAAAGAGTTCATTAATACACCCGACCTTATGTTGTACTCCGGGTACATCATCACGAATAAAGTATAACATTCTATTGACGTACACCTGTTCAGAAACTGCAAAAATCTATGTTGATGTGAATGAGTGCTCCTATTCAATAATTTTCTAATTTACACCTCACAATATTTTAATGACCACCAGTAATAAAATATAAAAATCTACGTCGATGGCAACGAGTGCGCCCATTTCTGAATTTTCTAATGGCCATCAACAAAATGTAAAAATATAAGATCACGTGAAAGAGTGCACCTGTTCAGTAATTTGCTAATGGCCACCTCTCAATTTTATAATGACCACCAATAATAAAATATAAAAATCACCGTCATTGGAACGAGTGCGCCCATTTCTCAAATTTCTAATGACCACCAACAAAATGTAAAAATACAAGATCACGTGAAAGAGTGCACCTGTTCAGTAATTTGCTAATGGCCACCTCTCAATTTTTTAATTGCCCCCAATAAAATATACATATAATTATACGTCGATGGGACCAAGTGCACCCACTTCTTAATTTTCTAATGGCCACCAATAAAATATAAAAGTCTATATTGATATGAATGAGTGCACCTGTTCAACACTTTTCTAACTTCCACCTCACAATTTTGTTAATGCTCTCCGATAATAAAGTATAAAAAAATATCTACGTTGATGTGGTCCAGTGAAACTATTTATTAAAAAATTTGTTGATTTCTACCTCACAATTTTTTAATTGCCACCAGTAAGATTCTAAAGTTCTACTAATTCGACAAATATTGAATAATGGATGGTGTAATAAATCGTATCGCCAGCTACATTGACAAACGTGAGGTGTATCGTGCAGTAATTTTGCGATGTCTATTTTGGACGAACGACCTATAAAGAGAAGAGAATTCGATCTTAACGAGTCTGATGATATTGTTGTTCATCGATTTACAGGATCTCGGTTAGTAAATGTCGCGATCGATTTCTACGTGTACGTGTACTGCGATCGTAAGCGATGAATCTGATGCGCCCTTTGATTACCGTGCGTATGCAGCCCAATTAGTTCGAACTGCCACCGTCACCGACGTTACAACAACAACTACAGCGAAATCTAATGACATCAGCCCCCTTTTATACCCGCATTGTGTAATTCGAGCGGAGTAGGGTCTATATATCTAAAGTTTCCTATACATACACAAGTGACGAATGTTCCTCCTCCCACAGTGGCCAGTAATTTGATATACATATATGAAGACTGCATGTCATCAAGATATTGCAGAAATTCACGTTAACGACAAATTTCTCATCCTTCCTCTTATCAATCTTATCAATTAGATATTTGCAATTTGACAAATAGGTGTCTGAACATTGTTTTAAATTCTTCCTCATTATTAACACAAATGTAGATGTTTCAGCACAATGTTAATTACCTAAATAAATTTTGCTGACTCTCCAAAGAAGCAAAGGAGACTTACGTGTGTATTGAATATTCAATTAACTCGATTAAGTATCAAGACTGCCAACGCGATTAAGTAAACAATCCTACAGCTGGTTCCCATCATAATTTTATAATAATAATTCTTCAGCGATTTTTATTGTGGTACACATTATGTAAGATTAACTGTCTCGAATTCAAATTTCTATTTCGCGATTCAAATAAATGTATAATTACTCGAGAAACGTAATCAATATGATAATACCGAGTTTGATAATTTATTAATACTCGAATAGTCGTAAAAGACAAATAGTTGCTCTGAAAAGTTGATAAGTTCGACGTTCGTTCGATAGCATATAGTGTTATCATTACATTAATATCGTGATCGATTACGATTAATATATCGGTCAACCGAATTAATGGAAAGTTTTGATGATTTGCTATGTCATCCTATCTTGAAAGTTCATCTCGTATCGTGATTATATCGTTTAGTTTTCTACATGGACGTTTTAATCAAAACAACAGGAACATACCGATTCTCTCGACTTGTCTAGATAGAGATCGGACAGTGTTAAATGGACAAAACAAAATTATAGCGGAAATTTATGGGATTTTATACCGCTGGGAAAATCTTCCTCTTAGTTTCTTCTTCTTCGTTTCAACGATACAAACAAACTTATTCTTGGCAGCATTGCATAATATCAAACAGTTTGGCAGCCTACTATTATTATAACATTAGTGTTGTTATATAGTTACGCGTTGAAGCGTCGCAAACGTGAGCAGATCACGGATTTATTATTGAAACGCAGCTGAATTAATTTGTCCACCTAATGCCAGTGGGCCATCGAAAAATGATTTAGTACCTACTCCTCCTTATGAGGTAAAAATTCCGAGGGATTCATCCTAATTGCACCCTCGAGAAGTATACTGCGTCACGTAACTGAAGATTTAAGTGGTCCCTCGGGAATCGCGCGAATGAGAGTTACACCATTTGTTGTTACTCGAACGTTTCGGTACGTTTAGTTGCTGAAAGTTCGTTCGTGGCTTGTGTAATCCTTCCAGTATCCGAACTGGGTGACGAAAATGATGTTTGGTTTGAATATTTATAAATCATATTCAATAAATGAATTAGTATGTAGTAATAGCAGCAAGGATGGTAATGGTAAGGCAGAGGTGAGTATTAGTTGGCGAAACAAATATGTATATCAAATACTATTTAATATTTTCGACTTCGTTTTGCATAAAGAAAATAGGATTTTAAATAAGATATACGATTTCGAATCTTTTAATACGGTTTCTACTCATATTTCTGCCACTAATATGTCTACTCATAAATCTATTGGATCCGAACCATTATTTTCAGCAATAATATTTAAAATTGAAATTGAAAATAAAGACAAAGTCCAAATATTTTCAATATTTTACGAATAACATACTATTTTGAAAGATTACTGCCTCAAATAAATTATTTTATATTCAAACAATTACTGCCTCAAATAGAATATATTTTTTTCAAAATTGTACACACACTTTAAAATAAATAGTATTATTTATTATTTACTATTTGTGTTTCACACTTTATATTAATAATGAAACAGCACTGGTAGCGTCGTGGCGTTTCCATTGTATTATTCGTTCTATGCCTTGGTCAGAACCAATATTCCATATGGGGGAATAGATACGCCCTTCTTGGGACAGAATCGAGACCTGGAATCGTGGAAGAATAAAGAAAATATCATTGCATATTCATAGGATTCAACACTAAATCTGCCGAGCATAAAAAATGCCTAATGTGTATGGTATTAATGTGAAAACATCTTTAGAGTCTCTATAATTGTCGAATAAAATATCTGGAATGAATCATTTGACCCCTCGTGGTAGGTTTAGTGTTGAAGTTCAACTTTCATAGAATTCATTTCTGTGAAAAAATGTTTAAATAATTTAAAAAGCAAGAATATATAAATAATATTAT
>CM052328.1:482281-519128 GCA_028455615.1 Lasioglossum zephyrum
GGAGTTATTAACAAAAAACACGAACCAATCAGAACGCGGCTATAGCGAACTGAATCCGACTCGGCGACAGGTTCCGCTAAGCGTGGCATAGCCGTTGGCCGAGCCAGAATCAATCCGTTGTAACCGCGCTGTGATTGGTCCGTGTTTTTCGTTAATAACTCCTAAACAAAGCCGAGAACACCATTTTTGTAAAGGAAAATGTCGCTTCAAATGACCCAAGGAACCTCCCATTTCCAGGAGTTACACGAATTTTGAGACACCCTGTATATCTCTATCTATCTATCTCTCGTGATCATCGTCTCTGTTAGGATCATGCGTCGTTTGCTAGACCATTGCATACCGAGAGGAGTCGAACCTTCTTCTGTGGTCGCCAGATAACAGTTTGAGGGTTGCGAACTAGTTCGACGAATTAAAAGACTTTTAACGCGGCGCGAACGGAGAGCGAAAATCAGCAATTCCTCAACGCGTAACATTCTTATTTGTGTAACAATTATATTTTTCTTGTACGACACCCTATAGACTCTCTTGGGTATTCATGCAGGGCTTGAGAAGACGAGTTCAACGACTACCATGAACATACTATTACGAGATCATTCAATCCGGAGATATTCATGAGAGATCAAAGGTTTTGAGGTTAGGTTTGTTCCTTTCGAACACGAACATATCTCGAGATTAAATGATAGTAATGGTATGGTGTTTGTACTCGTTGGATTCGGCTTTCAACGCTCTACAAAAATATCGAAGTCGACATATAGAAGAGTATCGTATAAAAAATGTATCCTGGTAATCTTGTATATCGCGATAACATTTATTTTCGCGGTCGCTCGTTAGCGTAAATTATCGATTGGTCATCCGACGACATAATTAAACAATTACTATAACGAGACGCGCCGGGTGCAGCGAGCTATGAAAATGTGTACAACGGACCGAATCGAATATTCGATATCCATTATACTTGATTATACTTCAGAGACACCTAAAATACACGATTGATTGAGAGGTTACATCGTTAGTTTTCGTGAAAATTACACGCGAGAAAATGATTCGGTGCGTTTTCGCTCTCCCGAAACAAACGCCCGCTGAATATCGGTAATGGAAAACTCTTCGGAACAATACGTTTTCTTCTTGTCAATACCGTAGCTTTCTAGCATTATATCGATATGTGTAGTCGTAGAGACCTAATTGCACAGGAATCAACACGTCTTGTAGTACACGCTGTATATCGATCGTTCGTCACAACTCTGTATAGTGAACTTGGAGACTTTTGCCTTCCCCTCCCCCCCCCCCGCCCTCCAGTATATGTAATTTGCACATGGTTATAGTGCACGATCGTAACGACTCCAAGACCGCAGGCAAGGGTATGCGACAGCGACAATTACAGAACCATAATAATCCAGAACGAAAGACGAACGAAACCAGTCGACGCGTTCCGTAAACATTCTGCACAGTTTCGCCGTTGAACGAATCTCTCGAGCTCGAACGAAATTATTCAACGATATATAGAAACACGAAGGACATACAATAATACAACAAAAAAAAAACGAACATAATCGAGAGAATGGACGAATTAGAGTTCGCCGAACACATCCGACACAGCATGATGACTCTCTTGACCTGCCTGGCCTGTCAGATCCTCTTCTTTAGACATCTTTTTAGATCATTCTAGGTGTAACCTGCCTCCATTCTTGGATGACTGCCTGTTTTCCAGCTGAATGCCATAACTTCTTAACTTGTCGACTCTATTTGTGTTTCCCTGCGTCTATACGAACGAACCAAAAAAAAAAACAAAGAACAACAACTGCATGCGTTTAGGGTTGTGTACGCTGAACAAGTCGCATTGTTTCGGAACGAGGTGTGTACATGGAATGCTTGAACATCACCGTAACAATTATTAATAATATCTTCGAGCCTCGAAATAAAGCAAATGAAAAAAATGAAAACAGAGAACACGTGTAATACCCTCGGACAAACACGTTTCTCTATTTCTAGAGAACACTTTCTCGAGCATTTTTTTATACGCGGGCAGACCTCTCTCTCTCTTTCTCTCTCTCTCTCTCTCTCTCTCTCTATCTATCTATCTATCTCTTGCTTTAGATACAGCACTGTCGATGTGTACTATCGTTAATGTGACACACCTTTTTCTTGATGTTTCGGATTATAGAGACGCTGAGCGGACCGAGTCTGCTGCTACCTGCCGTCAGGGTGTGCGCCGTAGGTTCGTTCAAATTGTTTGAATAAATACCATCGCAAATGTCGTTCACGTTCTCGCGAACCGTGTGCTCCCATCTGCCTACGACACTGTCTCTCCTGCTCCTATACAAATCAGTGTTCCGATTGAAGCTACAGTTTTTCGCGCATGCGCGGCAATTTCAGCCTGAGTAACGTAACCCTTTCGATGAAATCGGATAGCTTGAGCACCCCGCAGACTTTTAAAAAATTATTAGTATGTACAAACGAAAAGGCAAAGGTTTAAGCTACCCTTAAAACTGTAGCAATTATGTTTCAAGACGGAACTCTCGTCCTGCCAATAATACCGGTACACTCCTGCTAATATAACTGCCTCAGGGCGTCAGGGCTCTGGCCGCTCTGCTGCGTCATTGTAGATACGCTACTGTTCTAGCCGCGCATGCGCGAAAAACTGTGGCTTCAATCGGTACACTGATACAGATACAGTAGAGTCGCGATATTTCTCCGCGACCTTTCACCCAGAATTTGTCTACAGTAAATCCTTGAATACTGTCCAACAGGCGTATTCTGGGCATTACGGAAGTGAATATGACCTATATGCGTCAGTTATGGCCTAGTGTGATGCGTCAACCGGATACAGGAGTAATGCGCAGAGTAGGCCCCTGTATCCGTTATCACTAGGTATAGGAGGAGAAAGGGTTAACGACCCTAGAAGGTGAGTTTTTCACTAGCTCTTGCTAGTTTTCTCATCTTCGTAAAAAAGACGTATTCTGGGCAGACAGCGTTTGCACTGATGACTCGTTTTTTTATATTTATCAATGGAGAGCACCACCATGGAAATCACCAACGCAGTTTTGCACCGACTCCAAATTTGACCGACAACGAGTTTAATCATTCTTCTTATAGTGTAATAATTAAATTTGTATATAGAAGTAAAAAGTGTAAGTACCATCTTCAAAAACGGTCAACACCGTTGTCCGTTAAATCTGGAGTCGGTAAAACCTGTATCGGTGATATTCATAGAACCCGAATGAAATACGGATCGCGTAACCGAAAAGTGTCGCCGGCACAGCGCACAGTTATCCAGAACATTGTCTAGTTGCAAATTATCAAGTCAGTGCTAGATGTAAAGCTTGCATTGCTGCAAGAGGGCAAGATTTTGGACAATATCTACATTAAATAGATGATAAAAAATTAAGTAGGACAAATGAAAACTTGGTTTGTTTCTCCTTTTATGATTTTATCCAAAACGAAACAAAAACGAGCAAATCTCTAAAAGACTTTTTGTCTCAGTTTTTGGTCCCCCCACACGCTCCTCAAGTTTTGCTATTTAAAGTCGAGACACCCTGTATAACAGGTTTGACTAAATGTTTTATATGTATTAAGAGGCGTGTTTTCATTATTTAATTAGTTTCCCAAAATTACTTAATCCACGTACAAATGATGCAATATTATTAACAATTTAAACTTTGTGAGGGCTTTAAAAAAATGGTAATTATTGCGAAAAGCTGACCATACTCCGATTTTGATAAAATTCAAATATGCTATGCAGCAACACAATTTGAACAACTTTTTCCTTTTCCAATATAGGGGGTCGCTTTTACTTTTCGAGATATTCGCAAAAAACTATTGCTAATACTGTCTTGAAATTCCCGTATTCTAGCACGCTCCGTGGCAACGTAAGGCTGCTCAAGCGCGGCGTCCGTTTACTTTTTTTTGTAAACACGTCGTTGGGATGACAGAAAACAGGATCTCACTCTATATAGTATGACTATATAGGATGAGCTTTCAATTATTAGTTAGAATATGGAAAATTCAATACAGTATTAACAATAGTTTTTGCGAATATCTCGAAAAGTAAAAGCGAATTATCTCGAAAACTAAAAGCCCTCCTATATTGGAAAAGGAAAAAGTTGTTTAAAATGTAAAAATCTATAACATATTTAAATTTCATCAAAATCGGAGTATGGCCACCCTTTCGCAATAATTACCAAAAAAATGTCCAAGTGGCAAGCATCAGACTTGTTTTATATGAAACTGTAAACAATTTCGTATAAGAGCATAGAAATCTTAGGTGTAGCCAGCTGCAGCCCTGTAGTTTATGCGATAATTAAGATTACTATTATTATTATTATTATTATTATTATTATTATTGTTGTGATTAGTTTTATTATATATATAAAACTAATCACAACAACAATAATAATAATAATAATAATAATAATAATAGTAATAGTAATAACATTTATGTATTTTTTCTTAACTAATCATTAATCTGACATTACTACATTGTCCAGTCTAAGTTTCGCGTGCATACCTTTTACGAATTAAAAGTTACGAGGCAATGTCACACTTAATCCCAATCCGGCCCACTGTACGTCGCTGGCACAGCGTTGACAGGCAGAGGAGTGAGTAGGCACACTAGACAACGTTTACGTAGACGACTCCGGACAGTATTTAAGGTTTTACTGTAGTGCCTAATTTGTCTAGCGATGATTGATTTCACCAAAATCGTCGATTAAACCACTGAATACCGTTGAAAATCTATCGTGTTCGGTGTCGTTTTAATCAGAATAATGCCAGGAATAAGTCGGTGAAAGGTAGCATAAGAAAATAATGAAAAATAATGAAGTTCTGTAATTGGATTAGTAGTAGATCCGTATTTATACGCTGTCCTTTTATATGATGGTCGGCTTTGTTCGTACTCTAGTCGCTAAAATAGTGTCCTTACACGATACTTCTCCGTGCAGAACACAGTCGTTAGCAAAATATCGCGACTTTACTGTATTCTTTCTTCTTTCGGGTGTTCTCGTTTTTTTTAAGCAGCAACATTTTGTTCACCGAACGAGCGAGATCGCGTTTTGAATTCACGGCTCCGGCGCAACGCGAGACTGTTTTTCCTGAACGATCCGGCAATTGGATTTTTCGACGGTTTGCGCAAAAGCCGCTTCGCTTGATTTATCGGATAAACCGTCGACGCTGAAATGATTACGACTCTGATCGACCGACACAAAAGTTTAACAGTGGTCTTTCTATCCGGGCATTTCTGCTTTTCACATCGATTCGAATTTTTTCAGATTTTTTTTTCGTTCTCCATCGTGATCATATTTTTAACAACAATCAGTCCGAGAAGATCATTAGATTTGTACTGTGTATTTGTGTGAAAAATTGTTTCCTTGAAATTGTTCGACGTATTTTTCCTTCACTCGCAGCAGTTTTATTATACGCGCAAAGAAAGAAGGCACGAGAAACTCGTAGGTACCACGTGGTCTCCCACTACGCGCTATACAAAAGGCATGGAGCCTTGCGTCAAGAGTGGGGATTCGCCGTTCCCCCTGCACCCCACTGACGAAATTCTGTGCCTTCTTTCTTTGCGCGTATAATATCAGTTTTATACTGGCTGCCTCGCATTTACAGGTCTCCGTTCTCCTTGAGACGAAGTTTAAGATCCTCAGCTTCGGAGTTCGAGGTCACTAAAACGAAATTCAAAAAATTATTTATTCGCCTGGCAAGAAAGTAATTTCGGTATTTCAAGATGAAACAAACAGTCGAATTTTTTAATCGAAGCAATGAATTTAACCCTCATACGTTCCTCAGGGTGAAAATTCACCTATTCAAATTATTCATCCTTTTATGTCTACGTCGTGAGATGGATCTCTTTGAAATATGATGCTATGCATGAAACATAATTTATTGATTTAACGTGTAAAATAAAAATAGGTGAATTATAATCTCAGTCTCTTTTATGCAGATATTTTTGAGTAGTGTATGAGGGTTAATGAAACAGATGATTTTCCTTTTCTGAAATGCCATCTTTTGCCAGAAAGGATAAATAAAATATTAAAATTATAGATTAGAATATCGAAATTACTTTCTTGCCAACCCCCAGTACTTTGTCAGAATTAAGGAAGACATTCACTGCTTGTTCCACTCATTTACATTTTCATAAATATTCATAATTTACGGTCACCCAGTGAAGAAGTTAGCATGATCCATTGACCACGAACAGAGCTGGGGAAAATGGTCTTTTAAATAGTAAATAATCCTATTTATTTTAAAGTGTACGTACAATTTTGAAAATAAAATATTTTATTTGCAAATAAAAAATTAAAATCAATAATCTTTGTAAATAAAATAGTTTATTTGTGGTAGTAATTTTTGAAAATAGTATTTTATTTGAAGAATATATGAAAATATGTGGACATTTTTTTATTTACAATTTTAATTTCAAGTATTATTGCTGAAAAGAATGGTTCGCATTCAACAGTTTCCTGGTGATAAAATGCACTGTATGTTAATCACCAAACCTCAGTAGGCACAAAAAATAATTGTTTTCCAATAGAATATTGATTCTATTTTGTGTTTCAGATTATTAAAATAGAAATATTTTATTTTGCGAAATTGTATATCTTATATAAAATACTATTTTCTTTAAGCAAAATAAAGTCTAAAATATTAAGAAGTAGCATTTAAAATATTTGTTTCGCCAAATAATGCCCGCCTCTGACCACGAGTCACCATAGTCCGCGCGAACTCTAATAAAACTAAATTCGCATAGCTCGCGTGGTTACAGTCTCGCGTTGATCGCTAAAACAAATTTACAATTCAAATCGTGTGCCGCATGGAGCATTAATCACCACTAAACAAACATATGTTCTGCGTATCTATTCGAAACTATCCGCAAACGATACATACAAATATCTCGACGATACAGTAAGTACATATCGTTGTAACTTATCACACATCCAATTGTTTCATTCGTTTCCATAATTGTTTATTATAACGCGTACACGCATGTACACACGTTCCACTTGAAGAATCGGGAAAATGTGGGGGCAAGCAAATACTATTTCTCGATTGGTTAACCCTCATCCGTCCATCGTATCAACTTGATACAGTTTTCCCGAATTAAGTTATACTATTTAATTTGTTGCTGATTTCGGTGCACAGTTTCGACCAATTAATAACTATTGAATTAGCAATTTTTGCAATTTAAACTTTTTCTTCCCTAACGTTTCGGTCCTAGTTTGTCCCTTTTCAAAGAAATTTTGCGTCTAAAAAATATTAAAAAATGTATGTAATATAGGTGGTATAAAAATTGAAAAAAGGATATTAGTGCTTACTTGCTATGTATAAACTTAATTGTGTAAATTGAACATTGAGAACTAATTTGAACACGATGCTGGTTGAAATCATACTGAGGTCAAAGAGATCGTTTGAACAGAGCTAAAACAAAATTATATGTACTTATACATAGCAAGTAAGCACTAATATCCTTTTTTCAATTTTTAATCCACCTATATTACATATATTTTTTAGACGCAAAATTCCTTTGAAAAGGGTCCAAAGCAGGACCAAAAAGTTATGGGAAAAAAGTTTAAATTGCAAAATCTCTAATTCAATAGTCGATTAATTAATCGAAACTGTGCCGCCGAAATCAACATAATTGATTATTTATAAGTTATACTGTTCTGTTATTTGTAGGTGAATTTTTCTGAAAATTCGTGTAACTTATTTTTTTTAACCCTTCGCAGCATGGTGCATCATATCTGATACAGTTAACAAATCTGGTATACAGTAAACTAAGAATGCGTTTTCTCGCTGTGTTTATTTATTTTTATTTTGTCTGAAAATGTTGTTTTAATTTCTTATTTTTAATATTTTTCCCTTAAAACACAAATGCTGACCTTCTTTCAATTTTTTTCATCCCAATTAAAGAAGTCATGCGGTGAAGGGTTAATGCGGAACACATAAACGAAAAACGTAAGAAGTATATGTTAGCTCATCGATTTGTCTAAAAAAATAACGTTGAAATTTTTTGTTATTTTGTGTCACTGTGTCAATTTGACACCGAGGTACAGATTCAGTTCGTGAATCGAGTAACGGACGAGGGTTAATGTTGCTTGAAGCAATCACAATGGCCGGTAGCGAGAAGAAAAATGAATTGATCGACCCCGTTTATTGTCGAGTGGAGTCCCATTGATTCCGACTTTACAATTTCGTACCAATTGGATGCAAAAGTAATTGGAATCGCCACTCAAAAAAATGAAACGCTGGATACAGAGACGGGTAGCCTCCGCTATACATCTAGGTCGATAGTGTAATATCTATTATCCGGTGCTATAGTGATCTTATACATATATGTACATAAACGTCGCAGATTTCTCTCGTAGCTGTACCTCTTTCTCTGGGTCAACCTTGAAGTTTGAAAAGAAGCTAACCAATATCCCGTATCGATTTTCTAACCTAATTTGGACATCCTCAGAGAGAGGAATAATCTTTCTGGATCCAATACCTCGGATTCGAAGGTTCGAGAAAGTAGCCAAATGTGGAACGCCATTGAGCTTGTGCCATTTTGAAAATCGATTCTGAGACGGTTTTAAACATCATCGTGGTTTTCAACAAATTGTTTCGTAGAAACGGCTCTTACTCGTTTTTCTTATCAAATTAACAAAGAACTGATTGAACAGAAAAAGTACTGTCACTAAAATTAGGACTAATCATCAATTATACTTTCTCTGTGCCCAGCGTTGCATTTGTGTAGTCCGCAACAATTTGATAATTAGTTGTGTAGTTCACAACTGTTTGATAATACCACGTCAAGCCCCCGTGAAGTTCGCATAACTCGCACTTTAGAATCCAAACGCATTGAAACGATACAACCAACATAAATGTGTCCAATCTCCCATGGCCCCCATTATAGTAATCTTGACATTGAAGAAAACCTGTCGATTATTACGAGAAGATTAACATTAATACCGAGATCGGATTGCAATCGATGCGTGGACTAATGATCTTCCTGTAAACATTCACTCACATTCATACTTATTCATTCACCGTAAAAATTTCATCTAGTATAGCAAACGTTTAGTGGCATTACTCATTAGGGTGTCCCAAAAATGTACTTCCTCGAAAGAGGGTGATGCCCGAGGTTATTTTTCAGTAAGTTTTTCCTTTGCAACAATGTTCTCCGTCGCTCCGTTCAGGAACTATAAGAGGAAAACACAATTGAATTAGAGCGCGAGGCTAGTGGAGGGACTCCACCTCGGCGCTGAGCGGCGCGTCGACGTCGGCCGAGAGGCGCGGTCTGTCGCCGCGCTGAGGCGGAGTCTTCCGCGTTTTTCGTGAATAACTTTTGAACGGAGCCACGAAGAAGATTTTCGTAAAGGAAACAGTTGCTTCAGATCACCTCAGGAGTCACTTCTTTCAAGGAGATACATTTTTGGGACACCCTGTCTATAGTATTCTGTATTCTTTCACTATCGAACGTAATGTGTCTATCTGCATCGCTTCAGCACCATTCTCTTATCTTCACTGCATCGAACACATGAAAACCACACGTTTCCACTGTACACGAAAAATTATGCGAACACTCTTGAACAAACATGTTGAACCTTTCCACACAATTAGGATATAATCTTGCTGGTATGACTGACGCGGATTCCTCCGACCGATCCTTTAATGCCAATCGTAACCAATCAATGTTTCCCGTGTACAACAAGTCACACAGAAAGAAAAGCCAATCAATTTTTCTCACGTACAAGTCGCGGGAAACAGCTGCGCAATTCCGCAAATGGATTACGAGCCATAAAGATCAACTCCGACCAGCGAGAAAAACAGTTAAAAAAGAAAGTCTCAACGAGATTGAAGAAAAAACCAACGAGACGATCGCGTGTAAAAATTGTACTATTCGCTAACCTGTCTGCGACCGAGTGTCCGTGACAAACTCTTCATCAAAGAGAAATAAATTATATTTTATCGTTGACAGTTTGCACACAGGACTCCCATCTGCGATCATGCACAGCGGGACCGAGCAGTGTTTGAACAGTTCGATTCTCGAGAAATTGTCAATGTTTGAACAACGATATCTTCGTTAATAAACGTAGTCGGGCAATAAATTTGGTCTCATTTCATAGCTCGAAGACTCTACTTTCGCCACCCATCGATCATTTTTCTCCAGGATATTTTTACAGGATACAGAGACTGGGAAACACCGAAGGTACCTTTTGGGTCGAAAATGTTACAGATTGAAACGGCTATGAAAACTTTGAAATATTCATTTTTCAAATGGATCCACAGCGGATTTGAAAATCGAAGCTATCCCTTTACAACGAGTCCAAAGAAATTGTTCTTCGACTTTCTCCCGCTGTTTTATAAATGAAAAAGGTGGAACAAGTTCGTGGTCGTGTGAGGCCTTCACTCGAAGCTCGACAACTCGACTAGGAAACATCGTCTGTCAACTTTTAAGGGCTCGTTGTAAAGGGGAAGATTCAATCTTGAAATTCGCGGTGGTTTCAGTGACGAGAAAAATTGTTCAATTTTTCTGCAGATGTTTCAATCCGTAACATTTTCGACCAAAACGGTATCTCCAGTTTTACAATCGCTGTGTCCTGAAAAACTGTCCTGGAGAAAAATGAACGATGGGTGGCTAAAGTAGAAACTTGAAGCTTTGAAATGAGACCTTTATTGCCCGACTATATTTATTAACGAAGTTATCGTCGTTGTAATGTCGACGATTTCTCGAAAATGGGAGTGTTCGAATAATTGTACTTAAACAATGTAAACGACTTTCAACGGAACAGCCATAATCGAATCAAAATTGTGAAAAAATCGAATCTCGCTGTTTCACGCACCGTTCTATCCTCATCTCGAAAGATAAGGGTAGTACGTAGCCCCTAGGGGACCATGATGCGTGTATTTTTCTGTTGTGCTCGATTATGAGAATTTTGAGACGGAAGGGTGACGAATGCTTAGCTGAAGTAACACCCGACTCTGTTCTTTTAAAAGCGTAGCTTTCGAAGGTAGGAATGTTGATCGTGATTGGGCTGTTCGCGCGTCGGTGTTTTATTCGATGAAACAGATAAATAACGAGCGAATGATTTTTCTTAGGAGGTTGGCAGACGAAGACGATGAACTGTCCGAAGTTCAACCGGATGCTGTGCCGCCGGAAGTGCGGGAATGGTTGGCGTCGACATTCACCAGGCAACTTGCGACCACCAGACGGAAGGCTGATGAGAAGCCTAAGTTCCGTTCGGTGGCGCACGCCATCAGGGCTGGGATCTTCGTCGATCGGATCTACAGGCGGGTCACCAGCACCGCGATGATGCAGTTCCCGCAGGAAGTGGTCAAAGTACTTAAGGTAGAACACACCAGAATCTTTATTCAAGAATCGACTCGATGGTCGATACTTTTTCCTATAGAACACCTTATAGATTTTCTTGGATATTCATGCAGAGCACGAAAACACGAATCCAGCGAGTACCATGAACGTACCTACCATTACGATCGTTCAATCTCGAGATATCCGTATCATCAAGATCTTTTGCATTAGGTTTGTTCTCTTCAAATACGAATATCTCGAGATCGAGTAATCGAAATGGTATGGTCATTGTACTCGTTGGACTCGTCTTTTGACGATCTACAAGAATATTCAAGCAGATATACAGGGTATCGTATGAAAAAAGTATCGACAACCTTGAGGGGAGTGTTGCAGCATGTTGAAAATGGAAAACTACGAAACTCGGAGTAGTCCTAGCGGACCTACTGGGATTCGGAGGTTCTTGATCTTCAAGGCCTCGAGAGATTTGGGGAAGTTGTGGATGTCAAGAGATTGAAACACTTGTAACCTCGGATCCCATCGGTGCACACACAAAATGAATTCTCGGAAACTTCGCAACTATACTGTGAACCCTTGAACCCCTGTAATCTTGGACTTCTTCCAAAGCACTCCTGAATTATTTCGTAACTATAGTCGTGTTAAGTCGTTTAGGTGATAAATGGATTCTAGCGGAGATTGAATAAACATTTATTTGTTTAAGACTCTGGACGACTGGTCCTTCGACGTGTTCTCCCTAAGCGAGGCTGCAATGGGAGCTCCGGTGAAGTATCTCGGCTACGATCTACTGAATCGATACGGCATGATCCATAAATTCAAAGTCCCACCTGCAGTGTTGGAGTGCTTTCTGGGAAGAGTCGAGGAGGGTTATTGCAGGCATCGGAACCCTTATCACAATAATCTACATGCCGCGGACGTCGCACAGACGATGCACTACATCTTGTGTCAAACAGGTCTCATGGTAAGCTGTCAAACAAAATTAATCCATTATTGATTACAGGGTGTCCCAAAAATGTATTTCATTCAAAGAGAAGATTCCTAAGGTGATATGAAGCAACTTTTTTCTTTACGAAAATCTTCTCCGTGCCTCCGTTCAAAAGTTATTCACGAAAAACGCAAAAGACTCCGCCTCGGCTACAGGCCTCGCCTCTCTGCCAACAGCAACGCGCCGCCACAGTGGTCAGCATTATTCAGCATTATTTTTTAAATGTATTATTATTAGTTATTACTGAAAAATATATGAATCCTTATTGGGAAGGAAGGGATGCTCTATAGCATACAAAAAATACCAAGAGAAAATATGGGACGAAACGATGCAAAGAAAAGATCGCAAAGAACTCGAGCAATTTTACCTGGTGAAATATGCTACTTTCTATAAGCTCAAATTCAAATGATCATAGTAACTAAAATATTTATTCAATTTCTTCATTTTCGAGGTCCATAGACGCTTACAAAGCAATACAAATTCATTAGTAATTTCGACGTTTCGAAATTTCAATTTCGTCGTCGAATTTTTAGTCGAATGTCCCTAAATTTTTCGATCCGGACTACTGTGCACCGCTCAGCGCCGGGGCGGAGTCTCTCCACTAGCCACGCCCTAATTCGTCCATGTCTTTCGTTGATAACTCCTTAACGGAGCCACGGAGCACATTTTCGTAAAGGAAAAAGTTGCTTGAAATCACACTAGCAAGTATAAAACTAGCAGCTCCATCGCTCGAGGAATTATAAAGTAAACCAATCGAGCAACCCTATCGTTTAATCCTCTAATTTCGTCATTCACGAGCTCCGTTCAAACTTGAAAAATCCTTTATCCGTCGGAATTCCGTCGCGCGCGATCTTTCAGCGCGTTCAAAAAAACAAAAAGAGTCGTGATAACTTTTTCGCTTAAAAGTTCCGAGACCGCCGCAACCATACTCGATCTCTCGCGAAACGTTTCGCGAGATCGTGCGAAACCCCTCCGGGGATCAGAAGCTGGAAAATAAGTTTCAGTTAATTCCCAGGTGTTTTGTGTCTCTCCGTTATCACTATGTACCGCGTGCTCTTGTTCAAAATCATCGCTTCTCTCTCTCTCTCTCTCTCTCTCTCTATCGAATTATGCACAGTGCATTGGGACACGTTTGTTCGCAGAATTGGCTGACCGACCTGGAGATTTTCGCGACCCTGGTGGCGGCGCTTATTCACGATTACGAGCACACTGGGACCACAAACAATTTCCACGTAATGTCCGGCAGCGATACGGCGCTTCTATACAATGATAGAGCTGTGCTGGAAAATCACCACATCTCTGCAAGCTTCCGGTACGTGCGAACAACGTCGAAAAGGCCTACAATTTCCCATCGCCGGCTATTCTCCTTTCGATTTGCACCGATGCTAATTGTAAATTACTGGCCATGTTTCCATTGGAAAATTAAGCGTCTCGTCAATCTCGCGTTAATCCCGTTGACAGCCGCTATCGCGTTGTCGTGAATTTGGTTTCGATGATGGTTATTGACTGTTGTAGTGTAAGCGTGGCTTTATTTTCGTTCTTCTTTGACTATTCGATATATTATTTAACAGTATGTTTAATAGCATATTCAATGTTGCATTAAATAGTATGTGTATAACATATTTGTTTAAAAAGTATAGTATAGTAAAATATATTACAGTGAAGTATAGTATTGTATAGAAAGGTATAGTATAATAAAGTATAGTATAGAAAAATATAGTACGGTAAAGTACAGTAAAATGTAGCAATGCATAGCATAGTATAGTGAAGTTTGTAAAGTATAGTACACTGAAGTAAAGTATAGTAGAGTATAGAAAGCTATAGTAAAATATATTGCAGTAAAGTATAGTAGAGTATAGAAAGGTATAGTATAATAAAATATAGCATAGTATAGAAAGTTATAGTACAGTAAAATATATTACACTATAGTGTAGTATAGTATATATTATACGCGCAAAGGAAGAAGGCACGAGAAACTCGTAGGTACCACGTGGTCTCCCACTACGCGCTATACAAAAGGCATGGAGCCTTGCGTCAAGAGTGGGGATTCGCCGTTCCCCCTGCACCCCACTGACGAAATTCTGTGCCTTCTTTTTTTGCGCGTATAATAGTAAAGATATTCATATATGTATCGTATATATGATAAAAAATTAAAAATGTCTAGAATTGTTTATACTATCAATTTTGCACCGACTAAAATGATGAAAAATAACGAAAAACCTTGCACCTGAAATTTGAACGGTGACGGTATACGATCGACTCGACGTTTTCCAGGATATTGAAGGAGGACGAATGCAACATACTGCAAAATTTGTCGAGGGAGGAGTTCAGGGAATTCCGTTCGCTCGTCATCGACATGGTCCTTGCAACTGACATGAGTTTTCATTTCCAACAATTGAAGAATATGAAGAACATTCTAAGTCTGGCGGAACCCAGCGTCGACAAAAGCAAAGCAGTCAGTCTTGTCCTCCATTGTTGCGATATTTCGCATCCGGCTAAAAGATGGGACCTTCATCACAGGTAGAACACTAATGACTTAAACATTAAATTCTAAAACAAACGAGATTTCAAACTTTTCCAGTTTACATATGTTTAAATTCTCGATATAATTTCGCAGCGGAAATAATACGCTGAATTTATTTATTCAAGCTTTATTGTAATACAAATTGGGAACGACTTGCACAAACTCACTCCAGTTGTTTTAAAATGTCGTTATTTCATCATGATTACTCTGCAATAATAACTAAATGAACCTAGAACCATTATCTGCTCGTAGAATAGTATCCGACCAGAGGTTTATTTTTAATTTAATTAATAATCATATCGATTGTTCCTCTCTACTTGCACAAATTAATTTTTATATACCGGAACATGAACTGAAAACAAGTTTTTCAGGGTTTTCAAACACTTAAAGCGAAATCTACTTATGGATTAGTTAATCCAATGAACAGCATTATTGCAAAATCATGCACTATTTATAATCGTATTGATTTTTTTCATTGAATCTTTGCAAAATTTTAAAATACAACTGTGCAGAATTATACGATAATACCTACCAATTGCACCAGTATTATATTATTACATTTTGTTTTTTTTTCTTTCTTTTTGTGCATGTCCCTTCTTCCTTAGACGAGTAGTCTTGTATATTTCTCCTTTTTTTTGTAAACACTTATGTAAAAGGGTTTCAGTCCATCTATAGTAAATGATAATAATAAAATAAAATTTTTTTCTAATTTTTAATTTGAACCACTTGATTCGAATCGACTCTAATCCGTTTGTTTTTAACGCGTCATAGTTTTGTATGAATTTCGTTTGAAATTGAACGTGTAGAAAACGTCATTTACTTCACCGTTTAATATGCAGATGGACCACGCAGCTCTTGGAAGAGTTCTTCCGTCAGGGTGACAAGGAGGGGGCACTAGGATTGCCATTTTCCCCGTTGTGCGATCGTAACAATACTCTGGTGGCGGAATCGCAAATAGGATTCATCGAGTTTATCGTCGAACCCAGCATGCAGGTGTGCAGCGACATGTTGGAGACGGTTCTCACACCGTTGAACGCTAAAGAGGGCGTAGATGAATCCAACAATGGTAAGTGTCTCTGTCACGGTTTAATGGCATTATAGAATGCGATCATTAATTCGAACCTATTCAACCGAGAAATCATTCCCAGGATCGAATCCGGAGGCCAGGAGATTCAAAATTGGAAAGCCCTGGATCCCTTGCCTGGCTGAAAACAAGAAAATCTGGAAGGAACAAGCTGTTCGAGGTAATTACACGATTAATCGCCATTTTTCTTAAACCCAATCGTACCTACCACAAAGTGCGATCATTCACCTTTAATTCGAGCCCTCGAACGTCCAAAACGTCCTACGGAAACACATTCTAAAATCGTTTCGAAAAGCATCGTTTGATCTCGTTCGGATGGTAGAGGTTCCACTTAATCGTACATCACGCGCGTAAATACGAACCGAACTGTATCGTGTGACGTATCATTTTAATCAGAAAAACGTCGCCGCTATGTTCGTATCGGTTTGATTAAAAACAAAAATGTTTAACAGAAAATACAGTTGATTTTCTATCTAACGAGAGTTGCGCTTCTCGTCGCTCGAGTTTCAAGCTCTCCGAAGCACCGTAAACCCGGTAGATCGTGGTGTAAACGAGAGAAATGATTGATGAACGTGTGCTGTATCGTTCCGGAGTGTACTGCACGATTTTTCATGCGAGAATAAACAATTTTCCAGACGCCGAGGCAAGGGCGCTGAAGGAGCAGGAACAAAAAGCTAGTGAAAACCGCGAGGACGGTGACACAGCGCAGCAAGTGGCGTCCGAGGAATGAAAAATCCGGAGGGCCGTTCTGTTTTTCAAGAACATATGTAATTTTAGGCTACGGCGGTAACATGAGTAGCCGTATTGCATGATCCGAGAGGATACCCGGTCTTTTCCCGATGCTCGAGCGAACGTCGAAGGTCAAGCATTACCGATTCAACAAGTCCACAGAAACCACGATTTATTTCTATCACTTAACCGTTTGTTTCGTCACGTGTGATCCTGTTTCGTCGTCACCGTCTGACGTTTCCATTGATCTCGCTATAATCGCTATGATCACCTTCTCATCGATGTACCTTCGCGTGTCCGATCAGTGTCCCTCATCGGACGACGAAACGTCTATCCGCTGATTAGCATGATCTTCCGATTTTTCGCACAACGCTTGCGGATTTGTACATAGATGCTTTCCAGTTTTTCTTACGCTTTCGTCAACGACCAGTCGTGTTTCGTTTCCAATTTGCCGCGAGAAGTCGACGCCTTTGCTGCAACGTCCTGATTCCGGGAAATGGCCCCGAATCTGTGACAAATGGCCCTTGAGCTGTAAAAATTACCCTGAAGCATGTGTCCCCGAACCTTTGGAAATGGCCCTCAAGCTGTCAATGTGGCCCCGAATCTGTGAAAATGGCCCTCAAGCTCTCGAAATGCCCCCGAATCTATCAAAATGGCCTGCTCATTGTCAGTATTATAAAATCTAGTTAGTTTGCAATGCAGGTGACCAATGCATGACCTGTTGGTAATTATACCGTTGCATTCGAGTTGACTTTTTACCAGAAATTACCAAATTGGAGTTCAGTATATTTTATTTGAAATTGTTTCGAAAAAGATTGAAACTCACAGGAACAATATGGTTCCAGGGGCGTCGATTTCCGCTTGTCCTTGCCATCTCGAATAGGTACATGTTACTGCGTAACTATTTACCAAGAGAACCATAGTGAAAATATAGTTTTTGTTTTTCGCCGGGCTCCCAAAAACGTACTCGTAGCCTAAAGTTAACAGAGAATAGTGGTAAACCGAGCACGCACGAGCGAGAGAAACATATGAACGTACTTAGAGCACAATACTGTCCTCGACGAAGTGCTAGTGTGTGAGGGGACACTATGTTGGCGAGAATTCATCATAGTGTTCTGCCATTGGAACGCTGTCTTTATCCGTACCTGTTTTTCTTACAATTAGTGTGTATTTGCGAGCATACATTTCTCCATAGTCACGGGGACTTTCATCGTGCAGACACATCTATTGAAAATGCAACTGGAAATCTCGAATTCGTACTATTTTCATACGACACTGTATATATTTGCTTGAGCGTTCTTGTAGAGCTTAAAAAGACGAGTCCAACGACTACCATAAACATACCATTACGATCATTGAATCTCGAGATATTCGTGTTTTAAAAAGGCATTTGGCTTAGGGGTTGTTTCTTTCGAACAGGAATATCTCGAGATCGAATGATCGGAACGGCATGGCCATTGTACTCGTCGGATTCGTCTTTTCACGCTCTACAAGAGAATCGATGGAAATGTATAGGGTGTCGTATAAGAAAGTATTCATGAACTTGAAATCTCGTTAAAGATTGAGTTGCACGAACTGATTTTATTGGAGCATCATTTGGTGTTTATTTGATACTCTGTATTTTGACAAAGGGATTGTATAATGAGATTTTCGAAGCAGTGCTGCAGAGATTCCAAGAGTCCCCGTGACACCAAGTTCCATTCTCGACGCGCACGCGTAATGGAAGCCGATTTCCGCGCAAGAAGCTTCCATTCGTTTCTTGAAAAACTTCGACCAGCTAGAAACCTAGAAGAAAGACCAACAATCGCTTCTTTTCCAAGGTCTGATTTCTCCTAAATCATTCGCGCGCTGATCCTGATATTCGTCCTCGAAATTTGCCAAAGACACTTCACACCAATTAAAGGAAATCAAAATTCTCATCAACTGTTTTAGTCAGAACGTTCCTACAACGGTAATTATTGCGAAAGGGTGGCCATACTCCGATTTTGATGAAATTTAAATATGTTATGCAGCAACACGTTTTGAACGACAGTTTCCTTGTCCAATATAAGATGGTCGCTTTTAGTTTTCGAGACATTACTTATAATACAATACATATAAGGTAAACTTTCAATTTTGAAAGACTACTCTTGGATTTTCGTATGCTAGAATACGGAAAATTCAATACGGTATTAGCAATAGTTTTTTGCGAATATCTCGAAAACTAAAAGCGACTCCCCTATATTGGAAAAGGAAAAAGTTGTTCAAAATATGTTGCTGCATAACATATTTTAAATATGATTTCGTTAAAATCGGAGTATGGCCACACTTTCGCAATAATTACCACCCCTATAACGATATTGGAAGATATTCATTTCGAAAAGCTAACGCTAGAAACCCAAGACTAAAAGAACATATTATTTATGGCAGCAACGATCTAATCAGGAGAAATCAGATCTGCCCGACCAGAAATGGTCGTCACGTCACTGTACATACTTACGTTAACTGTGTATTCGTATACACATCAAGGTGCAGCTTTAATGTATGTAAATGTAATGTAATGGAGATATCACAAAAAATGTTTACTCGACGTACGCTACGTGTATATGTAGATATACGATTGTCAGGGGAGAGAGAACGAGGGAGAGGAGAGCGTGTCACGATAATGCGAATTTATGCGAGTCAATGCAAGCTAGCGCCTCGAATGGGAATCACCTGCGTATACCAGATTATTTGCATCGGTTGAAAAAGAAAATATGGAAAAATGATGAATCCTATATATGCGACTAACTATGCCAGGCCTGTGCAACTTGGGGCTCGCGAGCCACAGACTCTGCCCCCTCTCTTCGATCCTCCCATATACCAGGAGATTTTTCACCCACTTACAGTCAACTGACAAAAAAAATATCCAACAAGAGTTGCAGGGTATAGAGTTGAACAATAGATATCAGTAAAAAAATTTCGAAAACGGTTTGTTTGACATATTTTTATTAATATATTACTCGATTTACAGTATTGAAACTGTGAAATATTTGAAAAAATTGATGTGAGGCGACAGCGAGGATGTTGCCCAGGCCTGATCTATACCATAAAATTTTTTCGGACCTCGAATGGCGTCCCGTGAATCCCTCGAGAACGAGGAAACCTCGCATATTCAACTATCGTGCAGAGAATTAGATGCTGAAGCATGTAGCTTTAAGCGCGCGTTATCGAGAAGATGAAAAAGATATTTTATCGTCGTAGAGGACGTAATAGGATCTAACACGTCTCTAACTCTGAAGTTAAACATATCCGTCCTGTATTTATTTCGTTCATTATATATTATCTCTTTCTGATTCTGCTCGTACGCGTTGAGACGCTGAACAAGTGTCCCGAAGGAAGACAGAAATTACAGAATTCAAGTATGTACCAATTTTGTTTTCAATTTACAATCTTGTTCGAAATATTCGGAACATATTTTCGAAGCTGTATTATGGAACAAAAAACCAATTTTATTTTCGATGTTCAATGTTCAATGTTCAATTTTCTTGTGCATTTTATTGTACAACCTCGCGCGAGATGTTCGTCACATTTTTGTTATTGGAAGCAGTAACTCCGTTAATTCGCAAAACTCTAAATACTTCATCTTTGAAATGTTATTTTCAATTCTCTTCTTGTACATTTTATTATTGTACGACCTTGCTCGAGATGTTTCTTGCTATTTGCCACCTTTATAATTTATGTTCAGCGTCCCGAGGCAAACGGTCCTTGTTTCGTTACGAGTAAGTTGACTGTATATAGAAAAAAAGTATCTGAAATAGGCGGGGATGAAGTGAACCTGTTTTAAACGATTCAAATATAATATTCCGTTGGCGTCATACTCCGATAAGACTGTGCACAAGGTTCGACAGCCGGCTGTTTTTGTTTTTTTGCTTTCCATTATAAGTAATACTTGTTTCTCTTTTTTTTCGATGGCGATTGCCTGCCGCGCGCAACACAGGAACGAACAGATATATACAATTTTTCACTGTTGACTTTTTTTTTGCGCGTTCGTCGCGTGCCCGGCACGTATTTACGTTTTACTTTTTGCAGCGGACGAGGGGCCAAACGCGTGATAGAATTTACATTAAAACCATGGTGTCGCGTTTAGGAGAACATTTTGTCGATAGAACTCGCGCGAACGAAGACGCATTGTTTGTTGTTTTCAATTCTAGAAAAATGTCAAATGATTGTATAATCTCATGGCCGATTCGAAAATGAAATTCAATGATTTTTTCGAAAGAGTACAGCTTTATTAATCAATTATATAGTCACCATTCTTTTGTACAATTAGGAAAAGAACATTGTTTAAGAAAATTGATGAATCTTCGTGCATGAAACTTTAGTTTTTGGATATTTATATGCCGGTCGTCTTCGCTCGCCGTCACTGTAATCGTTTAGATCTCTCTTTGGACAAACACTGGCCTTTCCTCGTAGATCGAACGGGTGCGAATCGAGTCCGTGATCGTACTTTTGAATCAGGGAAGCGTGCGACAGCGGTCCTCTCAACACAGATTTCCTCCTTGAAAGTATCCGAACAAGGAGAGAGGGAAATTGTTGTAAAGGTGACACGACGACTCGATCGAATTAATGTTACCACTGACAACTATACTGCGGATCTTTGTGGAAAGTAAAAATGTTCTATACATTAATTTGTGGGAAGCAGGAACAATATGAAAATTCGTTCCATCACTTAATGATTTTTTTTTTGTCACTTTAAAAAACGGCATTTATAAAATTCTGAATTTTTAAAAAATCTTTTACTGTTTTATATCTTGCGCGGCCAATTTATTTATGATGATTTAATATGAATGCATGAAGATCCGCTGTCCACTGATAACAGAGGTTCGGATAAGAATACTCGACCAATAATCGTAATTCGTAAGATAAGTGAACTCAGAAAAAAAATGGTACGCGCAGGACATATACACACATATATATACAATACACTTGTATATTATACAAGTGAGAAACAAGATGGAGATAAAAACACTTCTTACGTCCCCGAGCCCCTATCCCTCCACTCTAAAAGCATTATACACGTTGAATGCAGTATTTTATTCATAAATGTCCCAAAAGTCTGACCTGTAAATGTCCCAGATCTATCCCCACTACTGTGGGGTATACCCCCTTGAGAGACCTCGAAAGTCGTGAGGCATCGGTCGCCGAGAAGTATCACATCACGTGGCTCGTGTATATCGGTGAGACCACCTAATCGGAATTTCCAACTTCCTTATTTTTCATTATTTTTTTATGAGACTTATATGACCATATTTGTGGCATTTTTCTGATAAAAAGCGAGGAAGCTTTTTTCCCATAAGCTGTCCTTCTTCGCGCCCAAAACTTTAATTGTCTATTACACAAGTAAATATCTATAATTCATTGGAATTATATCATATTTGATATGATTGTAATTAGAAAAATGTCACAAATATGGTCACCAAAGTCCCATGAAAAAATAATGAAAATAATGAAAAAAATAATGAAGTTGGAAATTTGGATTAGCTATGTTTAGATTTCTCGGCGACCGAGGCCTCTCGAGCTCGGCTGTCCTTCTCTACGTTCGGGACTTACATGGATAAAATACTGTATTATCATTCGTTGTTTCTCATCGAATCGACGGATCTAAGCACCAATCGATAACCAGAGTTGGGCAAAAATTTAACACTAGAACTAACCGGACCAATCTAGATGACCGGTTCGAATTTTGTTTCATTAGAAATATTCAAATTGTAAATATGTTTTTCTCAGAAATTTTTTGTAATTATTCAGAAGTTTGCTCTCCTCACCGATTTTGATGTACTCCGAATATATTGTCGATATATTTCCCGAAATTTTATTAGTGAACTTCTCTATTAAAGTACATATTTAAATTGAACTTGTACGAAATCTAAATGAATGCAATATTGTCATTATTATAACTGCGTTTACTTAGTGCTCGGTAGTTCTACAGTTGAATAAGAATTTCGAATAAAGTGGGTTCGAAACCCGCTTGGAGAAACGCTACTTTATTCGAAATCTATATTTAAATAAGATTTTTGCCGAACTCTGTGGATAACCAAGACTACTTTCTTTGAACAAATGAACTATGTATCTCGAGGAAAAACTAATTGAAAGAACCGGATATTTCTGTTTTTGGTTTCTCTTCTGAAATTCGCGTGCTGTGGTCTCTTCTCAGCACAATTAACCGTAAAAAAATAAAAATGATGTGTACATAATCAAATAAAACTTCTCAGCACCGTGTCCGTTTGATGTGATGTAATTAAACAAACAAACAAAAAAAACAACAAAAACACGTGAAGAACAACAAAAAAAAGAACAGGAGAATATATTAAATACCAAACATATAAACACAAAGTATAAATACACCTCGTGTATGATTAGTACTGTATTCTGCATAAATTTAAACGAGGAATAAAAAGATACTCGATTAGTTACTGTTGTTCGTTCATTTCGGCCGATCATCTGTTAAAGGTAAGACGATTTTTGTTACCACGCTTGTTAGGGTAGACTAACTTTGCCCTTTGCCTTTTCATATGTATATACCAATAATTTTTTTTTTTGCCATGGTCCTCTCATCTCAATACGAACACCGACGACCTAACCCTATCTACAATCATCGACGAGATCCACGATCATAGTCACATACTTAAGATATGTTTAATATTGCATTTTCTTTAACCCTATCCTAACAAATCTATCTTAACTCTATTAACGATCAACGAGGTCCACGATCATATGTTTAATATTGTATTTTTTAAATCCTATCCTAACTCTATCTAGGTCATCGACGAGGTGCTGTTTAATATTGTAATTTATTTCATGATAAATAAAGAGTATTAGTTACAACAGCTAATGTGTTCTTACTTCACTACCCTGTATAGGAATGTTCTGTTAAGTGAGACGCAAATTTTCGGCCGTCTGACTTATGGTTGACTTGTACTACTTTTCGAAATTATCTTCAATTTTTCGGACTGCTGACTTGTCGTTGAGTTGTACTACTGAAACTCGAAAAATTTTCAGTCGTCTGACTTATGGTTGACTTGTACTACTGAAAAAACAAAAAATTTCCGAAAAATTCGAAAACTTCCGAAAAGTAGTACAAGTCAACCATAAGTCAGACTGCCGAAAATTTTCGAAATTCAGTAGTACAACTCAACGACAAGTCAGACGTCCGAAAAAATTGCCAAAATTTTCGAAAATAACTAAAAAGTAGTACAAGTCAACCATAAGTCAGACTGCCGAAAATTTTCGAAATTCAGTAGTACAAGTCAACGACAAGTCAGCCGTCCCAAAAAATTGCCAAAATTTTCGAAAATAGCTAAAAAGTAGTACAAGTCAACCATAAGTCAAACCGCCGAAAATTTTCGAAATTCAGTAGTACAACTCAACGACGAATCAGACGGCCGATAATCTTGGAACATTTTCGGAAATTTCGAAACTTGAGCTATGTATTAGGTGAACGTGATATCGAAGTAGGTGGCACTCAATTCAGTAGTACAAGTCAACGTAAGATGGAGTAATTCAATAAATATGTACGCATATGTTCGTTACCATTAAATTGTCTTTATTCATTGTAGATTCATACATAAAATATGTGTATTGTACATGTATGTAACTTATAAATCTAAACATTCATAAGAATGTTGACTGGCTCTATGGAGACGGTCAACTCATTGTCGATAATACGAAACCCTATATTTACAAACTGAAGTTCTACGTTGTAGACATCGACTGGTGCTGCCATCTGTGATTTCAGACAAGTTACCGACTGTCGGTAATAGTCTGTCCGTTAATCCTAATGCAACATTAAAAACACAATTATAAATAAAAGAATGAACGAACGGATATTTATGCATTTATGGGAAATACGAGCAACTATAATGTAAAGTAGAATACCCAGAGGACTTGGAAACATTATGAGATTATACTGTGGATATCTTTATGGATTTATGAAGGAATAAATTTTAAAAAGTTTAGGAATATTTCAATACATTATTTTTAAAGTATACAAATCATTAAAGAGATGAAATCAATTTCTATTGTATTCCTTCTGGCCAAATAATTAATGTAGAACATTTTTTCGTTGCAGAAAGATCCGCGGTCTAATTAAGATGAAAATTATAACTACCACAATGGGAAGAGAAATGTCCGTAAACAGGGACAACGATCTTTTATATAACATCATTTATTAAGGGATAAAATAAATGACAAATAACATATCACTTATATGAAACTATAACATTTCTTAGAGTGTTCATCATTCGTTATGATATAAAAGAAATCACATCACATACGACCCTTCACGTAACGCCGTCGTTCGTTCGAGCTCGAATCGACGCTGCTGACTCGCCGGGGTTTGGAAATTTAAAAGAACGCCTGAACGACGGTTGGTCTATCCCGTTGAAGAGAAATCATCCACGAAAGGGTACAACTGGTTACAGAGAAGACCACGCGCTATTGCAAGCAACAAGTCCCGAAGAATCCCATAATTATCAGCCCCGTAAAAAGAGGCTGCGAACTATTCGCCTCGGTCCATGATAAGATTAGGCGTCGACCGCATTGCTTAATCGAATCAACGTGACCGTGATGTTCTAGAACGAATAGAGAAGAAGATCCTCGAGAGGACACTTCCGGAGATCCTTCGGGCCCGGATGTTCACTGTTGCGTTTTGAAAGAAACAAAAAATTACCGGATGAAACAGCTTTTTAAAGTCAAGTTCGCCCGCGAGTTAGCGGATTCGAGGCTGGCAAACGTTCGTGCCTACGTCTTCGCCTGACACAATAATTAATAATAATATATAACCGACTGAATCCATTTGGAAGGGCCTAGTCAAATCACTTGTAATTATCACACGATCGTATTCGACGCGGCGGCATGTAAATATTCTGCTCCTCGAACATTGTTTCATTATTAACTTTCTATCTCTTTCTCTCTCTCTCTCTCTCTCTCTCTCTCTCTCTCTCTCTCTCTCGCTTTCTCTCTTTGTAATATGCTTTGTGACACTTGGAGGTGGCTCGAGCTCGCCAGAACTCGTTGAACAATAAAATGGTAAAACAGAAGAATACAAAGATACATGGTTCTGTAATGTATTGTGATATCGTGTGTGTGTCAAATGCCTGAGTGTCGTGTCTATCTCTGTGTCTCGTTAAACCACCTCCAGGGTTTCCCACTCTCTCCAAACAATTCGCAGAAACGAACAAAGCGCAGAAAGCCAGAAGAGCTCTGCTAGAACGTCTTAGCTTCTATCGTTATCGTGAGACTGCGGACGACGTTTATGGGGATTTCAAATGTTTTTCCCAGGAAAACTTTAAGAAAGAGGACATCAAATGAAATGTTATTTTCAGTGGTCAGTAGCCTTTTCAGTACTGGAATAAATAATATTCCACCACGTTTTTGAAACTTTTTACGAGAAATGCATAAAGATCCGCAGTCTAGTTATCATTATAAACAATCGCGCCTCCATTCGGATTCGTTAACAGAGGACAGTTCGATAAAAAGAAAAGCTTCTAAACTGTTTTGCTACCGTGCGAGGTTCAGCTTAGAGAATTCATTAAAAAGAAGTTTCAATAATATTCGTTAAGATCGTCTTTTGGCCGCTCACTGATCTCCCTCTCACACACACGCACACGCACACACACACACATAGTATTATTCTCTCTTTCTCTTGATCTCTTTCTTGCTCTTTCCTCTCAGTTTCGATAACCAACCGATTTTCTTCGTTTCGTTATTTCCGCTACTCTAAGAAAAGCTCTCTTCTCATCCTCTTTGTCTGATTTACTAGAATGCTTATTAATTATGAGATCAGTCCGGGCACGCATTGGCGCCGCGGACACCGCGATATTTATTCTTTTTTTTCTTCTGCTTTCGCGTAAACGTTCGCCAAGTGTTCTCCACTGACGCTCCGACCCAGTGATGCCAGAACGTGGGTTTTTCTCCTCCTCTGCTGCTGCCGGCTGTACCCCCACTCTTACTTCTACTGCGCACGCGCTACACACGAACGTGCCTCTACTCTGTCCGTGTGAGTCTCAAGGCGAGTAGAGGTACATTCGTATGTAGCGCGTGCGCAGTAGAAGTAAGAGTGGGGGAACCGAGCCGGCAGCAGCAGAGGAGAAAAACCCACGTTCTGGCATCACTGCTCCGACCCATTCTGTTGCGATCCTGGATTCCGCGAATTGCGCGACAACTCGAGACGAAAAGAAAAGACTGAGGAGGACAGAGGTGGAACAGACTTCGAGAGAAATGAGAGAGAAAGAGTCAGTTAGGGCGAACCTCGTTGTCGAGCAACGAATAATCAGACAGCGGATCTTTCTACAAAATAACTATGTTCTGTCTCTGATTCGCAACAAACTCGAATGAAATAGAAATATTAATTTCTTACTTAATACGTTCGATACGTTCAACATAGTGTTAACAGTCTTTTTAAATTCTTCTAATGTTTTCACTGTTTCGAGTTCTTTGCCTGTGCTCATTTTCGTCGCGAACGCATCGAATCCGCTGTCTACGAAATGGCGACCACCAATTAATACAACCGGACAGCGGATCTTTATGCAGAAAAGAAATGTTTCACTGAAACTATAACAAACTGTAGTGAAACAGAAATTCATTTAGATCTCTCACATAAATGTACGTAATCATTTCTAACGGAAACGTCTTTATAATTTTCGATAATTGAGAAATAAAATTCATCGAATGTTCTCACCGTGTTAAATTACACCAACTCGTTTTCGGTGTGAACACATAAAATCCGCTGTCCGAATACAAACAATATTAATTCAATCGCGATGGACTCGACATCGAAAGCAGAATAAAACGGCTGAAATGAATAAAATCTTTGCAAAAATATTTGCGCTATAAAAATATAAAAATGTCCATGAGCTATGATTAATTTCAAATACCCCGCACGTTCGAATTTCAACTAGTTCTCGCCGATTCTCTCGACTAAAAATGATTTATCAGTAAAAAACACAGCTCCGGAGAGAAAAAACGCGTTATCCTCCAGCGGAACCAGAGCTAAAATCAACGTGAAAACCAAGCCCCGAGAGCAAGGCGACCTCTGATCCACAGAAAATTCGTTTAACCGTTTACACGCCGAATCGACACACGTCGGGAACAATTAAATACAATTAAATATATCGTCTACGTCAACTATACTCGTACTAAACGCAAGGCTCCTCAAGGACGATCGCTTCGACGCTACGAGACACGATAAAAACCTTCGGATTGTACAACTTACAAAAATCGCGTTTACACGACTCTGTAAACGGTTAATCTTTCGCCAGAAAAAAGAAGAGACTCCCAGCGAAGAAGAAGAGAAAGAAATAAAGTAGACAATACAAGAAGAAGAAGAAGAAGGATTTTGATGATGATGATGATGATGATGAAGAAAATGGGAAAAAAGTAGAAAAAAGAAAAGTGTCGAGGTGGAGTCCGAAGAGGAAATGAACAGTCGAAGAAAATATGGAATACTGTGATTCGCGCGCAACTCGTCACAACCAGGAACGTGTGTATGGTGACCCCCCGAGTTGCTGAATGGAGAACACGTGAAGAAGAAACGAGAAGAGAACGGAAAGATGCCGGAAGATCTCTCTCCGGACGCGAAAAAGAACGCGTGAGACCGCTATAAATTCTTTTCAAGTGATATGTGGGGACGTCGTTTTGCGCAAACGCGTCGCTGTTGGTCGAAAAAGTCTCCCTGTCTGTGTGTACGTGTCCTGTGGAACTGCGTCTAGTGTGCACAAGCTGTGTGCTGGTGTGTACAAAGTGTGTACAAAGTGTGTACAAGTGTGTACAAAGTGTGTACAAAGTGTGTACAAAGTGTGTACAAAGTGTGTACAAGTGTGTAAAAGTGTACGGCCGTGAACTCGTATGTATGTTGCATGTAGATTGTGTAGAACAGTGTTCGACTACACCTCGTATCCACTTTGATTCTACGTGTAATTCGTCGTTCCCTCCTCCGATCGCTATCCAGCGACTCGAATCGCCTCACAATGATTATTAATTCAATCAATTCTCAGAAATCGTTATTATTACACAGTGCTACGTAAGCAGCCGGATCACGATCGTCGGATAAAGGACAGGTGCGTGGCTCTCTCTCTCTCGCTCTCGCTCTCTCTCTCTCTCTCTCTCTCTATCATATATACGAATATACAATAAATTCCAGATCGCGCACATACACAGTTACATAATAAAGAGACACTGTAATTAGAAACGCTACACGTAATATCTTCCCCCCCGTTCACCGTTCATTTCCTTTGTTTTTATGCTTTATCTTTTTATTTGTCGTCCGCCCCCCCCCCCCCCGTTCGGTCTCTTCTGCGTTCGTATGTACCGCGTGTACATACAGATATAATATATATATATATATAATTTTTTTTTGATATATTATGTAAACATATACATCGCGATGTCACGGTCTAGATGCCTGTGTACGTGAGTTGTATATATTTATTTAAATATACACGTCGCGATGTCCCCTGTGCCTATACATTTATTTCAACATATACCACGCGATGTGTCTCTGCGTGTATATATGTGTATTTAAATGTATAAGCCAGCGTCATCCGTGTATGTATATATTTATACAATATATTCGACAATTCTTTCTTACAATCTGCTTCTCCTCCCTCTCGTCTCCACGACGCGTACACACGTACAAATATACATCCGTATTTTACATGTTCAAGGTATACACGTGTACGTATGTACACGTCGATATTCTTTATATAATAATATGCGATCACAGACACGTGTATTCCGCGTGTAATAGAGGCTTTCTCTCTTCCTTTCATTCTCAACGCCTTTGTGCCACGTTCCTCGCGTACCGCGACGACTTAAAATGGATTTGATTTATTTAAACAGCCTCTCTGATCTGCTCGCGCTCGTACACGGCGAGCATCTACTGCAGCGATGAGCACGGTGACCAGTGGCAAGATACCCGTGCAAGATTTCTCGCGGATTTCAACCTCGGTGAAGTAAAATTCTCGATACAATTGGGTGTAGCTCGAACACCACGTAGACTATCGGTTTCCAGGCAATATTGATAGTTGCAAGGAAACACGCCGCATGTCGCCATTTCAAAAGATTTGAGTTTGCGCAGTGATTCCGTGGTTACTCCTGAGTGACACCACTAAAAACAACTGTACCTTTATTCAAAATATTGTTCACATTATTAGATATATCGATGTCTAATCGGTTACTAAACATTTAGCTATTGTACGAGGTATCACACCAATGTCGTATCCATAAAATTTTGAAAATCATAGGAATGGAAATATTTCAGATCGGAAGCTATGTTTAATGTTCCAGTTGAAATAGCTCCGAGTACAAAGGGTTAATTGAGCATTGTAGTATAAGGTTTACGTCTTGGCCAGAAAAATAGGGACGAATATAAATTCGAAAGTGTGAAGAGTATTAATATCTGGATCTTTAAAAAAGAAATTATGTGGCACGCGGCGTTCTTCCTGACAATCACAGAACCGAGCCTCTATAGCATAGGATTTATATACTTATCAGAAAAAGTGTCGTGAAAATAAATTTGGAAGGCTCCAAAGTATATGCAATTTAAACAATGTGAAAATTCAAGACGGCAATGTCTCTCAAAAGTGGTGGCGCGTTACATCCTATGGGCAAGTTGTGCAAATGCCCGGGGCCCCAAGCAAAAGGGGGCCTCGAACACAAACCAAGATCCGAAAATTCTACTTTAACCCAAGGCCCCTTTGACTGGATATAGTGCGGTACTGTTCGGAAGTGAAAGTATGGGACATGCTCCGGCGTTGTTCCTGGCAACCACGGATGCAACTGACCCAAGGCTCGACTACCTCGTTATCGTAACACAGATGATACGTTACTGTTTTGCACATTATCCCACCACTGGTCCGTAGCAGACCACAAAAAACACGTTGGTGGGTGAAAAAGCTTCTCGCCCACCGCTGCTCTACAAATGTTGGTCGTCGGAAGAAGGGGCGAACCGCGATCCTAATCAATCCCGATCGACAATCATTTAACATTTGTCGTAATCCACGGCGAGAGGCGTCGACGATTCTCCGAGAAACCTTAGAAGGAACTCCCCTAAACTCTTTCCCGCGGTTATCTCATTCGCCCCTTCGCTTGGTCCTCGCCGATTGCTCACTTCTGGTCGCTGTGTTCGGCCACCGAAAATGTTTGTGCAGTTTCGACAGTACAATCACTCTCTCGCACGCGATCATTCCCAAAACCGAAAACACAAAACGAGTCGCCACAGGTCCAATCAAGTCTCCCGCGAGATCATTTAGATCCTGGAAAGGATGGAGGATCCTTGCGAGTGACACGTTCCGTCTTTCCCGTTCTCGGAAACGGTCCCACTTCTTCAGGGTCTAGATCGATGGATCGTCCAAAAACAAAAAGAACGTACACTTTTTGTCAGTTATAGCGTTCTTCCTCTCGTTGGACGATAGTCGTCGGTGGATTAAACGAGATCGACGATACATAGAGAAAATTTCGAATTTTCCACGGCGCGTGTAATCGACGCGAATGAACGACCAACTACTTGGTCATCTCGGCGTGGACTCGTGTGTGATTGCACCTTTGATTCATTGCAATCGCGATCACGCGACAACGAAACACGTTTTCTTCCTCCTCTTACTTCTTCGGAAAAAAGCGAACCCGATTGTAGCGTCTCGTTAGAAAAATTAAAAAATAAATGGGGGTGGGGGATCTGAAGAGAGAATAATCTCGATGAATCCCGTTGACGCGACGGGGGGATTAGACGTATCAGAGGTGGAGACGGGACAAATATAGATCCGAAAAGGTGAATAAAACGCGCGAGTAACAGTCTACCACGATATCGACCGCGAACATAGAAAAATACGAGTGTCTATTTACAAAAGAAAAGCTCCTTCATTATCATCGCGTCTCTGTCTCTCTTTCTCTCAGAATAAAACGGTCCCGACCAGTAAGGTCTCTCCTATCCAAATCATCTTTCAGATTAATCTTTCATCCCAGACGTGTCTCTCTCTCTCTCTCTCTGCTTCCTCTTGATCGAACAACGCTTGTTGTCCGAGTCTTCGTCGAATTCGTTCAGTTCTTCGTCTACGCACATCCTCGTCCAGGTCTTGCACAGTCTCGTCCTCTTCGCCTGACTTCTTCTCTGATGTTCCTCCATCAGTTCCTCATCGAAAAGCTAGCTCGTCGAAGTTAGCTGATAGAAAAGTTAACTCATCGAAGTCAGCTGATCGAAGAGACGACTCGTTCTAGTCAGCTCGTCAAAGAGATCTCTGGCGTTTAAACGCTACGAGCAAACGGCGGACACCTTGCCAATAGATCGCACGGATGACAATTGCGAGAGGACACGGAGAGCTTAGTTCAACCATTCTCTTTATCCTCCTTTGTCTTATTCTTCCTTTTCTGATGTTTCTTGCCTTCTCTTCCACAGCGCAACCCCAGTGCAACATCAAAGTAAATCTTCTTGTCCCAAAATCTTCTTCATGGATCTCTGTAGATGTGTGCTAGTGTCGAGGGATATACATCGATTAATAACGCTACGATCCTCGCATGTTGGTGTGTGTGTTCTCGTGTGGCTGTGTATGCGTGCTGGTGGAAGAGAGAAAGGGAGAGGATAGATCGGTGTCGCGTTCGCTCGTTCTATTCGACGTCCGTACTCTCCCGCGAGTCTGCGTCGCGAGTTGATACGATCGAAACAAAAACTGACGAGAAGCTGACGACTGACAGCAAGTTGACGAAGGGAGCGACGCCTCGCTCGCTTAGGTCATGTACCGCATCACTGCGCGGAGAGCGTACAACAGCTCGGCTTGCATACGCGCCTCGAGGATCATCAGATTCACGTGGACCTGGAACATGAAGAAGAGCAAGAAATTAGCAGGTGGAAAAGTGGACAGGTGTTGTGCTTTAAGGTGATCCATCGGATTGATTAGCTTTGTTTTTAACTAATCGGTGCAGTTGAAGCTGTGGCCTAGGTTATATCTTTCGGAAGCTAGACTGTGATTCATGGGATTGGCGCGTTTATGGCAGAGGTGGATGGATGAAATCGAACATGGCGAGAGAGTTAAGCCTCCACGATATCGAAGATTGCCTAGCTTTAATTTTAACTAATTGATTGTTGGCGCTATAGCCTATTATGTCTTCCCGAGGCTAGATTGTGATTAATGAGATTGGTACGTTTATGGTGGGTTGAGAAAATCGTACATGATGAGAGGATTAAATGAATTCAATGCACCTCCGGCACTTAACTAACTTCAGGTGGTACAGTTAAGCGAATCACTCTCTGTACACGTTAAGAAAGAACAGGAAATAAAGGGAAAAAGTTACAAGCAACAAAATATACTTATACTTATCGAGCAAGATAAGAGAGCAATTATATTCCTGTCCTGATAAGAGCTATCGCCGGATAAATAAATAAATTCTTGATCGATCATTATTGTGATGGCCACACTTTTTTGCCGAGACCGGGAGAAAAATAAGGATTTAACTATACGGATCATCTGAACGGAACAGTGACGCGATTAAGATTTAGATTTCACGGTAACTCTGTTGTCGAACTCACGAGATTTTCTGTACACGTGAAACCGTAAAACGTGTGCAAATATGGAAATAAGTCATATGCAAACAAGGTCGTAGATATTTGCTTGGCAGTCGGTTGTCACGGCGCGGCGAGAGCGCGACCAGTCTTTTATGACGATGCGACAAACAACGTTTTCTGGATCTACGGTTTCTTTACGCTGTGTTCTGTAACGGTGAGATCACCGTCAATTAATTAGAATTAATGACTGTTCGCAATCCGATGGATCTCCGGACAAATTAGAAAAGGCCGAGGCATCGCGATGAAAACATTTTTCATTCGAGCTCGCGATGAAGTTATTCGAAACGCTTACAATTAGTATACTATCTGTCGGCTTAACTAATGGCCTGTTGTCCTTGATGTGTTTTGCCGCTCGTCAAGTCGTTCACACTATGAACAATCTTGCTAACAGAACTTTCAATTGCACTTATAGGAAACGCTTCAATCGTTACCAATGGTATCTCAACTGTCAAGTTGATTTAATTGTGTTTCCACTGGATCTTCATCTGGTCACTGATATTTTTTTTTTCAACGAATACTTATGCGTTTCGATCGGCTGTGATCGTCTTGTAGAGCATGAAAAGACGAATCCAGCGAGTACCATTACCATTGCGATCACTCCTAATCCGATGAAACCTAAGTCGAAAAATTCTCTTTCATGAATATCTCGAGATTGACTGATCGTGATGGTACGCATGGTACTCGTTGGATTCGTCTTTTCACGCTCTATGAGAACAGCCGATCGAAAATATATAGTGTGTCGTATTAAAAGACTAACCTTCTCGCTATGCTTGAACTCCCTCATGACGCGATCATAATCCCTTTTGGTGACGCGTTCGGGATAGCAGACGGCGCTCTTGATAAACGTCTTCAGGCTTCGCTCGAGGAGCTGATTCACCTCGTTGTAGTCGTAATCGTCGTGTCTGATGCCGAACATGCACTGAATGTAATTCCAGATGGCCCGCCTGAAACGCGACGTGTCCACCTTGCTGTGCGTGCCCATCGTGTAGTACGTCAGATTGTAGGCTGTCTTGAACTTGTCGTCGAGAAGATAGCCGACGTCGTTGTAGAGTCGGTTGACGAGCGAGTAGCCATGATCGTCCCAGGAATAGTCCTGCACGCGGAACGTTGGTATGTCGTTCAGCTGACCACGCTGCAACAGAACGAAATCTCCCGTAAGAATATGCAGTACGACAACGTTTGTCGAAGAAAACATTACAGCATTACAATCGCGATGTAGCTCCCCGAGGATCTTCACGATCACTGTCCCTTCGCCTTACACAGGGGAAAACCTTCCGTCCGTGTTCATATGCTGTTCTTTTCCACGTTCGGCATCCTTTCTACAGTGCGGAGCACGAAAGAATTGTAGCGGGAAGGGAACGGGGCAAGAACTCTCACCATTCGGATATCATTTCCCTTCCTCAGGTCCCGTTCCCTTCGCGCTGCAATTCTTACGAGCTTCTCCCACCCACGGTACGTTCGGCGCGGTCGACGCAGTCATGAAAAAATAGTTTCTCTACGAGATCTCTGTCCCTGCACTGACGGGAGTTATTCTTTGTTGAACACAGCGTTACAAGTCAAAGGGTTAATCTTGCTCAAGTCAAGCTTCGACTCCACGAGACTACCGAACAAGCTGGACCGTGAAAATATGCACATAACATGCCTTTAAGGAAACAGTACTTTTAAGAAACCTGTCGATGCTGACGTGATTTAATTCTTCGTTCAATTCGGTGTTAGAAGCCACAGTGTTAATCTTGCTCAAGTTAAGCCTCGATTCCACGGGACACTGGTACACGTGTCTCGTCGTATGTGCGTCGTCGTAAATATTCATGGGACACTACGATGGAAACGGTGGTCGAATCGATGGACTTAAATATTCAACGGCGAGCTTCGGCGTCGCCTTGAAATCTCTTTCGAACCGAGCTTGTAAAAACGGCACTCTACGTTCTGGCCAATCGAACAACGTGAAAATTCGAATAGAGTCGCTTCAATTTCTCCGGATTTTCCCGGTTCTATCCGCGCGGAGCCTGGCTCTATCAGGTTTTCAGGGTTTTCAGATTGCCCAACGAAAAGGGGATAGTTACCTTAGCGAAGTCCTGGTAGATGAAGGTGGGGTCCTCTATGAAGTGACCAATGTCGGAATCGAGAACTGAACTACTCCTTTGCGGCGCCGCTGCCAACTCCGCGGATTGCGTCTCCACGGTCTCGAATCTCTTCGACAATTCCTCCTGAGTGATCTGGTAGGATTCAGACTTCTCGGAGAGACGCTTCATGCGCTCCATCAGCGCCTCCACGCCGACCTCTTGCTCGCCGACTATGCTTGGCGAGGATGGCGGCGATGGCATGTTTTCTGCGCAATTCACAAACGGTTCTAATCAGAAATACAGTCGGGCCGGTTTATAAGCATTTGCCGGATTACTTGTGACACTTCTACGAGTAATAGTCATCGAGTTCTGTTTAGCGTCGTGTTTCGTCTAAAACAGGACACCTAAATATCTCCTCCAATTGTGGAGGTACAAAAAATATTTTCTGCACCATTTGAATGGTTTGAAGGAACCGTTATATTGCAAACAATATTTTTTCCGAAAGTAATTTCTTTCGAAGCTATCAAGGTCATCGGTGTTTTTTGATGCGTAACTACATCTTTTTTTAATTTCATCGTGTAGCTCATCAAAAACTACATTTAGATATGTATAATAATATGATCTTGAAATGACTTTGATATTAGCTTGCTCGGAGCAACGAGATGAGTCATTTCATTTCATTTTTTCATTTTTCATTATACATAAAACACGCCTCTTCTTGTTTCTTTCAAATTTATGGAGTGTAAAAATTGGAAAATTCTAAAATAGTATTCCAAATCTTCGATTAATGCATTTAAAACAATTCCGAACAAAAAATATAAATTATTGCTACGCTATACGAATTTTTTTATTTCTGTCACAAATTCCTATCAAAGTACCGCACTGTGGAACCGAATACAACCACGAGAATATCACAATAAAATCATCACAGTTGAAGATGAATTTGTAAGATATGTGTGTGTGTGTGATAGTACTTTTTGAACGGCGGGTTAGCGATGGCAGTAAATGAAGTTTGCGACTTACCAGTCTTGCCATCGCCATTGGGGATCTTCTTGGGACTACTGGAAAGCTTGTCTTTGGCAGTTGGTAGGTTATTGCTATTATCCTGGACATTCTCTTTGTAATGGTGTCCGCTGACGTTGTCCAGCTCCTCGTTAATTCCACAGGAGAAAACGAAAGACGAAAGGGAGTGGAAGTGAGCCAAAAGGACTATCGCGTGAACCACTTCGGCTAGAGACCAGTTGTCTGCGCCCTTAGTCAGTTTCTGCAATGATCGTTATCTACCATTATTCACCGATCACATCTCGCATGAACAACGTGTGCTCATTTTCCAGCATGTTAGAAACTACGTACCTCTATTTAATTTGTTGCTGTTTTCGGCGCACAGTTTCAATCAATTAAATGGAAAGAAAGGTATAGGAGGCGGATGTAAAAAGGATTGTAACTCTTACGGGATCAATACAGCTTATACAGGGTGTCCCAAAATTCGTGTAACTCCTTGAAATGGGAGGTTCCTTGGGTCATTTGAAGCGACATTTTCCCTTACAAAAATGGCGTCCGCGGCTTTGTTTAGGAGTTATTAACGAA